>CM029013.1:167489920-168089920 GCA_016801055.1 Panax notoginseng
CAAACGAGAATTAGAAAGTTAATAAATGAACCTGAACGTGTAGGTTTCCTAAGGAAGTAAGAGAACATAGAAAAAGTGTGAGTCGATTAGACTCAAGATTGAACGAGTTCTGAGTTCGATTTAACGAATTACGGATGAGCGAACGAAGAAGAACATTAAAAGCGTAAAAAATGAACAAAGGGTGAAGATCAAGCCAATCGAATGGCATGTTATGGATTCTGAATGAAGTTCTATTTGAGGGGGACTGAAGTACATGAGATAAGAAGAGAATGGCTTTGGAACAACCTCGTTTCGAGTTATAACGAATAAGTTATAAGATCGGGAAGTAAGCGTCTCAGAATAATTAAAGACTTAGAAAAAATTTCCAGAATTAGGGCGCTTGGCGCCGCGGCGCCAGTAATGCCTAGTAATGTGGCACTGCAGTGCCAGATTAGAGTGACTGGTACTGCTAACTCGCACCACGGCGCGAGAGTTAAAGAAGAGGGTGGCGCCGCCGCGCCAGTGTGAAGGAAAAGCTAGAGAAGAGCTTTTAATTGCTCAACTCTTGGGGGAACATAAGGGTAGATAAAGAACATAATGTTCAACTAATGTAGCACTTAATCAAGTGAATTAAACCTATAGTAAAGATTGAACGGAAAGATTCAGCGTAATTAAAAGATGAAGAATATAAACGCGGGTTACGTAACCAATATCCGGGGACCGTAGTCGCGATAAACGAACGTGAGGGATTGCTATGATTGTGATTCCTTAGACGTTGAGTGACGAGGGTAATGAATAACATTTCGATCTTTATGTCATGTTCAATAATGAGATAAGTGTGTAGCGTATAGACGCTGTGAATGCAACGTTATTGCAATGGACGAGCGGTCTTAGCATACAACGATCAGTATGGCTTCAACACTAAGAACGAGTAATGAACATGGGGTTCATGTAATGGATAACGAAAGTATTAAATAAGATATGAATTATCGAGAAAGCCGTAATGAACGGTAATAAGATTAATGAAAGCCGAATATGAGTCAAATAAGAATGTAAATCATCAAAGATGATGAATGTATAAATAAGATATCTCCGTATGTCATTACGCCATAAACTAGTAAGGAAAGTTAGTCGCGTAAACTTATATTACAAAGAGCGCAAACCCTAAGAAGTAAAGTTAAGTAAACCAATGCATAAGTTCAATATATGACTAATTGGTGTTTATGTTTTCTCCTTATGTGCTACATAGGAATTGGATTGAGCAGTTCAGCGTAAGCTATAGTTAGGCATAAGGCAAGTTTCCTAACTTCATTCATATTTTAATTGAATGCTAGTTTCTTAAACTTCTCAGATGTCAAACTTGAGAAGTCTTATCTATGTGCATAATTGCAATGTATGTACAAGGTGGTAGTATGTATGAGGCCTTATGCCATAATTTGAACACTTCGGTGTTTCTATGATATGAACTGTTCTATGATTGACTGTTCAATACAAGTATGCTATGTTTATACATGAACCGTTATGGTTAAGTCTGTGCTAATGATTCTAGCCAGACAAGATGTGTATAAAAAAGGTAGAGGAATGAAAGTATTTTAAAGTGAAAATGACAGACATGTTAAGATGATAGGAATTGGGACTATTCCTATTATTTAAGCTACTTCATAATCTTTGTTCGGTTATCGAAGTTTTGAAGAAATGTTTAAACTCTTGAAGTTATTTGTTCAACTGATATGACTTGCTGGGCAATTGAATGCTCACACTTGCTTTTAAATGAAAAATATTTTCAGCGAACGAGGTTAGAAGAACTTAAGGATCCAGTAAAGATCAAGCTGACGGTATCCAAATAAAGTGTCATTCAGAATGTGAATGAGCGAGAAGATCAAGTGAAAACTTGTAATATAGAAAGATGAAATTGAATTATAGACTAGCTTAATGAACTGTTATGTATCCTTGGTGGCTGTGACACCCCCAAATCCTGGTACTTCATTTCCTCAAGATTTGGTGTTCACGTAATCAAAACATTCATTATTAACTACCCAATTGATAAAATTGAATAAATAAAAACCTGCCCATACAGGATTAAACTTAAATAAAAATCTCCCAGGTTATCTAACCTTTACAAACAATCATTCAAATGCGAAAAATTAAATAACTTCATTACAATCTTTAAACAAGTCTGAAAATAAACTATTCAATCTATTACAGGTCTTCAGCATTGTTTCATCTTTCCCTTCCCTTTACTGGTGCTAGGTACATCACCAGTTTCAACCTTAGCTGTAAGAAACTTTACAGGCAAGAGTGAGCAAACAAGGCCCACTTGAAATAACAATAAGTAAATCAGTTAACTTTACATCATGTACCAACATTAGGTTTAATAGAACTGAACAATAAATTCTATTACTTTTTAAAAACTTTAATCAATTACTGAGGGTCTAATGACCACGAATCATGTCCACAGTTATAAGTAATTTTTCAACTTAAACTTTAACAGTCATAAGACTATAAGGACTTCACGTACTTAGGGGGATCAACCCTTCGTACAATGTATTGTGCACAATCATTTCAACGCTAAGCGTAACCTCTTATAAAAGAGTTGTTCTTCTCAGTATTTAGAATACAAGTCCGTACCAAAGTGAGTTTGGTTTGGATACATCATGGGGTAATTTAGAATTCAACGGTAATCAACTAAGGGTTAGTTGATTACAAACAACATAACTGTATACTACGGAATAATCATAGTTGAATTGATATTTATAAACTAACATCATGCTTTAGAAATAATTTAATAGCATAATCATGGAATAATCATAACATGCATCCTCATAAACCAATAGATACACGAGCTTAATCAACAATAAATAATCTAACTCTACGAAAGTGTAAAGTTAGCAATTTGTACAATTGAAATGGAATTAAAGCGATAATGTGTTTAACGAATTCAAACTTGCACAATGAAGTTTTGAGTTAGAGAACTTGCATAAGTATAACGTAACAGTGAAAAGTAACCTTGCTGAATAATAAAGTAGAAAAGGTTAGGGAACTTGCCTCGCGTGTAGGTTAAACCATTACTATTCACGTTCACCCCAAGTCCTACACATACCATATGCATTGATAATACACATTAGCTACACTAACATTACCTTTATGAGTTCCTTTATTACTCTTAGTATAGCTACTAACTTAGTTTAAGTTTAAACAACAGCACATCTTTCATGAACATTATTTTTTTTAGCTTTATTACAACTACCTAAATGATCATGCCATTGCACACCACATGTACATTCACAACTTGATACAACATCCTAATACATGTCCAACATGTTATCATTAAGTTATACTAATACCCAAAGGGTTGCACTTGCATTCGTGCATCCCGACGCCCTCCGATTGGCTCCAAATACACAACAGTCCTAAAGATGGCCATTTTTACTACTGTTAAAGACCTCAAATTAAAAAACTTAAAGAATGAAAGTTGTAGGTCTACTCGTCCTCTTTCCGAATCATCTTGAATTACCTAAATCGGAGTTCGTATGAAAAAGTTATGGCCATTTTACTACAGGAGGTCAAAACTGCCCAACTAGGCCACTTTTCCGGCGCCGGGGCGCGGAACAGTGGCGCTGGGGCGCGAGCATCGGCACTGGGGCGCGAGCATAAGCGCTGGGGCCGAGCTACGGCCCATTTTGGCGCTGGGGCGCGAAAATTGGCGCCAGGGCGCGAAAATTGGCGCTGGGGCGTGAATTTTGACGCTGGGGCGCCGAAACTCAGAGAAACCAACCACGAAGAACAGATCCAAAACTACTGTCTTAATTTCTTAACAACAATTCACCCCAACAACATGTATAAATAATATAACTTACACATAATTGCTATCAATCATCCATATATCTATCACCAATCATTAATTGTCAATACCAAAAACTAATTCTTTGAAACACTGTGTTTTAAAGTAAAAATCCATTGATGAAATATAAATTACAGTGAACGAAAATTTCCACTGTTACCAACAAATTTTGATTCCTTTGAAATACAACTATACCAACATAACAAATTAACATGTATAGTTCAATTCCTCAGTTAGCATACAATTTATAGAATCACATACAAATACTAAATTAACACAACTTAAACCATAATTTTAGAAAATTAAATACTAGAATAACATATTTTAAAACCCAAAAACTCCATTTTTGATATTTTTCATAAAAATCAACACTGTGATTTTGTTATTACAACCAAAACAGAAATTTCAAAGCATCATAATTATTTTTTACATCCTCTAACAATTCTAACAATCAATTTATCCATTTAACAACAATTAAAACCTTAATTTCTATTTTAAAATAGCCATATTCATACATATTGTCATATGAACACTCTGTAATATATTTTCTTCCACAAAACACATATATGCATGAACTAATTTCTCTATAATCATATATAAGTTCATAGAACAACCATATAATCAATAATCATGTCAAACCATATACATAACAACAATTTATCTTTTATAAAATTTTCACAGAGACTTTTTGGGAAGAAAAAAAAAACTTTTAGAGCTTACAAAAGAAAAGATGGCCTACCTTGGATTATGAAGAAGATGATACTCTACTCTTTGATTATCAAGCCTTTTCTCCAAAACCTGAAAAACAACTCTCAATTCTCTCAAAATCCTCTCAAACCTTTCTCTGTGTTCTTCTTCTTCTCTATTTTCCTTCTTCTGAACTCTTTTCTCTCTCTAACATACGTACTAAAATATAACGTATATAATTATAATTATAATAATTGTATATTATAAATATAAGATATATAACTGACATCAGTTAAATGTTTTGAAAATCAAAAGCCATAAGGCTTGTTTGGTTAGTCTAAATAAAATAACTCATTAATCTTTATGCCTTGTTTGGTAAAACTCAATTAGATAAAGAGTTATTATGCCATAAGACATATTTGGTAAAACCACATTAAACTCTTTTAATTTATTTTGGTAACTCCTATATAGCAAGGTTATTAGTCACACCTTTATTAAATTAATAAATCAATTAAACGTTAATCTATTAAATTACTTTAACACATAAACAATTATAATTCTTTTTACAATTATAATTTCATTTAATCAACTAACATTTCAAACTACAATTTCTCATTTAAATATTATTATTTATTTAAAATCATTATAAGCTCTCTAGCTTATTAAATTAAACTCCATTATTATAAAACCTCATAAAAATTAATTTATTTAGCTCCTTAATTATTTACTCAACAAATAATTAATTAAATCACATCAACTCAAATTGCCATATAATTCATATAATTCAATAAATATTTAATATTGCCAATAAATATTTAATATTTAATATTTAATTATTTATTCAACAAATAATTAAATAAACCACATCACTCAAATTGAACAATTATTTATTCAACAATAACATATCCAATAAATATTTATATAAATCAATAAATATTTATAACTTACATTTAAAAAAATATGGAATGTTACATCATTCCCCTCTTAAAAGGATTCTGTCCTCAGAATCACAACTCAAACAACACATTCGCTACATTCTTCCCTACTTACAAAGATTCTGTCCTCAGAATCGAAGACACAGACTAAACAAATAACTCAGGGTATTCTTTCAACATTTTCTCTTCGAGTTCCCACGTTGCTTCTTCAGCGTTGTGGTTCCTCCAAATCACCTTCACAGAAGGTATCACTTTATTCCTGAGCACTTGTTCTTTCCTGTCGACTATCTGTATAGGAACCTCTTCATAAGATAAATCTTTCTCGAACTGCAACGGTTCGTACTCGATTACGTGCTTGTAATCGGGTTTATATGGTCGTAACACCGAAATGTGAAAAACATTATGAATATTTTCCAACCCTGGAGGTAGAGCTACCTCGTAAGCCACTTCTCCCACTCTTCGCAGCACTTCAAAGGGTCCAATAAACCTCGGGCTTAGCTTTCCCTTTTTACCGAAACGAATTTTCCCCTTCCAAGGAGAAACTTTTAGAAATACATAGCTTCCTACGTCAAATGCACGATCTTGCCTGTGTTGATCAGCATACTTCTTCTGTCGGTCTTGAGCTGCTACCAATCTTATCCTGATGAGTTTGATAACCTCAGCAGTTTGTTGCACCAATTCTGGTCCTAACAGTTGACGTTCACCAACTTCATCCCAGTACAGTGGAGTTCTGCACTTTCTGCCGTATAACGCTTCGTAAGGCGGCATGCCGATACTCGCGTGATAACTATTATTGTAGGCAAATTCCACCAACGGTAATTGCTCATCCCAGCTTCCTTTGAAATCCATGACGCATGCTCTCAACATATCTTCTACTGTCTGGATCGTTCGTTCGCTTTGGCCATCTGTTTGCGGATGATATGTCGTACTCATTCGCAACTGTGTTCCCATACATTCTTGTAGTCTCTTCCAGAAGTTTGATGTGAACCTCGGATCTCTGTCTGACACAATTGACACTGGAACTCCATGTCTTGCAACGATCTCTTTAATATATAGTTTTGCCAGCTGATCAAGATTGAATCTAATCTTTATTGGCAAAAAGTGTGCAGATTTTGTCAGTCTGTCTACTATTACCCAAATCGCATCGTATCCTTTCTGAGTAGTTGGAAGACCCACCACAAAATCCATCGTGATATGCTCCCACTTCCATTCCGGTATTTCCAACGGTTGAAGCAATCCGCTGGGTCTTTGATGTTCGGCTTTTACTCTCTGACATGTTAAGCACTTCGCTACACATTCTGCGACGTCCCTTTTCATATTTGGCCACCAAAAATATCGGCGCAAATCTTGATACATTTTCGTGCTCCCTGGATGAATTGAATATTTTGAGCTATGAGCTTCGATCAAAATTTCTTCTTTCAGTTTTGGTGCTGCTGGAACCCAGATTCTTCCCTCGTACCGTAGTAATCCTTCGGTATCGACCTTGTATTTCGTATTGTTACCATCAACCATATTCTCTTTTATCTTTCCACATTCTTCATCTTGTAACTGAGCGTTTTTCACCTTGTCCAGTAAAGTTGGACCTGCTTCTAGATGAAATAGTCGTTCATCGGTTTCTGTGGAAATTTGATTTCCAGTTCTAACTTTGTCATTGCTGAAATGAGCTCCTCCTGAGTTGTTATCAGCATTAATTTTTCCCGACCTTTCCTGCTTAAAGCATCTGCAACCACATTCGCTTTGCCCGGATGATAAAAGATCTCACAATCGTAATCCTTTATCAATTCCATCCATCTCCTCTGACGCATGTTCAGGTCCTTCTGATTGAAAATATACTTCAGACTTTTGTGGTCTGTGTAGATCTCACATTTCTCTCCATACAAATAATGTCTCCATATCTTGAGAGCAAATACCACTGCAGCCAATTCTAAATCATGAGTCGGGTAACCTTTCTCGTAATCCTTCAGTTGTCTTGATGCATATGCAATAACTTTGCCGTTCTGCATAAGAACACAACCTAACCCTTTGTGTGAGGCATCACTATACACCACAAAATTTCTTGTATTATCTGGCAGGGTTAACACAAGTGCCATACTTAGCTTCTTCTTCAAATCTTGGAAGCTCTCTTCACATTTCTCCGTCCACATGAATTTCACAGCTTTTCGTGTCAAATTTGTTAACGGAGTGGCTATCTTAGAAAAATCTTGTATAAATCTTCTATAATAACGGTCAGCCCCAAGAAACTCCTCACCTCCGAAGGTGTTCTTGGTTGTTCCCAATTGATTACAGCTTCCACTTTCGATGGATCTACTGAAATCCCATCTTTGTCAATCACATGACCCAAAAATTATACACGGTCGAGCCAAAATTCACACTTAGTGAATTTCGCGTACAACTTTTCCTTTCTTAGTGTCTCCAATGTCAGACGTAAATGTTCCACGTGTTCTTCTTGAGTTTTGGAATACACCAGAATGTCGTCGATAAACACCACTACGAACTTGTCTAAAAATGGTTTAAATACCCTGTTCATCAAATCCATGAACGCGGGCAGGGCATTTGTTAAACCAAAAGACATCACCAGAAACTCGTAATGTCCATACCGAGTTCTGAATGCCGTTCGTGGTATATCCTCCTTCCTCACTTTCAACTGGTGATACCCACTTCTCAAATCAATTTTTTAAAAGTATTTAGCACCCTTCAACTGGTCAAACAAGTCATCTATTCTTGGCAACGGGTATTTGTTTTTAATAGTGACTTTGTTTAACTCCCTGTAATCAATGCAAAGACGCATTGACCCGTCCTTCTTCTTCACGAATAAAACTGGCGCTCCCCACGGCGATACACTTGGTTGAATATACTTCTTGTCTAGCAGTTCTTGCAACTGTACCATCAGTTCCTTCATTTCTACCGGAGCCATTCTGTACGGAGCCTTTGATATCGGTGCTGTTCCCGGCACTAAGTCGATCACGAATTCAATTTCTCTGTCCGGCGGAAGTCCTGGCAAATCTTCTGGAAACACGTCTTCGAATTCTCTCACTACCGGTATTTTTCTAATTTCACACCTTTCTTCTGAGTATCGACTATGTAAGCTAAATAGCCCACACAACCTTGACTCAACAACTTCTTGGCCTGCATAGTCGTCAGACATTTCATTTGTCTTGGCGACTTGCTACCATAAAATACTACCTTTGACGGAGTCATAAGGCTTACACACTTCTTTTGGCAGTCAATTACTGCTCCATAATTGAACAACCAATCCATTCCCAAAATTACATCAAATTCCCCGAGTCTAATCGGAATCAAATCTACTAACAAGATATTCCCCTTAATGTTTACCCTACAGTTCTTGTAAACGAACCTAACAGGGATTATTTCTTATTCGCAATTTCTATGTTCAAAGGAAAATTCAGTTCTTCTCTAGGCAATTCTAACCTCTTGGCAAATTCATCAGATATAAACGAGTAAGTAGCACCCGAATCAAATAATACATATGCATTAATATCATTGATTGGGATAATACCTGACACCACATCTTTTGATTGCACAGCATCTTGCACAGTCATGTTGAAGGTTCTGGCTGTGGGTTTGTTTGATGCTGCAGGTCCTGTAATAGCCCACGTACCTCCATTGTTACCTCCTCCATTGTTTCTGGTTGTCCCTCCCTCCTTCTTCTTAGGGCATTCACGAGCAAAATGATCCTTGGATCCGCACGTGAAGCACGCCTTCTTCTTTGGTTGAGTGCAATTTGGGGCGATGTGACCCTCCTGGCCACAATTGTAGCAAACTCGTTTCCCCATCAAGCACGCACCCTTGTGAAATTTCCCGCATGTCGCACATGCTTCAAACTTTTTGTTTTGCTGGTTACCCTGCTGGTTTCCAGCTCCCCCGTTCCCATTCCACTTCCTCTTCAAGCTGTTGTTGTTGCTGTTGTTGTTGTTGTTATTTCCACTGCTGCCACCTCCATTCTTCATTTCATTCTCATTCTTCTTCTTCTTTTGTTCCTGGTTGAATTTGGTCACCGCCTCTCCTCCACCTTCAGCGAGTATTGCTTTCTCCATTACTGTTGCAAATGTCTTCAACTGGAAAAGGGAAACCCTACTGTACAGCCAGGGCTTCAGTCCCTGTTCAAACCTCTTCGCTTTGCGTTCGTCTGTGCTAACCTGATATGGCGCAAACCTCGCCAACTCGTTGAATTTTGCGGCATACTCGGATACCGTCATCGTCCCTTGCTTCAGCTCCAGAAACTGTACTTCCAGCTGACTCTTTGAACTCTCCGGGAAATAGGTCTCGAAGAACAGTTCCTTGAACCTATCCCAGGTCATCACTCCTGGCCCTTCCCGAGTTTTATTGGCTTGCCACCAATAACTAGCTTCTGCTTTCAACATGAAAGTTGCGAAAGCAGTCTTCTGCTCATCCCCTACCCTAGCGACATTGAACACCTTCTCTATTTCCATAATCCAGGTTTGTGCCTCGACCGGATTCATTGACCCACGAAATTCAGGTGTGTCCGACCGCCTTAAACTCCTTAAACGTTGTGCCTTGGTTTTGAGGTTGATTCTGCAACGCTCCTGTCAATAGTGCCACTAGTTGTTTTGAACGTGATTCGCATCAACATTGTCATTAGCTTCTTCGGTGGTTCTCTGTCGTGTTGGTTGACGTCTGGGAGGCATTTTCTGTTAAAGAAAACATCTATTAGACCATTACTCAACTTCTTTAAGTATTTCTAATTAATTTGCCTCTACAAAAGAAATAACCACATAGCACATAACACTTTGAATAAAATAATAACTTTTATTTATTCATAAACTTTTTGAAAACATAACACAATAGCATCTCTGCTATCTACATTACTTTCCTGAACTACAAAAGTTTCAGGGCAACATCATCATTCTCATATCCCATGGTTACTTAACACTCGGGACTTACACATTATTTAACACTTATTACTTGCAAAACAGACAAATTTCCTACGATGATCTATTAAGATAATCAGTCGCCTTTTGACGCTCTTCTTCCATAACACGGAACATGGTTCGGCGATCTAACACGTATGATGGTAGAGTCTCGAACTGAATTGGATAACCCATGACCCGATCTTGAGCTCGATTGATCACAGTATTGAATACTTTATCCATCTCTTCCATCTTCATCCTCTTTGCTTGTGCGTCCCTTACTGCTCTTCCAGTTCGTTGATAAGCTTCCTCGTATGCATCTTCAGCTCTTATCCTCTTAGCCGCTTCTTCTCTCAGCCTGCCCTTCAGTTCAGCAACCATCTCGATCAATTGTTCCTTCTCTCCTTCAGTCTGTGTTATTTCTCCTCGGCGTTTGTCAATCGTTCATCACGATCCTGGATCTCGCCGTCTTTTTGTGTAATTGTAGTCTGTTGTTCAGCTACTATCTCCTACAACTCCTCCACTGTATCTTGTAGTTCCACGTTAAGGTCGTGCACTTCATCATATACACGGCCAGCTATCGAGTTAAGCGAAATCCTTTCCTCCTCATCCTCGCCATCCTCATTCTCCTGCGGTAACTCAATGGGATCCTCCTCGTCTGTCTCCACATCATCATCCTCATCCTTAACTACTGTGACCAACGGGGCTGACTCCCGTGGCAGTAGTTGTTCCCAAACTACCTGAATGTCGCGAGGCTCCTCCTCTATAGGCATTTGAGGTCCCTCCTCCCTAGTCTGACTAGATTCTCCGACATTAGTCATCATGACAACAAAATTTTAAAGTTTTAGTTATTAATCATTCTACTTGACACTCGCGAGCACATAAGTTATAAACACATAAACACATAAGTGTTTTATTACTTCTTTCTTAAAACTCGATAAGAGTTAACTCCACTATCTTTTCAAAAGGTTGCTTCCTAAGGCTTTTTCCCCCACCTAAGGTTCATAACCTAAAGCTTTGATACCAACCTGTGACACCCCCAAATCCTGGTACTTCATTTCCTCAAGATTTGGTGTTCACGTAATCAAAACATTCATTATTAACTAACCAATTGATAAAATTGAATAAATAAAACCTGCCCATGCAGGATTAAACTTAAATAAAAATCTCCCAGGTTATCTAACCTTTACAAACAATCATTCAAATGCGAAAAATTAAATAACTTCATTACAATCTTTAAACAAGTCTGAAAATAAACTATTCAATCTATTACAGGTCTTCAGCATTGTTTCATCTTTCCCTTCCCTTTACTGGTGCTAGGTACATCACCAGTTTCAACCTTAGCTTTAAGAAATTTTACAGGCAAGAGTGAGCAAACAAGGCTCACTTGAAATAACAATAAGTAAATCAGTTAACTTTACATCATGTACCAACATTAGGTTTAATAGAACTGAACAATAAATTCTATTACTTTTTAAAAACTTTAATCAATTACTGAGGGTCTAATGACCACGAATCATGTCCACAGTTATAAGTAATTTTTCAACTTAAACTTTAACAGTCATAAGACTATAAGGACTTCACGTACTTAGGGGGATCAACCCTTCGTACAATGTATTGTGCACAATCATTTCAACGCTAAGCGTAACCTCTTATAAAAGAGTTGTTCTTCTCAGTATTTAGAAAACAAGTCCGTACCAAAGTGAGTTTGGTTTGGATACATCATGGGGTAATTTAGAATTCAACGGTAATCAACTAAGGGTTAGTTGATTACAAACAACATAACTGTATACTATGGAATAATCATAGTTGAATTGATATTTATAAACTAACATCATGCTTTAGGAATAATTTAATAGCATAATCATGGAATAATCATAACATGCATCCTCATAAACCAATAGATACATGAGCTTAATCAACAATAAATAATCTAACTCTACGAAAGAATGATAAAGAAGTTATGAATAGAGAGTTATGTCTAAGTGTGGTACAATTGTACTCTTTAATAGTTGGTGTATGGTATCTGGGCTAAACAATTCCTTCATGGAGCGGAGGTATATACGAACTAGCAACTCGGAACCTAGTTTGTTGGTTGTTTGTGGGAAACCACTCAGCGTACCATATTGAAACTGTTAGAGACTAGATGTGTACCAAGTGTAGAAATGGACACGTATGATGAGAGCTTAGAACTTGAATGAAATTTTGAGCGAAGTAAATGAAGTTAGAAATTCTTAAAGGAAGAATTGTTATATAAACAAGAAGATTCAAAGAAGAATCTTAAAGAGATATAAATATAAGAAATGGGAGTTTCCTAACTCCAATAGCCAAGATAAAGAATAATGTCGTAAATGATGAAAAAGAGAAAGAATGAGGATCGTAAAACAAAACGATCACGAGTTAACAAAAGAATTTTAAGAGAGATGATTATAGAATAAGGTCACGACGTGATCTGTTTAAGTTATAAAAGAAAGATGGTCTGTAATGTTTGAATGATTATAGCTTAATGTTATGAAGATGGTGTACTATAAAATAGTACGAGATAACTCATGAGGAGTTATAGATGATGTGATACGAGGAATTCGTATCCAGCAAAGAACAAGTTAAAAGAAAGATAGAGTTAGATGGGATTTCAATTGAGAACTCATGTGATGGCTGAGTTGTACAAACCTTTGTATGGGTGAGGGTTTTGTGCTTACACTCAGTTTATCACATTGATAATCATTGGAATGTTTGTGTCGCGCTATTTGATATATGCCTGTTGAGAAGGTGATTTTTTCTCATGTGTATAACAAATAGGTAGAGTCTAGTTAGAGAATATTGTAAGATTAAGTGCGAGTTCTTAAAACTCATACTTATGGTAGGTTCGTGACTCATAATTATATGGTATGTTTTTGAACCCCTCAGCGAATGGACGCCTATGGTCTGACTAGGATAAGTTCTTAAACTCATATGATTGTGGCAAGTTCCTGAACTCATAACGTGTGGTAAGTTTGACGAACTGGGTATAGATAAGTGTAAATGGAGTATTGAGGATGATAGGAATAGATAGACTAATTAAGCAATGGATCATTATAGAAAGTGGAGTTGATGGTGGAAGCATAGGTATTCTAAATCTACTAGCTATGCTAGACTTTTGAAATTTATTGACTTCGTGCTAATGTTTACACTTTTATTTTTTTGAAAAAACGTTGGATCAAATGATGGAACCAATGATTTTTAACAACAATACTGTTATTCGTATGTCTATGCTAATTACTTCGGCTAGACAAAAATGATTTGCAATATATCAAAATGTATTTTATATCATTAATGCATCATGTAACCTGGTGCAAAGATGATAAAAACGATAGAGTCATCAATGCAGTATTACCTAGTGTTGGAGGTGATCTAAGGATCGTCAACCCACTATGGTATGATGTAGTATGATAAAATCACCAAATGACGGAATCCTCAACGGACTGTAAATACAGTGCGGTATCATGACGTCAAAAAAAAGATTTTTGAGATTTCTTTAAGATATGAGAATACATATGTATGTATGTATATGTATATTTCGTTTAATGTCCGACTTATTGTAGAGGTCTATGCTATTTGATTCAGCTAGACAAATATTGAAAGATGTTCATGAAATTCAAGAGTTTCTTGAGAAGTTACGCCAAACCAAATTGTTTTGGTGCAGATTTAGATGTTGAAAAGCTGAGATGAACAACCCTTTTATAGGGGATTACGCGGAGGCGTTGAGATGTTTGTGCACAATACATTGTACGAAGGGCTGATCACCCTAAGTACGAGGAGTCCCTATAGTCTTATGACTGTTAAAGTTTAAGTTGAAAGATTACTTATAACTATGGACATATGCATAGCGTTTAATTATCTGTGCACAATACATCGTACGAAGGGCTTAACACCCTAAGTACGGAGGTCCTTATAGTCTTATGACTGTTAAAGTTGAAGTTGAAAGATTACTTGCAACTGTGGACATAGTTCGTGGTCTTATGACCCTCAGCATGATTTGGAATCTTTTAAATTCCTGAGTTATTCAAACTACTTCCCAATTATTGAACAATTGTGGAAAATTCTTTTTATTCTGCAAGATGGAAGTGAAAAAGGAAAATATTCCTTAGAAAGAAGTAAGTCGTGGAATGCAACACTGAATGATGAATGTGTTGATTAAGTGAGAAAAGAGATTTTGAAATGAGAAGGGGATGAGTTATCAAAGAAATTTGTGAAACTTTTAATAAAAAAGTTAATAATTGTAGAATGATCTTTGTGGAAAGAAGTAGTTATAGAACACAAGGAATGAATATAGTATTAACGTAAAATCTACTTTGATAGATGAATGAATAAATATTAATAAATAAAATTTCGAGGACGAAATGCTTAGAAGAAAGGGTGAATGTAATATCCCGAGTGTTGATGATTACGATCCTTAGAAAAGGAAATGAATGGGTTAAAAGATATATAATACTCAGGATATAATTGAGTTCAAGTGAAAGTTATGAAATGAAACCTAGAATTTGTTAAGGTAATGAATGTAGTACAAAATATAAAATCTATATTTAGATAAAATGATGAAAGATTTCTCCGAGTTATTTGTTTAATTTGTGTCTTCGATTCTGGGGACAGAATCTTTGTAAGTAGGGAAGATTGTAACGAATGAGTGGCTTGAGTTGTGATTCTGAGGACAGAATCCTTGTAAGGAGGGAATAATGTAACAATCCAGATTTTTATTATATTATTTAAATATTTATTAAATTATATAAATATTTAATGGATGCGTTTATCATTAAATAAGTATTTGTTTAATTTATTTGATGTGAATTGATTATTTATTTGTTTAATAAATAATTAATGAGTTAAGGAAAGTAATTATTTTGAAATAGTAATCTAATTTAATTTAATAATTAAGTTAGAGAGTTTATAATGATTAAATAAATTATTATATTATGCAATGAATTGTTATTAGAATTAATTAAATTAAGTATGAAAACTTAATTAAAAGAAGTGTGACAAATAACTATATTATAAAGAGTTATTAAAATAAATTAAAGTAATTTTAATTTAGTTTTACCAAACAAGGTTTAAGTATATTAATCATTTAAATTTTAATGGTTTTCCAAACAAAGCCTTATGGCTTTTGAATTTCTTTTGAATTTAAATTAGTTAAATAATATATATATATATATATATATATATATATATATATATATATATATATATATATATATATATATATATATATATATATATGGTAACCGATATATTATTAGGGTAATAAGTGTGGCGTCGGTTTTATACGTTTTAAAACTAGTACGTTGGTGTTATTTTATGTTACGCATATTGTATTTGGCTCAAGAAAAAAATAAAAGTTGACAGAAAAGGTTTTAAGAGAAAAGAAAAGAATTTGTGATTGAGAGAGAGAGTTCTGTGTTTCAAAGTTTTTCTCAGTGGTTAGCAGAGATTTTGTCTTAGCTTCAAAAAGGTATTCTTCCTATAACCTTTATGTTATAGTTAAATATATGTGTTAGCATATTTTTGCGCTCTCCGTAATTTTGTTTTTCACTGTGTATAAGGTTTTTACCAAAATTCCTATAAACCATGTTTTATAATTGGTTAGGAAGTTATCTGTAATTGTGATTGGTAGTATTAGTATATATATATGTATATGGATTGTATGCTAAATTAAGTTCATTGAGAAAGAGAACTTGGTTTTACAGTGAAAAATAAATATACGAATATGTGTTTTGCATGATAACAAAGAAATTAGTGTATGCTAGTTATGAAGTTGAAGGTCATGTATGTTTATTTGGTATGAATTTCAGAAAATTTGTAGTTTAAAGGAATCAAATTGGTTATAACCATGGAATTATAGTTTACTGTATTTTATATATCGATAATGGAGTTTTGGTTTTTAAAACAGTGTTTTCAAATATTTAGTTTCCTAGTATTGTTGATTAATTGTGTTAAAACTAGTATATGCATGTTGGGTAGTGTGTATATGTGTAATTTATATAAGTTATACATGTTAATTGGGGTTAATTGCTGTTAAAAAATAAAGACAGTAGCTTTGTTCTGTTTTTCGTGGTTGGGTTCTGCAAGTTTCGGCGCCCCAGCGCCAAAATTTGAGCCCCAGCGCCAAAAATCGCGCCCCGACGCCAAAATTCGCGCCCCAGCGCCAGAAGTTGGCGCCCCAGCGCTGAAATTCGCGCCCCAGCGCCAACCTCGCGCCCCAGCGCCACTTGTTGGCTTAGTCCTCGCGCCCCAGCGCGGGGACAGAAGTCTGACTTGGACAGTTTTGACCTCCTGTACTAAAATAGCCATAACTTCCTCATACGAACTCCGATTGAGGTGATTCAAGATGATCCGGAACGAGGACGAGTAGACCTACAACTTTTATTCTTTAAGTTTTTCAATTTGAGGTCATTAGGATAGGTCAAAATGGTCATCTTTAGGACTGTTGTGTTTTCGGAGGCAATCGGAGGGTGTCGGGCATGCACATATGCATGTGTAGTGCCCCAGACCATAAAAGATGATGTCCTAAGTTATAAAACATGAATTTTAATAAATATAATGATGCTTAACATTAATAAATAATGTATTACATAAGTTATAGAAGCATAGTAAGCATACACAAGAGAGGCAAATCGGGCGTGTGACGATTGAACGTCGAAACGCCGTGCCAAGTGTTAATGAACTTAAAAAGTGTTTCAATTCCATTGAAATGGATATTCATTATTAACTACCCAATTGATAAAATTGAATAAATAAAACCTGCCCATACAGGATTAAACTTAAATAAAAAACTCCTAGGTTATCTAACCTTTACAAACAATCATTCAAATGCGAAAAATTAAATAACTTCATTACAATCTTTAAACAAGTCTGAAAATAAACTATTCAATCTATTACAGGTCTTCAGCATTGTTTCATCTTTCCCTTCCCTTTACTGGTGCTAGGTACATCACCAGTTTCAACCTTAGCTGTAAGAAATTTTACAGGTAAGAGTGAGCAAACAAGGCCCACTTGAAATAACAATAAGTAAATCAGTTAACTTTACATCATGTACCAACATTAGGTTTAATAGAACTGAACAATAAATTCTATTACTTTTGAAAAACTTTAATCAATTACTGAGGGTCTAATGACCACGAATCATGTCCACAGTTATAAGTAATTTTTCAACTTAAACTTTAACAGTCATAAGACTATAAGGACTTCACGTACTTAGGGGGATCAACCCTTCGTACAATGTATTGTGCACAATCATTTCAACGCTAAGCGTAACCTCTTATAAAAGAGTTGTTCTTCTCAGTATTTAGAATACAAGTCCGTACTAAAGTGAGTTTGGTTTGGATACATCATGGGGTAATTTAGAATTCAACGGTAATCAACTAAGGGTTAGTTGATTACAAACAACATAACTGTATACTACGGAATAATCATAGTTGAATTGATATTTATAAACTAACATCATGCTTTAGGAATAATTTAATAGCATAATCATGGAATAATCATAACATGCATCCTCATAAACCAATAGATACACGAGCTTAATCAACAATAAATAATCTAACTCTACGAAAGTGTAAAGTTAGCAATTTGTACAATTGAAATGGAATTAAAGCGATAATGTGTTTAACGAATTCAAACTTGCACAATGAAGTTTTGAGTTAGAGAACTTGCATAAGTATAACGTAACAGTGAAAAGTAACCTTGCTGAATAATAAAGTAGAAAAGGTTAGGGAACTTGCCTCGCGTGTAGGTTAAACCATTACTATTCACGTTCACCCCAAGTCCTACACATACCATATGCATTGATAATACACATTAGCTACACTAACATTACCTTTATGAGTTCCTTTATTACTCTTAGTATAGCTACTAACTAAGTTTAAGTTTAAACAACAGCACATCTTTCATGAACATTATTTTTTTAGCTTTATTACAACTACCTAAATGATCATGCCATTGCACCACATGTACATTCACAACTTGATACAACATCCTAATACATGTCCAACATGTTATTATTAAGTTATACTAATACCCAAAGGGTTGCACTTGCATTCGTGCATCCCGACGCCCTCCGATTGGCTCCAAATACACAACAGTCCTAAAGATGGCCATTTTTACTACTGTTAAAGACCTCAAACTAAATAACTTAAAGAATGAAAGTTGTAGGTCTACTCGTCCTCTTTCCGAATCATCTTGAATTACCTAAATCGGAGTTCGTATGAAACAGTTATGGCCATTTTACTACAGGAGGTCAAAACTGCCCAACTAGGCCACTTTTCCGGCGCCGGGGCGCGGAACAGTGGCGCTGGGGCGCGAGCATCGGCGCTGGGGCGCGAGCATCGATGCGGGCGCGAGCTACGACCCATTTTGGTGCTGGGGCGCGAAAATTGGCGCCAGGGCGCGAAAATTGGCGCTGGGGCGTGAATTTTGACGCTGGGGCGCCGAAACTCAGAGAAACCAACCACGAAGAACAGAGCCAAAACTACTGTCTTAATTTCTTAACAACAATTCACCCCAACAACATGTATAAATAATATAACTTACACATAATTGCTATCAATCATCCATATATCTATCACCAATCATTAATTGTCAATACCAAAAACTAATTCTTTGAAACACTGTGTTTTAAAGTAAAAATTCATTGATGAAATATAAATTACAGTGAACGAAAATTTTCACTGTTATCAACAAATTTTGATTCCTTTGAAATACAACTATACCAACATAACAAATTAACATGTATAGTTCAATTCCTCAGTTAGCATACAATTTACAGAATCACATACAAATACTAAATTAACACAACTTAAACCATAATTTTAGAAAATTAAATACTAGAATAACATATTTTAAAACCCAAAAACTCAATTTTTGATATTTTTCATAAAAATCAACACTGTGATTTTGTTATTCAACCAAAACAGAAATTTCAAATCATCATAATTATGTTTTTACATCCTCTAACAATTCTAACAATCAATTTATCCATTTAACAACAATTAAAACCTTAATTTCTATTTTAAAATAGCCATATTCATACATATTGTCATATGAACACTCTGTAATATATTTTCTTCCACAAAACACATATATGCATGAACTAATTTCTCTATAATCATATATAAGTTCATAGAACAACCATATAATCAATAATCATGTCAAACCATATACATAACAACAATTTATCTTTTATAAAATTTTCACAGAGACTTTTTGGGAAGAAAAAAAAAACTTTTAGAGCTTACAAAAGAAAAGATGGCCTACCTTGGATTATGAAGAAGATGATACTCTACTCTTTGATTATCAAGCCTTTTCTCCAAAACCTGAAAAATAACTCTCAATTCTCTCAAAATCCTCTCAAACCATTCTCTGTGTTCTTCTTCTCTATTTTCCTTCTTCTGAACTCTTTTCTCTCTCTAACATACGTACTAAAATATAACGTATATAATTATAATTATAATAATTGTATATTATAAATATAAGATATATAACTGACATCAGTTAAAGGTTTTGAAAATCAAAAGCCATAAGGCTTGTTTGGTTAGTCTAAATAAAATAACTCATTAATCTTTATGCCTTGTTTGGTAAAACTCAATTAGATAAAGAGTTATTATGCCATAAGACATGTTTGGTAAAACCACATTAAACTCTTTTAATTTATTTTGGTAACTCCTATATAGCAAGGTTATTAGTCACACCTTTATTAAATTAATAAATCAATTAAACGTTAATCTATTAAATTACTTTAACACATAAACAATTATAATTCTTTTTACAATTATAATTTTATTTAATCAACTAACATTTCAAACTACAATTTCTCATTTAAATATTATTATTTATTTAAAATCATTATAAGCTCTCTAGCTTATTAAATTAAACTCCATTATTATAAAACCTCATAATAATTAATTTATTTAGCTCCTTAATTATTTACTCAACAAATAATTAATTAAATCACATCAACTCAAATTGCCATATAATTCAATAAATATTTAATATTGCCAATAAATATTTAATATTTAATATTTAATTATTTATTCAACAAATAATTAAATAAACCACATCACTCAAATTGAACAATTATTTATTCAACAATAACATATCCAATAAATATTTATATAAATCAATAAATATTTATAACTTACATTTAAAAAAATATGGAATGTTACAGTGGCGGATAAAAGTCACTCCTGTAAGATGAAATGAATAATGTATTTATCATTATTTGTAATGAAAGAGGTTATAAGGTTTCCAGAACCTGGGATTTGAGAGCGTATGTTGTTATATTTCAGTATATAATGATGTAGGTTGGATGAATAATGTACTCGTGACGTACGAAATCCGGGTGTAAAGATAGACCGAATTTCGGGGCGTTACAAAAACTTCTTGCCGTGAAATACATATACATGTATATACACACATATATAACTCTAAGGTTGTGAACATACCTTCAGGTAGTGTGTAATTGTTGCTACAATCACTGGAATTGTTGAAAATCCTAAGCTTTCTCTCAATTTCTCTCAACTCTCAGTTCTCTTTATTGCCTTTAGCCTAGAAAAGTTAGAATAAAGCTTTGATAGCCAGTATGGGTAATAACCAAAATAAAAAACTGATATGGCCTTAATACATATATTAAATATATCGGTTACCAACATAAACATATATAATATAAATATATTATATTTATTATTTTATTTATTTATTTTATTTAATTTAAATAACTAGAAATCTCAAAAGCCATAAGGCTTGTTTGGTAAAACCCTTTAAATATTAAAGAATTAATATATTAAACCTTGTTTGTTAAAACTAAACTAAACTACTTTAATTTATTTTAATAACTCCTTATAATATAGTTATTTGCCACACTATATTTAATCAAGCTTTCATATTTATTTTAATTAATGCAAATCACAATTAATTAAATAAATCCTTTAATCACGTAACTCAATACAAATAATTAACCATTAAATTGAAATATCAATATAATAATAATTTTCTTAATTCATTAATTATTTATTTAACAAATAATTAACCAAATAAAATTAAATCAATTAAAGAAATATTTATTCCATGATAAACACATCCATTAAATATTTGTATAACTCAATAAATATTTAATATTATAATTTAAAATTCTGGAATGTTACAAGAGGTGGCTTGGATCAGTTTAGAACTCATCGCTTCAGCATTTCAGAGTCTGATAGTCCCTAGTAGCGCGGTCCGCGCTATGTGTAGGCGAGGTATAGCGCGCCCTGCGTTTGGCAAGCAGTAGATCTGAAGTGCTAGCGTGCCCCGCGCTTGATCTATGCAGTGTAGCGCGACATGCGCTGGGCAGTCAGTATGTTGAGTGCGTAAGAGCGCGGTCTGCGCTGTCTGGTCGGTGATGTAGCACGGTCAACGCTGGGCTTGCAGTTATTTCTGTAGTGCTAGCGCACCCCGCGCTCGGTCTAAGCATTATGTAGCGCGCCTCGCGCTGGAAGTATAGTGACCGCTTGGATTGCTAGCGCACTCCTTGCTGTACTGGCAGTAGTTGCATGACTGATTTTCCTTGAACTTCCTGTAATTTTTTTCACAGATGTAGTTAATTCTCCTATTAAAACATGTAGTTAACTAGATTAGAAACTAAAATGTACTAATAATTAAGATGAATAGTTTAGACCTTGGGTTGCCTCCCAAGTAGCGCCAGTTTTAGCGTCGCTAGCCCGACGGTGCCTCTTGTATCATTGCGTGTCAGTGAGAGTAATGTTGATAGCATCCCAGTTCGCATCTCCGCCCCAGTAATGCTTTATCCGTTGACCATTGACCTTGAATGTCTTCAATGGATTTCGGCTGTAGAGTTCGATTGCACCATGTGGGAACACTGTTTTGATGGTGAATGGTCCGGACCACCTTGACTTAAGCTTTCCGGGGAACAACCACAATCGTGAGTTAAACAACAGTATTGATTGCCCTGGCTCGAAAGTTCGGTGCAAGATTTTCTTGTCGTGCCATTTCTTAACATTTTCCTTGTATAGTTTAGCGTTTTCGTAAGCCTGAAGTCGGAATTCATCGAGCTCGTTTAGTTGGAGTAGCCTCTTTTCCCCCACAGCTGCTTGATCGAAGTTTAGTTTCTGAATTGCCCAGTAAGCCTTGTGTTGTAGCTCGATTGGTAGGTGACAAGCCTTTTCGTACCTCTCTATTCGATACTTCAGCTTGCCCACTGGTTTGGGGATGATAAGTTGTTGCCACCTTGTGGTTGACCCCATACTTTGCCAAGAGAGCTATAAACGATTTGTTACAGAAGTGACTACCTTCGTTACTTATGATAGATCTCGGCGTGCCAAACCTCGTAAAAATATTTTTCTATAAGAATTTTAGCACCACCTTGGCATCGTTAGTCAGTAATGCTACTGCTTCAACCCACTTTGACACATAATCCACTGCCAACAAAATATACTTACTGGAAAATGAAGAAGGGAATGACCCCATGAAATTGATGCCCCATAAATCGAAAATCTCAACTTCTAAGATAGTTTGGAGTGGCATCTCATTCCTTTTTGATATGTTGCCCACTCGTTGACATCTATCAAAAGTTTTAACAAATTAATGGGCGTCTTTAAATAACGTAGGCCAATAAAACCCTACTTGAAGGACTTTTGTTGATGTTCTTTCACTACCGTAGTGTCCTCCGTACGCCGACGAATTGCACTCATGGAGTATACTATTTACCTCGCTGTAAGGCACACACCTTCTGATCATCTTGTCGGCGCATTGTTTGAATAGGTATGGCTCATCCCACATATACCACTTGACGTTGTAAGACCCCAACTTATTATAAATAAAATTAAATTTCCTCTATTTATTATTTTGAAATAGTAAGGGTTATTTTGATTAATGTGGTTAAGTATGGGTAAAATGCGCAAATATTTCAAATAAGCAAGTGGTTACAAAATATTCATTGTTATCGTGGAATATTCGTTTAGTCGTAGAATATTCTTGCTGTCAGAGAATATTCGTACGACGACGCAGTCTTATGTGGGCCCCATAACAAAAAGCGATTGGATGAAGAAAACGACAAAAATAAGTTATTTATAAATAACGGCGTTGTTATTACCGTTAATACTGTTGAAATACTCGGTGGTTAAAACACAGTAGCACACGGTATTGCACCAATTATTGATTCTTATGTAAGAAGGCACTACTCAATAATTGTTACAGTAATTACTGTTCAATATTTTATTTTATTGATTCAATAATTGCTACGTTGATATTTTATATTACTGTTGTTTCAATAATTGTCACTACACAGTATTTTTCATTATCGGAGCAATAATTCAGATTATCTGAATAATATTATTAGATAACATTATTGACAATGTCTAGAAAGTTCTGTCTAAGGAGAGGTTTGGTCACCTAATTGCGCGTCAGTAAGGAGAAATCCTTATTGGAAAGCCCCCTCTATCCTAGGAACGGCCTGGTTGTCAGTATTGTGATTCTATAATATTATTTATGAATAATTAATTATTAATTTATATGATGAGAAAAATATTGATTTTATGTGGATATAGATGGAGAAAATTTTTAATGTGACAATTGTTAAAAATTAATATTTTATCTTTTGCTGATAAAATAATTTATTTAAATATATTATTATATTTTAATAATATAATAATGATGATATTTTTACAATAAATGTGGGATATATGAGTATATGAGGAGGAAGAATATTTTTGTTGCATTAAATGATTAACACATGTTTTGCGTGTCGGTTGACCCCATTTCTTGACTGAAATTTGATTATAGCTTGTAAAATCACCCGTTTATGGATTTTGATCAATTTCTGTTCGGAATTTGAAAAAACTTTCTGCTGTAAAGTTGTAGATAATGAAATTTCCTATGATAAGAACATCAGGTTCGAATTTTTCTGATAAAAGGGCTATTTATTATGAATTATTGAAGTTCTGAAGTTCCGAAATAATTATTTTTTTAAAAAGTTTTAAATTTGTTTTAAAAGAAAAACGTTTTTGATATGTTTGGTGGGCTTATTTGTTGTTAAGCATGGCTGAATTTAGATCTTAGAATGTGTGCATAGGAATTTATATATAATATATTAATATTATATTAAATTTTCTGCTTTGGTGTTCTAAGCATTTTCTTATAAATAGGGTGCTTAAGTTAGAATTGAAAATCACACCAGAAACTGAAATCTTCTCTCTCTTTCTCTCTCGATATATTGAGCGTATTCTTGTGACTATTTTGATACTTTGAGTGTTGTTATACGGTGCAAGTTTTCTTCAGCACTATATTCAGTATTCCAGTCAGAAGTACTATTCTTTCGAGGTAAGGGATCTTATTTTTTTTTATAAATGATATTATTTCTTTCAATATCATTATGCCGAAATATTGGTCTGAACTTTTTATCAAATTTAGAACTTTTTGTGTCGGGGTTACTACTCACGTATACGGCACTATTCACGTATACGGCACTATTCATCGAAAAATGAAATTTTTTTCTTTTTGTCTAAGATATCTATTATGGATACTAGCTTTGATTGTATCCATGTTTTGATCATTCTTAAATTTTACTCCACTATGTTTATTTATGAGGTATTCTTGGACATGGATAAACCGAAATACGAATCCTTAAAATTTATTCTTTTGTTTCACTGTATTCGTTTTCTTTAAAATATTTTTCATCATCCTCGGTCCTAAATGATGATATAACTTAATATCTTTGGCCTGTAGTGCGAAGATTAATAATTTTATGATGAATATCTGTGGCCCGTAGTGCAAAGATGAGCAGGTGTTGAGATGAACATGGTCAACTGATGAATATCTTTGGCCTGTAGTGCAAAGATGAATATTTGATTCAAGATGTTTATTGATTGATGTTACAGGGATAAAATATTGATGATGGACTTTTAAATTCATAGATGATAGTAGATTTCATCCTCTACTTAACTCTTCTAATGAATTATTATTTCCGCTGCGAATTTTGATTTAAAATTTGTTGTCTATTGTATTCTATTAAATTTTTTCCTGTTGAGGACTAACGATAATTTGTTCTATATTATCTTAGTCATAATATTTTTTACTGGGCTAGTTGAGCTCACCCTTTTTCTTTTTGTTCCATTTTTCTTCTCAGGAGGCGAGAATGTAGCGAGTACTAGTCGGGGAATGGAATGAAGGTTCTAGGAAGTTGTTTTAGTAGTACTCACCATTTTTGTAAAATATTGTACCAATAATTGTAATGAGGACTTATTTGAGTGTGGATATTGTCTAGAAGACGATATTTGTATTTAAACTCACAGTTTAAGTGTTGTCATATTTTGCACGATAATTATATTAATAAAGTTGTAGTTGTTTCTGTACCATATATTTGATAACTCAGAATGGGTGATGTATACCTATTTTGGGGGCATCACAGTTGGTATCAGAGCTTAGGGATATGATCTCTGGCAGAGATCGGGAAATAGAACTAGGAGGGGAGAGACGAGTAAATCCTTCGCTAGTGTGTCCTACCTAAGCTTATTTGTTGGCCGGTCATAATATAGGGATATTATATGATATGTTAATTTGTTAAATTAACCTTTGTTTTATGGCAGTATTTGAGAATGTCGACTAAGAATGTTACAGTGGAGTAAATGAGACAGTGGAGACACCTTTGCTCACCAATGAGAAGAACGTGCAACAGGCTGGCAATGTTCCTCCTGTAAACAACATCACTGAGCAGACGATGAACGGTGAGATGTTTAGAAGCTTTTTGCGGTTCATGCAAAACCAGACGAAGGAGATTCCTGTTCAAAATATAGGAAGAAACAATGGCAACGCACAGCTGGTCACAGCCAAGCAGTTCAAAGAGTTGGGACCAGCAGAATTCTGGGGAAAGCCGAATCCGATTAAGGTGGAGACGTGGGTCAAGCAAATTACCAAGATATTCGATGTCTTGGGATGCACGGAGGAACAAAAAGTTCTATTCGCCACTTTTATGTTCCGTAATGAGGCAGATTTCTAGTGGAAATTTGTGAAGCGTACCCATCCAGCCGCGCTCAGCATGTCTTGGGAGACATTTCAGAAACTGTTCAATGATAAATACTTTCCTAAACGTGTTCGTCATATTAAGGAAGTAGAGTTTATTAGATTGGAACAAAACAACATGACGGTGTCCCAGTACGAGGCGAAGTTCGCGGAGTTATCCAGGTTTGCACCTCATTTGGTGGAGAATGAGGAACGTATGACGCGGATGTTTCTGAGAGGTTTGAAACCCGGCATACGTCAATATCTCATTTCTTATAAATTTTCTCTCTATTCAGATGTTGTCAACAAGGCTCAATTATTAGAGCGAGATAACGAGTACGGTCAACCGAGGGACCACAACCAGGATTATACCGGTGACAGCAGTCATCAGAACAACGATAACCAGCGGAGAAAGAAGAATACGGAAAAGAGCGACAACCACTTTGGTGGTAATCATGGCCATGAGAATAGAAGAAGCGAGTCGGGGGGAGATTTTAAAAAAAAGGTGATTAACCAATGACAATGCAAAGACGTCAGCACCAGTAGCAACTGGTTCCAATAGAGGAAAACGACCACCGGTCATATGCTATAAATGCGGGAAAGAAGGACATATCAGTCCAAACTGCCCACAATAGTTCAAGGTATGCTCTAATTGTGGAAACGAAGGACATATCGCTCGAGATTGTACGGTAGCGAAACCAAGTTCAGCGGGGACGGTGACTCAAAAAGTTGTCCCAAAAAAGTCAAAGTCAACGGTTTCTGAAAGAGTATTTGTCATGACTGGTCAAAATGCGAGGAACCCAAACGAGGTGATCACGGGTAAGCTAATCATAAATTCTTGTGAAGTTTATACCTTACTAGATACCGATGCTACCCATTCATTTATCTCTCCTACTTGTGCTCAACGTTTAAATTTGACTCCAGAGAAATTAGACTTTGACCTATCTGTGGAAACTCTGTTAGGAGAAACTTTTATCACATCCACTGTTTATAAATCTTGTTTGATCCAAGTTGGCACCATCATATTACCTGTTGACCTTATCTCTTTAAAGATACTTGCTTTTGATGTGATTTTAGGGATTGATTGGTTAACTACTCACCATGCCAAAATTGATTATTTTCGTAAGGTTGTTAGTTTTCATATTCCTAAACAACCTGTTGTTCGAATTCAAGCAACTAAACCATTAAAATCAATCACTGTTATATCAAGCCATAAAGCTATTCATTTATTAAAAAATGGATGTCAAGCTTTCTTAGCCCATGTTATGGATTTGAATAAAGACACGTTAGATTTGAAAAATATTCCTATTGTTAGTAACTTTCCTGACGAATTTTCTGAAGAACTTCCCGGCCTACCCCCGAAATGTGAAGTTGAATTCTTTATTGATCTTGAACCCGGTACAAAGCCCATTTCTAAAATCCCATATCGAATGTCTCCTATTGAACTTCAGGAGTTAAAGGTCCAACTACAGGAGTTATTGGACATCAGTTTTATTCGTCCTAGTACATCTCCTTGGGGTGCTCCTGTTTTATTTGTAAAGAAAAAAGACGGGAGTATGCGACTTTGTATTGACTATCGGGAATTGAACAATGTCACCATCAAGAATAGGTATCCGCTACCTCGTATTGATGACTTGTTTGACCAGTTGCAAGGAACACAATTCTTTTCAAAGATCGATCTTCATTCTGGATATCATCAGCTGAAGATTAGAACTGAGGATATTCCAAAGACTACCTTCAGAACTCGGTACGGGCATTATGAATTCTTAGTCATGTCTTTTGGATTGACTAATGCTCATGCAACTTTCATGGATATGATGAACCGAGTATTCAAGGATTATTTGGATTAGTTCGTTGTTATCTTTATTGATAACATCTTCATATATTCCAAAAGCCGTGAAGATCATGAGCACCATTTGAAGCTGGTACTCCAAAGGCTTCGTGAAAACAAGCTATATGCCAGGTTGAAGAAATGCGAGTTCTGGCTTAAGGAAGTAGCATTCCTTGGGCACGTGGTATCAAAACATAGAGTATCTGTTGATCCGACAAAGATTGAAGCAATACAAAGTTGCGAGCAACCGAAGTCGGTGATCGAAGTACGTAGCTTTCTGGGCTTAGCTGGTTATTATCGGAGATTCGTGGAACAATTTTCTCGAATTGCTACTCCGTTAACTCAGCTAACTTGGAAGGATATAAAATTCGTATGGAGCAAGGAATGCGAGAAGAGTTTCCAAGAGCTCAAGAGGAGACTCAATTCGGCACCTGTTCTGACAATACCATCTGGTACAGATGGATTTGTTATCTACAGCGATGCTTCAGGCAAAGGGTTAGGATATGTTCTCATGCAACGTGGGAAAGTCATAGCCTATGCCTCGCGACAACTTAAAGAGTATGAGAGGAATTATTCTACTCATGATCTAGAGTTGGTAGCAATCATTTTCGCGCTAAAGATCTAGAGGCACTATCTATATGGGGAGAAAGTGGAGATATATTCAGATCATAAAAGCCTCAAATATTTCTTCACCCAAAAGGAACTCAACATGCGGCAACGACGTTGGCTCGAGCTGTTAAAAGACTACGACCATACCATTCAATACCATCTTGGAAAAGCAAACGTGGTAGCTAACGCATTGAGCAGAAGATCATACGCGGGAATGAGTGCAATGTTGTCAACACAAAGACCCATTTTGTGTGATTTACAAAAGATGAAGATAGAATTCAAGACTCCGGGGACCTATGCAATGATGTCAAGTATACGTATAGAACCAACTTTAATCGAAAAAGTTAAAGTTGCTCAAGTCACAGACCAGGAGCTGATGCGTATGAAGAAGAAAGTACAAGAAGGTGTTATTCCAGAGGCAAGAATCGATGAAGAAGAAATACTTCGAGTCCACTCCAGACTTTGTGTTCCTAACGATTCTGATTTGAAGTACAAGATCGTGATGGAGGCACATAATACACCATTTGCAATCCACCTTTGAAGTACCAAAATGTATCATGATCTTCGACATACATTTTTATGAAATAATATGAAGAGAGAGATTGCAAAGTTTATCTCGATGTATTTAACTTGTCAACGTGTAAAGGCGGAGCATCAAGTGCCTAAGGGTCCATTGCAACCACTTGAGATTCCAAAATAGAAGTGGAAACATATTACCATGGATTTCGTTACGGGTCTTCCCACGGTTTCTCAAGGCATAAATGCTATTTGGGTTATTGTTGATAGATTAACCAAGTCTGCTCACTTCTTGTCGATACGGGAGACTTATTCCCTTGAACGTCTTGCTCATATATATGTAAATGAGATTGTGAGATTGCATGGCATGCCAGTATCCATAGTTTCGGATCGTGACCCAAGATTCACTTCAAGATTTTGGGTTAGCTTGTAAAAAGCTATGGGCACGGATTTATGATTTAGTTCGGCATACCATCCTCAAACGGACGGACAATCGGAGAGGACTATTCAAACTCTTGAAGATCTATTAAGACTCTGTGTCCTGGACTTCAAAGGGAGTTGGGATAAGTATCTACCATTGGTGAAATTCTCCTACTACAACAGTCATCAGGCAAGTATAGGTGTGGCTCCATTCGAAGCATTGTATGGACGAAAGTGTCGCTCTCTAATATGTTGGGATGAGGTGGGTAAAGCAACATTGTTGGGACCCGAGTTGGTACGTATGACTACAAAAAAGATCAAAATGATTCGACAACGTATACAAACGGCACAGGATTGACAAAAGAGTTATGCAGATCTTCATCAAAAGGACGTGGAATTTAGTATTGGGGATCATGTATTATTGAGAGTTTCTCCATGGAAGGGAGTTATAAGATTCGAGAAAAGAGGAAAGCTCAATCCACGATTTATTGGTCCATTTCAGATTCTTGATCGAATAGAAAATGTAGCCTATAGACTCGCGTTACCTCCAAGTATGCCTCGTGTTCATAATGTTTTTTGTGAAGACCCCAAACTCAGGTACTTGAAACCCGAACTCGGTTCATCACGATACCATTTCTATGAGCGGAATAATACTAATAATAATAACAATAATATAAATATCAAACTTAACTTACATTTATCAGAGTCTAATCCTAAGTACGTAACCTTTAAACATTCATTACAAACCATAATAGATAATATATATCATACCTGTCTTAATAACATTAAACTATTACATAAGATAACGTTCATTCATTCATTCAGCGACCTTTCCCTTTTCCTTGTTCTTAGCAGAGCTCTCTGATCGTTCACACTTAGCTGAAAACATTTAAAGTAAGCAAGGATGAGCATTTGAGTGCCCAGCAAGTAATAGCAATTGTATATATAATCTTAAAGAATTTAAATATTTTCTTTGTACTATTCTTCTACAACAAGTTAATAGTTGTGAAGTATTTTGAACCGATAATAATAATATAACAACTCTCTTTCAAATTTTTGAAACTACATATTGACTATAAATAGGGTTTAGGTGACATGCCATGAACATTGTTTTCATTTTCGAAAAGGTTAAACAGAAATTCATCTATAAACCGTCATAACTTACGGGCGTTAGGTTGTACTTCCCATGGGCCCTGTATTGATCAATACTACATTACAAGAACGATATGATCGTTCACTCTATCCACCTTGGGTGCATAAATAGTTTTCCCGTGTAGGGATGTTCATACTTGTCAGGGTTTCAAATCAAAGGTTTTATCTTGTTCAACAATAATCTATAATTCAACATATATGTATACGGGAAATTGACAAAGGTATATCAACATGTGATTAAATACAATGATTATCCAAGTGGGGACACTTGTTTAACCATTTCTAGAAATTAACGAACAGAATATATATATATCTGAGTTACCATATACTAACATGTTGATAATCAATGAGCTTATATAATATAAGGTTGATAATCTGTACAGTAATAATATAGTTTAGAAACATTCTTACTCATGTTCATTGCATAAAGAAAATGCAAAGGTTAGATACTTGCTTGAAGCGCTGCTTACAGTTTATAATTTAGATTTATCACTTATCTCACGACCTATCATTAACAAGATCGTTCGTTCGATTAGAATAACATACTATAACACATAACACTGCTTATTACAGTCAGCACATACCCTAATCACATTGGCACATATGTTTAATAACCATTGAATCACAAATAACCACATATCTCAATAAATTATCTAAGTCCAGATCAATTTCTGAAACATGTCGGTGTACCGACAACTTTATCAGGTAATTACCGAGTCTAAGACTCTGTCCTGTAACTCAATATCCGTACGTATCAGTCATATTATTTTTAAATGACTTATAATAATTTTAAAACATTAATTATGATTTATCATGAATTTTCAAACCTCAGAATCATTAATAAGTGATTTAAATATTAATCAATTCTATTATCATTAATATTTAATTAGTATTAAACTATTAATGAAATCATTTCTAAAATGTTAAAGTTATTTATAATAACTTAAAATACTTTTAAAGTATTAACATTACCCTTAAATGATTTTTAAAAGAATTAAAATCATTTTTAAATAATTATCATTAATATTAAAGTATTAATGCATTATTTATCAAAATATTAAAAGTCATTAATTATAACTTGAAATATTTTTAATTCATTTATATCATTTTTAAATGATTTTTAAATAAATAAAACCATTTTAAAACTATTTATTTAATATAATTATTAAATAAATCTAATATCATTTAATGTTAAATTAATATCATTTATTAATGAAATTATCCTTTAAATATTAAAAGCTATATTTTATAACTTAAAGTATCTTTAAACACTTTATTTTCATTTAAAATGATTTTCCTAATATTAAAATCATTTTTAAACTAATTTATTTAATATAATTATTAAATAACTTTAATATCATTAATAATAATTAATTAATGAAATTTAACTTTAAATATTGAAAGTTATATTTTATAACTTAAAATATTTTTAAACTATTTATTTTCATTTAAAATGATTTTTCTAATATTAAAATCATTTTTAAACTAATTTATTTAATATAATTATTAAATAAATTTAATATCATTTAATATTAAAATATTAATATTTTTCATGACAAAATATCAAAAGTCATTTTTTTATAACTTAAATAACCTTTAAATCATTTTTCTATAATTTTTAAATCATTAATTCTATTTTTCATAATTTATTTAATACATTTATTAAATAACTTTAATTAACATTAATGTTAATTAATTAATGAAATTCATCACAAAATATTAAAAGTTATCAAAAATAACTTAAAGTATTTTCTTATACCATAATATAATTTTAAGTGATTTTTCATGTATTAAAATCATTTTTAAATAATTTATTTAATATTATAATTAAATAAATTAAATACTTTTTATATTTCAAAAATATAAAATATTTATGAAATATATTCAAAATAATTAAAAACTAATTTTCTGAATTTAAAACTATTTTTGTAATTTTTAGAATTTATTTTCTATTTTTAATGATTTTTCGAAAATTCAGAAAATAAAAATAAAGAAAACCGTCGCTATAGGCCCTTTAGCGACACTTGGCGTCGCTGTTGGTGTTCTTGAGCTCAAGAACACTGACAGCTTCGTGCCCGAGGGGTCAACTTTGACCACTTATAATTCCTTTGTTCCTGCATGATCTGATCGATCTCAAGCATTGGTCGTGTAGTATAAATGTAGAACTACAATTATTCGCAATTATTTTGGTCATACAACAACTCAAATGCAAGATCTAAGCCGTTAAAACTATTGTCAGGTCTGTTCATCAAGTTCTGGGTTGCCCAGAAAAATTCGATCAATGCCGGTCAACGACATTGATAGTCTTATTCTGGTCAATCAGTTGATGAAATGGTGGTGATAGACGTCGGGCCTCATAGAGGAACGAGCATGGTATTAATATTGATCATTTCAAATGTTCAGATATCATTAACGTACAAGATCTAAGTCTCTAAAACAATTGTCAGGGCTGTTCTGGGCTTTCTGGGTAACCCAGAAACCCAGACAGTTCCGAGTAAGCACTTTGTGGCTTAAATTTATACGGGTTCTAGTTAATGTTATGGTGATCTATTAGCTTAAGATTGTAGTATACATAACCTAGTAAAACTATGCATCATCGGATCGAAAACAACAACATCAGAATCACATGATACATCCCGGTCAACCCATGTCAGAAATGTTGTTCAACCCATTTCTGGAAATTCAAGAAATTTCAAATATGATCGTGAAGGCTACTTTGACCATTGGTTTATGTTACTATGTTGTTTATCAAAGTGATATGATAACATGAAACTGAAGAACACATAACATACTATAAACCGATTAAAACAAAAACATCAAAACATGTAACAGACTGACAGATCAAGGCTTGCAAACATATTGTCAGACGCTGGATACTAAGTTTCTGGGTTACCCAGAATTTAGCCGGTCATGCCCGGTCAACGGGTTTTAACCGTGAATAACTTCCAATCGATTTATGATCTGACTTTAATACTTGTACCAGATGAGAGAGCTTATACCAGACTACAACTAAAAACTTTTAAACAACAAAAACACTTAACAGACTGCGATCTACAGGGTCTGACATTCATTGTCAGACCACAAAAATAATCTTTCCAGATTTTTGAAAACTCTTATTTCGAGTATCTAGATGTTATGGATCACCTATGTGCCAACCCAGATCATGGATTAACATAACATATGACATGTTTAAACATAAAAAAAACAAATCTATCATAGCATACAAGATCAAAATTTTGACTTAGGATTTTATACCTTTATGCCTCAATTCTTGATTCTAGCCTCATGATCTGTTAAGGGAAATCGTGGGGCTTGTATTGTGAGCTGATATACTACATAATTTCGTGGGTTTTTAGTGAGAAAGAGTTGGTGAGAGCTTTGGAAAGAAATGAACAAAAATGAGTACTTTCTCTCTCTTTAACTCTTATATAATCTCTTGGTGCAATGAATTTGGCTGAATTAGCTGTCAATATATGGCTGAGTTGTGTTATATTTGTCACATGGGCAATCTTGGTGGTTTACCAACTACATATTTTAGCTAGATTTGCAAGTTATCTCTCAAATAATACAAAAAGGGTAATATGGTCAATTTGATTTCAAATTTTAAGGGCATTATTGGCAGTCTAATCTAATTCTTAGGGTTTAGGGTTTGGGTTAGGATTTAAGGTTTGAACCATTTTAGGTTTTAAGAGCTAAAATTCTAGGATTTCCCAAAATTAGGAAAAATAAATAACAATTTAGCTTCCAAAAATGAAAATTAGTTTCCAATAATACAATTTAGAAATCCCTAATTAGATTATGTTTACTAATTATATCATACATGAACATTAGGGTTTAAAGTGCACTAATTAGCATTAAACTTGCTTAATTAGCAAATAGGGTTCACAATTAACAAATTTAGGATTTTGAAAATAATTAAGATTCTCCCTAATTAGGGTTAATATCTTTAATATCGGTCATTACACACATTAAAATGATTACATAACAGTCTTAAGCTTGCATTCGACTCTTGAATTAAGGTTTAACTGCTTGAACTAGGGTTTAATTATAATTTAAATATTATGATTTCTAATATAATTATTAGGATTTCTAAAAATTTAATATTTCTAACTATTAATTAGGGTTTACCTAATTAATCATAGAATTATATAATACACACATAAATCGCATAACACATTCTTGAATCTCCCATCTGAACTTCAAAATAGGGTGAAATAAATTAATACTAGGGTTTTGACATTAAACACCATAATTGACCAACTATTTTCTATACACACATACCGTACGTAAGTATAACACTGAAAAATCAAAATATAATTAATATAATATTCTTATTCTCATTCCTTGATCAAAATTCAAAATTAGGGTTTGAATTCCATATCTGATTTATCTGACTTATATACCATTAATAATTAAGTTAAAATAAATAACTTAATTATTCTAACATAAATTCATATAATAAAATAAATAATTATTCTAATAATTCTATAATCATTTCATATATTATTAAAATAATATAATAATCATGCTTTCATGGAAAATAATTAATAAAAACATTTTCACTATAAAATTAATTATTAAAAGAATAAACTTTATAATAGTCAATAATTCTAAAATAAATTTTTTTTGTAAATATTCATGTAATAAATATATTTTTATCTATTACATAATTACATACACACATTATCTTGTGCAAATCCTCATCCTTAATTAAAAAAAAATTATACGCAAAATTCCTGATTTATTTATATAGAAAATATCGGGTTGTTACATTTTTCACATATCGGTGATTCGTAAATATGTGAAAGACCCGAACCACGTTATTGAGTTAGAACCGGACGAGATAGCCGAAGACTTAACGTACGCGGAGGTACCTGTCAAGATCTTGGATAGGAAGGAGCATATCCTACGCACAAAGGTCATACCATAAGTCAAAGTTTTTATGGAGGAACCATGCTATTGAGAAAATGACCTGGGAGTTGGAAACGGAAATGAAAGCGAGGTATCCTCACATTTTCGAAACACCATGTACGTACGTCAATTTCGAGGACGAAATTTCATAAGGAGTGGAGGTTGTAAGACACCAACTTATTATAAATAAAATTGAATTTTCTCTATTTATTATTTTGAAATAGTAAGAGTTGTTTTGATTAATGTGGTTAAGTATGGGTAAAATGCGCAAATATTTTAAAGAAGCAAGTGGTTATAAAATATTCATTGTTGTCGTGGAATATTCGTTTGGTCGTGGAATATTCTTGATGTCAGGGAATATTCGTACGACGGCGCAGTCTTGTGTGAGCCCCATAATGAAAAGCGATTGGATGAAGAAAACGACAAAAATAAGTTGTTTATAAATAACGGCGTTGTTATTACCGTTAATACTGTTGAAATACTCGGTGGTTAAAACACAGTAGCACACCGTATTTCACCAATTATTGATTCTTACGTAAGAAGGCACTACTCAATAATTGTTATAGTAATTAATGTTCAATATTTTATTTTATTGATTTAATAATTACTACGTTGATATTTTATATTATTGTTGTTTCAATAATTGTCACTACACAGTATTTTCCATTACCGGAGTAATAATTCATATTATCTGAATAATATTATTAGATAATATTATTGGCAATGTCTAGAAAGTTCTGTCTAAGGAGAGATTTGGTCACCTAATTGCGCGCCAATAAGGATAAATCCTTATTAGAAAGCCCCCTATTTCCTGGGAACAGCCTAGTTGTCAGTATTGTTATTCTGTAATATTATTTGTGAATAATTAATTATTGATTTATATGATGAGAAAAATATTAATTTTATGTGGATATAGGTGGAGAAATTTTTCAATGTGACAATTGTTGAAAATTAATATTTTATCTTTTTCTGATAAAATAATTTATTTAAATATATTATTATATTTTAATAATATAATAATGGTGATATTTTTACAATGAATGTGGGATATATGAGTATATGAGGAGGGACAATATTTTTGTTGCATTAAATGATTAACACATGTTTTGTGTGTCGGTGGACCTCGTTTCTTAACTGAAATTTGATTATAGCCTGTAAAATCGCCCGTTTTTGGATTTCGGTCAATTTCTGTTTAGAATTTGGGAAAACTTTCTTCTGCAAAGTTGTAGATAATGAAATTTCCTATGAAAAGAACGTCAGGTTCGAATTTTTCTGATAAAAGGGATATTTATTATGAATTATTGAAGTTCTGAAGTTCCGAAATAATTATTTTTTTTTAAAAGTTTTAAATTTGTTTTAAAAGAAAAACGTTTTTGATATGTTTGGTGGGCTTATTTGTTGTCAAGCATGGCTAAATTCAGATCTTAGAATGTGTGCGTAGGAATTTATATATAATATATTAATATTATATTAAATTTTCTGCTTTGGTGCTCTAAGTATTTTCCTATAAATAGGGTGCTTAGGTTAGAATTAAAAATCACACCAGAAACTGAAATCTTCTCTATCTTTCTCTCTCGATATATTGAGCGTATTCTTGTGAGTATTTTGATAATTTGAGTGTTGTTATACGGTGCAAGTTTCCTTCAGCACTATATTCAGTATTCCAGCCAAAAGTACTATTCTTTCGAGGTAAGGGATGATATTTTTTTCGTAAATGATATTATTTCTTTCTATACCATTATGCCGAAATATTGGTCTGAACTTTTTATCAAATTTAAAACTTTTTGTGTCGGGGTTACTATTCACGTATACATCACTATTCATGTATATGACACTATTCACGAATACGGCACTATTCATCAAAAAATGAAATTTTCTTCTTTTTGTCTAAGATATCAATTATGGATACTAGCTTTGATTGTATCCATATTTTGATCATTCTTGAATTTTACTCCACTATTATTATTTATGAGGTATTCTTAGACATGGATAAACCGAAATACGAATCATTAATATTTATTCTTTTGTTTAACTGGATTCGTTTTTTTTAAAATATTTTTCATCATTCTCAGTCCTAAATGATGATATAACTGAATATCTTTGGCCTGTAGTGCAAAGAGTAATGATTTTATAATGAATATCTTTGGCCCGTAGTGCAAAGATGAACAGGTGTTGAGATGAACATGACCAACTGATGAATATCTTTGGCCTGTAGTGCAAAGATGAATATTTGATTCAAGATGTTTATTGATTGATGTTACAGGGATAAAATATTGATGATGTACTTTTAAATTCATAGATGATAGTAGATTTCATCCTCTACTTAACTCTTCTAATGAATTATTATTTTCGTTGCAAATTTTGATTTAAAATTTATTGTCTATTGTATTCTATTAAATTTTTCCCTGTTGAGGACTAACAATAATTTGTTCTATATTATCTTAGTCATAATATTCTTTACTGGGCTAGTTGAGCTCACCCTTTTTCTTTTTGTTCCATTTTTCTTCTCAGGAGGCGAGAATGTAGAGAGTACTAGTCAGGGTATAGAATGAAGGTTCTAGGAAGTTGTTTTAGTAGTCCTCACCATTTTTATAAAATATTGTACCAATAATTATAATGAGGACTTATTTTAGTGTGGATATTGTCTAGAAGACAATATTTGTATTTAAACTCACAGTTTAAGTGTTGTTGTATTTTGCACGACAATTGTATTAATAAAGTTGTAGTTATTTCTGTACCATATATTTGACAACTCAGAATGGGTGATGTATACCTATTTTGGGGACGTCACAGATGTCATGAAGGAACTTATTCTTTTGTTGTCTTGTAAGATCAGGGGGGAGCATGTTGCTCAATAAATAGTTCGTGAAGTTCACGTACCATGGAAATTCTGCATTTAACCCAAACAATTGCTCATCCGGGAGTGATTCGTTGATGACGCACTTGTCCTCTTCTTGTGTGCCCGGATTGTCCAGCCTAGACAAATGATCAGCGACTTGCTTCTCCGTTCCCTTTCTATCTTTAATTTCTAAGTCAAACTATTGAAGTAGGAGAATCCATCGGATAAGGCGTGGCTTAGCAACTTTTTTCGCTATTAGGTACCGAATCGCCGCATGGTCCGTGTAGACTATCACCTTAGTCCTGATCAAGTATGCCCAGAATTTGTCAAATGCGTACACCACTGCAAGCAATTCCTTTTTTGTGGTTGTATAATTCAGTTAAGTGTCTGTGAGTGTTTTGCTTGCATAGTATATGGCGTGAAACACCTTGTCTCATCGTTGGCCCAAAACAGCCCCAACATCATAGTCGTTCGCATCACACATCAGCTCGAATGGCATATTCCAATCTGGTGCGACTATCACGGGGGCTGTAGTTAATTTCTTCTTCAATGATTCAAACGGTGATTTATATTCCTAAGTGGAACTGAAAGTAGCATCCTTCTCTAAAAGACTGCATAAAGATTTTGCAATTTTGGGGAAGTCCTTTATGAACCTCTTGTAAAACCCAGCATGTCCCAGAAAACTTCTAATACCCTTGATTGAGCTCGGTGGAGGTAGTTTCTCGATTGTTTCCAGCTTTGCTTTGTTCACCTCCAAACCTTGAGTCGACACCTTATGGCCCGAATTATGCTTCTTAAACCATGAAGTGGCATTTTTCCCAATTAAGTATGAGGTTTGTATCCTTACATCGCTGCAATACCATGACCAAATTCCCTAGGCAAGCATCAAAGTTGTCTCCATAAACTGAAAAATCGTCCATGAAGACTTCAACATTTTTCTCCACCATATCTGAAAAAATGGACATCATACACCGTTAGAAGGTTGCAGGTGCATTGCATAATCCGAATGACATCCTCCTGAATGCAAATGTGCCGTAAGGGCACGTGAATGTTGTCTTTTCTTGATCCTCAGGAGCGATGGCAATCTGGTTATAGCCCGAGTATCCATCCAATAAACAGTAGTAATCATGTCACGCTAATCCGTCTAACATTTGATCTATAAAGGGTAGCGGGAAGTGATCTTTTCGTGTCACCTTATTCAACCTCCTATAATCGATGCACACCCTCCAACCGGTCACTGTTCTTGTTGGAATTAACTCGTTATCCTCATTCTGTACCACGATCATTCCCCCCTTTTTCGGCACACAATGAACCGGACTAACCCACTTACTATCAGAAATCGGATAGATGATACCGGCATCCAATAATTTCAAAATTTCCTTCTTTACCACTTCCTTCATAATTGGCTTGAGTCGTTGTTGTTGCTCCACCATCGATTTTGCATCATCTTCCATAAGAATCTTGTGCATGCAAAACAAAGGGCTAATTCCCTTTATATCAGCAATCGTCCAACTAATCGCTAATTTGTGTTCCCTAAGCACCCTCAGTAACTTTTCTTCCCGCAGTTAGTTAAGTGCAGCAGAAATAATTACAGGTAAAGAATTTGAATTGCCTAGATACGCATGCCTGAGATGTTTAGGGAGTGGTTTGAGTTCCAGAGTTGGTGGCTCCTCCAATGATGGTTTCAATTTTCTCGTGGCTATCTCCTCCGTGTATAGTAGTTCAAATGGTGTTCTGAATCGACTAACGTGTGGCAATGAGTCTAACATCTGTAAGTAGTCCACAAATTTCAGGTCGTCATTTTCTTCATCTCCCAATAAAGTTGTTTCTAACGGATCGTTGACCAAACTCTTACTCATATCTTCACCAATGATTTTCTCAATTAAATCCATCCAAAAACATTCTTCCTCATCCGTAGGGAATTTCATGGCCTTGAACACATTAAATTTGATTTCTTGATCTTGGACCCTCATAGTAAGTTCTCCTTTTTGTACGTCTATGAGTGTCCTACCCGTGGCCAAGAAAGGTCTCCCCAGGATAATCGGGATGTTCTTGTCCCCCTCAAAATCCAGAATGATAAAGTCCACGGGGAATATAAACTTTTCCACCTTAACCAGTATGTCCTCTACTATGCCTCTCGGATATGTGACTGACCTATCTGCCAACTGTAATAAAATATTTGTAGTCTTTGGCGTGGGCAAACCCAATTCTGTGTATAATGACAATGGGATAAGGTTCACACTCGCCCCCAAATCACATAGACATTTGTTAAACGACATTTTCCCGATCGTGCATGGGATAGTAAAGCTCCCCGGGTCCTTAAGTTTTCGTGGTAACTTCTGCTGTAACACCGCACTACACTCCTCTGTTAGTGCCACTGTTTCAAAATTTTCCCATTTCTTTTTCCTCGACAGAATTCCTTTCATGAACTTTGCATAACTCGGCATTTGCTCTAGGGCTTCTGCGAATGGGATGTTAATCTGGAGTTTCTTGAACACTTCTAAAAACTTTGCGAACTGCTTATCTGATTTCTATTTTTGAACCCTCTGCTGAAATGGTGGTGGAAGATAAACAATTGGCTTATTGTTTAACATTATGTCCTCACTTTGCTTATCCTCACCCTTGTTACCTTCAACCACGTTACTATCATCAACTTTTTCCTCCGGTGTCGCTGAATTTTCTGCATTATAACCCACGAAATGTTTTCCACTTCTCAACATAACTGCTTGACATTGCTCATGACCACCCTTTGGATTTCTCTCAGTGTCACTTGGTAACGTTCCCTATGGTCTATTATTCAATGCCAACACCATCTGTCCTATCTGATTTTCTAGATTCTTGATAGACATCTCTTGTGATTTCATTGCCATCGCTTGATTTTTCATCGCTGCCTCAGTGCTAGTTATGTACTTCGACACCATTTCCTCGAAATCTGATTTCTTTTCCTGATGTTGAACCGGTTGTTGGTGACTCTAAAAACCTGGGGGATATGATGGTCGTGGAGCTTGATTTTGCTAATTATTGCACCACGAGAAATTTGGGTGGTTCCTATTCCCCTGGTTATAAGTGTTCTGGTATGTATTTTATGAAATTCTGTTATAGCTACCTATGAACTGAACGGATGCTGGATTAATTGCACACTGATCTATAGGATGATCACCCGCACACAATTCGCAAACTACCGCAACTTGCTGTACTTGAGCCCCTGCCATAGCATCCAACTTCTTTGATAGTGCAGAAATCTGGGTTTGTATAGCTATCACCCCATCTACTTCCAAAACCCCAGCCGCCTTTGCCTATGTCATTCTTGCTATGGGCCACTGGTAGTTATTGGCCGCCATGGTTTCAATCAAATTATAGGCTTCCTCATAACTCTTAGCCATGAATGCTCCGCCCGACGTTGCATCAATATTCGTTCTAAAATTCCCATGTAATCCGTTATAAAAGGTGTTCATTTGCAGCCACTTGGGCTATCCATGATGTGGGCACTTTCTAAGTAATTCCTTGTACCTCTCCCATGCCTCATATAGCGACTCCCCATTTTGCTGCTCAAACATTGTGATGTCATTCCTCATTTTGGTAGTTTTCGCCGGTGGGAAAAATTTGGCAAGGAATTTCTGAGCCAAGTCTTCCCACATAGTTATCGATCCGGCGACAAGGAATGTAACCAACTCTTCGCCGTGTCCCGTAAAGTGAATGGGAACAAGCGAAGTTTCACTGCCTCATCAGACACCCCATTATACTTGAAAGTGTCGTACATTTCCAGAAAACTGATTCAATGCTCGTTCGGATAGTCATTTGCCATTCCCCCAAACTTCACTGAACTCTGCATCATCTGAATGGTCTAGGCTTGATTTCAAAAGTATTCGCAGCTATTGCTGGCCTAGTGATGCTCGACTGCAGATCAGTCACCTTAGGTGTTGCAAAATCCCTCAACGCTTTCTGGTTTTTGGCAGCCATTGCTTCTTCCTTATCAGAATTTTCTAATCCGTTCCTTGTTTCCTTGATCCACTTACTTAACCTCTGAAATCTTCTATCAATGTCGTCCTCAAAAGGAAGCAAGTCTGGATTTTTGGATCGTGTTTGCAAAAGCCAATGTCAAAAACCTAAAATAGGAAGAACAAAAACAAAAACAAAAATGTTTAAGTAAAACTTGACTAATTAAACTGATATTGTAAAAATATTAAAATCTAAGCTAAATTGTCCCCGGCAACGGCGCCAAAAACTTGTTAGGTAAAATATAATTACGCACAACACGTAAGCATATGTGGTCAACAAGCAATACAGTAGTGAATAGAGTATCATTCCCACGAAGACAAATTAGCAAGAAATTTAACTTCTCAAATACCAATCTTCTATTAATCTAAATTTTATTAAACTAATCAATTTCCAATTTCAGGTAGTGAAAATATTAAACCTATTAAGAAAAATCAACAAAATACCAACAAACCCTAAAACTGAATTTTCAAATAAATATTGGAGAATTAGGCTCGTAACTTCACTCTAAGCATCCCTCTGATTATTATTCCCTTATTCCAGTTTAATTCACTATCTCAGTTTATTAATCAAGAACACATAAATAGTATTAACCACCTCTCGATGTATTAACACCGTATTAACCAAAATCCACAATTAAGATAGAATTAAGTCAAACACCTTAATCAATCAATTCACTATATCTCTATATGAATTCTAATTAAATAAGGTTTAAGTTCAAGTTTTCTTCAAGATTACATGCGATGTCAAACATATCTTTACCTTAACAATAATCCAGAATCTGCTATTCACAAAAGTCATGACACATGCTATATTAACTAAGTCTAGATTTATATTTCATCTCTTGAATTCATACAAATCCACATAAAATTGTTGATCAAGCAATTCATAAATTCAAGCTCAAATTAATATAGATAAACTGCATAATAGCTTTATTCAACTGAAAACCGAGGTTACATAATCATTGTTCCACTTAAAGATCTATTATAAGCCTAATAAGTAATTTAGTTCATAGCTAATGAATTAAATACTGAATAAATAAAAGAAAACATCATCCCAATTACAGAAGATAGAAATTAGAGGAGAATAGTAATATGCCACCCTTGTCGCCCTTCGATTCTGAAATCTTCGTGAAATTATTCCTCTACTTCGTTCCTCCAAGCTCTTACTCTTCAATTTTTGTTCTAGAAGTGTGTCTCGATTGCTTAACCACTTCACACGTCCTTTTGCTTAGCATATAACTCCTCTCCACTTCATACCATAACTCCTAACCCACTTCTAACTCCTGCCCAAAAGAGACTCTAAAGAAACCCAGTTCTTGTCAACCTCAACAAGTACACCAAATACTCCCAAGAAAAAGCAATAACCATCATGGCACAATCCTAATATAAATCTATTACGTAATGCATTAAAAACTCATAAGACAACTTATTCTCCTAATCCAACAAAACTATCCAAGATAGCTTCCCGCACCAGCTCGCTCAGCGCTAGCCATAGTGTCTCCGTAGCGCGCCCCGCACTTGGCCATCAGTAACAAGTCATGCTCCAGCGTGCCCCGCGCTACACTGCTCTTTATCACAGCGCGGTCCGCGTTATGTCAATAGAAAACTGCAATTTGTGCTCAAAAACTCCGCCAATGCTCACATCTTGATGGATCAACCTGATTAACCTATAACAAGCGCAAAACCCATCAAAAGTAACATGCAAGTACCAAAAAACTAACAATATAACAAGCCAAATGAACATAAATCATAGGTTAAAAACCTACTCATCAGCTATCATTCTAGAATCAAGTAATGCGAGCGGCATTTGTGTGGGCTCATCGTCGGACCATCTCTGTAAGACCCCAACTTAATATAAATAAAATTAAATTTCCATTCTTTATTATTTTGAAATAGTAAGGGTTGTTTTGATTAATGTGATTAAGTATGGGTAAAATGTGCAAATATTTCAAATAAATAAGTGGTTACAAAATATTCATTGTTGTCGTGGAATATTCATTTGGTCGTGGAATATTCTTGCTGTCGGGGAATATTTGTACGACGGCACAGTCTTGTGTGGACCCCATAACGGAAAGCGATTGGATGAAGAAAAAGACAAAAAATAAGTTGTTTATAAATAACGGCGTTGTTATTACCGTTAATACTGTTGACATACTCGGTGGTTAAAACACAGTAGCACACAGTATTACACTAATTATTGATTCTTACGTAAGAAGGCACTACTCAATAATTGTTACAGTAATTACTGTTCAATATTTTATTTTATTGATTCAATAATTGCTACGTTGATATTTTATATTATTGTTGTTTCAATAATTGTCACTACACAGTATTTTCTATTATCGGAGCAATAATTCATATTATCTGAATAATATTATTAGATAACATTATTGGCAATGTCTAGAAAGTTCTGTCTAAGGAGAGGTTTGGTCACCTAATTACGCGTTAGTAAGGAGAAATCCTTATTGAAAGCCCCTCTTTCATGGGAACGGCCTATTGTCAATATTGTAATTCTGTAATATTATTTGTGAATAATTAATTATTAATTTATATGATGAGAAAAATATTGATTTTATGTGGATATAGATGAAAAAAAATTTTAATGTGACAATTGTTGAAAATTAATATTTTATCTTTTTCTGATAAATAATTTATTTAAATATATTATTATATTTTAATAATATAATAATGATGATATTTTTACAATGAATGTGGGATATATGAGTATATGAGGAGAAAGAGTATTTTTGTTGCATTAAATGATTAACACATGTTTTGTGTGTCGGTGGACCCCATTTCTTGACTGAAATTTGATTATAGCCTATAAAATCGTCCGTTTGTGGATTTAGGTCAATTTTTGTTTGGAATTTGAAAAAACTTTCTTCTGCAAAGTTGTAGATAATGAAATTTCCTATGAAAAAAACATCAAGTTTGAATTTTTCTGATAAAAGGGCTATTTATTATGAATTATTGAAATTCTAAAGTTCCGAAATAATTATTTTTTTAAAAAGTTTTAAATTTGTTTTAAAAGAAAAACGTTTTTGATATGTTTGGTGGGCTTATTTGTTGTCAAGCATGGCTGAATTCAGATCTTAGAATGTGTGCATAGGAATTTATATATATTATATTAAATTTTCTGCTTTGGTGTTCTAAGCATTTTTCTATAAATAGGGTGCTTAGGTTAGAATTGAAAATCACACCAGAAACTAAAATCTTCTCTCTCTTTCTCTCTAGATATATTGAGCGTATTCTTGTGAGTATTTTGATACTTTGAGTGTTGTTATACGGTACAAGTTTCTTTCAGCACTATATTCAGTATTCCAGCCAGAAGTACTATTCTTTCGAGGTAAGGGATGTTATTTTTTTCGTAAATAATATTATTTCTTTCAATATCATTATGCCGAAATATTGGTTTGAACTTTTTATCCAATTTAAAACTTTTTGTGTCGGGGTTAATATTCACGTATACGGCACTATTCATCGGAAAATGAAATTTTTTTCTTTTTGTCTAAGATATCTATTATGGATACTAGCTTTGATTGTATCCATGTTTTGATCATTCTTGAATTTTACTCCACTATGATTATTTATGAGGTATTCTTGGACATGGATAAACCGAAATACGAATCCTTAATATTTATTCTTTTGTTTCACTAGATTCGTTTTCTTTAAAATATTTTTCATCATCCTTAGTCCTAAATGATGATATAACTGAATATCTTTGGCCTGTAGTGCAAAGATTAATTATTTTATGATGAATATCTTTGGCCCGTAGTGCAAAGATAAACAGGTGTTAAGATGAACATGACCAACTGATGAATATCTTTGGCCTATAATGCAAAGATGAATATTTGATTCAAGATGTTTATTGATTGATGTTACAGGGATAAAATATTAATAATAGACTTTTAAATTCATAGATGATAGTAGATTTCATCATTTACTTAACTCTTCTAATGAATTATTATTTTTGCTGCGAATTTTGATTTAAAATTTGTTGTCAATTGTATTCTATTAAATTTTTCCCTGTTGAGGACTAACGATAATTTGTTCTATATTATCTTAGACATAATATTCTTTACTGGGCTAGTTGAGCTCACCCTTTTCCTTTTTGTTCCATTTTTCTTCTTAGGAGGCGAGAATATAGCGAGTACTAGTCGTGGTATGGAATGAAGGTTCTAGGAAGTTGTTTTAGTAGTCCTCACCATTTTTGTAAAATAGTGTACCAATAATTGTAATGAGGACTTATTTGAGTGTGAATATTGTCTAGAAGACAATATTTGTATTTAAACTTACAGTTTAAATGTTGTCGTATTTTGCACGACAATTGTATTAATAAAGTTGTAGTTGTTTCTGTACCATATATTTGACAACTCATAATGGGTGATGTATACCTATTTTGGGGGCGTCACAGTTTGTATCAGAGCTTAGGTATATGATCTCTGGCAGAGATCGGGGAATAGAACTAGGAGGGGAGAGACGAGTAAATCCTTCGCTAGTGTGTCCTACCTAAGCTTATTTGTTGGTCTGTCATAATATAGGGATATTATGTGATATGTTAATTTGTTAAATTAACCCTTATTTTATGGTAGTATTTGAGAATGTCGACTGAGAATGTTAACAGTGGAGTAAATGAGACCGTGGAGACACCTTTGCTCACCAATGAGGAGAACGTGCAACAAGCTGGCAATGTTCCTCCTGTAAATAACATCACTGAGCAGACGATGAACGATGAGATGTTTAGAAGCTTTTTGAGGTTCATGCAAAACCAAACGAAGGAGATTCCTGTTCAAAATATAGGAAGAAACAATGGCAATGCACAGCTGGACACAGCCAAGCAGTTCAAAGAGTTGGGACCACCAGAATTCTGGGGAAAGCCGGATCCGATTAAGGCGGAGACGTGGGTCAAGCAAATTACCAAGATATTCGATGTCTTGGGATGCACGGAGGAACAAAAAGTTCCATTCGCCACTTTTATGTTCTGTAATGAGGCAGATTACTGGTGGGAATCTATGAAGCATACCCATCCAGCCGCGCTTAGCATGTCTTGGGAGACATTTCAGAAACTATTCAATGACAAATACTTTCCTGAATGTGTTCGTCATATGAATGAGGTAGAGTTTATTAGATTGGAACAAAACAACATGACGGTGTCCCAGTACGAGGCGAAGTTCGCGGAGTTATCCAGGTTTGCACCTCATTTGGTGGAGAATGAGGAACGTATGACGCGGATGTTTCTGAGAGGTTTGAAACCCGGCATACGTCAATATCTCATTTCTCATAAATTTTCTCTCTATTCAGATGTTATCAACAGGGCTCAATTATTAGAGCGAGATAACGAGTACGGTCAATCGAGGGACCACAACCAGGATCATACCGGTGACAGCAGTCATCAGAACAACGATAACCAGCGGAGAAAGAAGAATACGGACAAGAGCGGCAACCACTCTGGTGGTAATCATGGCAATGAGAATAGAAGAAGCGAGTCGGGGGGAGATTTTAAAAAAAGAAAATTTAACAATGACAATGCGAAGACGTCAGCACCAGCAACAACTGGTTCCAAGGGAGGAGAACGACCACCGGTCATATGCTATAAATGTGGGAAAGAAGGATATATCAATCTAAACTGCCCACAACAGTTCAAGGTATGCTATAATTGTGGAAAGGAAGGACATATCACTCGAGATTGTACGGTAGCGAAACCAAGTTCAGCGGGGACGGTGACTCAAAAGGCTGTCCCAGAAAAGTCAAAGTCAACAGTTCCTGGAAGAGCGTTTGTCGTGACTGGTCAAAATGCGAGGAACCCAAACGAGGTGATCACGGATAAGCTAATCATAAATTCTTGTGAAGTTTATACCTTACTAGATATCGGTGCTACCCATTCATTTATCTCTCCTACTTGTGCTCAACGTTTAAATCTGACTCCGGAGATATTAGACTTTGACCTATCTATGGAAACTCCGTTAGGAGAAACTTTCATCACATCCACTGTTTATAAATCTTGTTTGATCCAAGTTGGCACCATCACATTACCTGTTGACCTTATCTCTTTAAAGATACTTGCTTTTGATGTAATTTTAGGGATTGATTGGTTAACTACTCATTATGCCAAAATTGATTATTTTCGTAAGGTTGTTAGTTTTCATATTCCTAAACAACCTGTTGTTCGAATTCAAGCAACTAAACCATTAAAATCAATTACTGTTATATCAAGCCATAAAGTTATTCGTTTATTAAAAAATAGATGTCAAGCTTTCTTAGCCCATGTTATGGATTTGAATAAAGACACGTCAGATTTGAATAATATTCCTGTTGTTAGTAACTTTCCTAACGTATTTTCTGGAGAACATCCCGGTCTACCCCCGGAGCGTGAAGTTGAATTCTTTATTGATCTTGAACCTGGTACAAATCCCATTTCTAAAACCGCATATCGAATGGCTCCTATTGAACTTCAGGAGTTAAAGGTCCAACTACAGGAGTTATTGGACATTGGTTTTATTCGTCCTAGTACATCTCCTTAGGGTGCTCCTGTTTTATTTGTAAAGAAAAAAGACGTGAGTATGCGACTTTGTATTGACTATCGGGAATTGAACCATGTCACCATCAAGAATAGGTATCCGCTACCTCGTATTGATGACTTGTTTGACCAGTTGCAAGGAACATAATTTTTTTCAAAGATCGATCTTTATTCTGGATATCATCAGCTGAAGATTAGAACTGAGGATATTCCAAAGACTGCCTTCAGAACTCAGTACGTGCATTATGAATTCTTAGTCATGTCTTTTGGATTGACTAATGCTCCTGCGGCTTTCATGGATATGATGAACCAAGTATTCAAGGATTATTTGGATCAGTTCGATGTTATCTTTATTGATGACATCCTCATATATTCCAAAAGCCATAAAGATCATGAGCACCATTTAAAGCTGGTACTCCAAAGGCTTCGTGAAAATAAGTTATATGCCAAGTTAAAGAAATGTGAGTTCTGACTTAAGAAAGTAGCATTCCTTGGGCACGTGGTGTCAAAACATGGAGTATCTGTTGATCCGACAAAGATTGAAGCAATAGAAAGTTAGGAGCAACCGAAGTCGGTGACCGAAGTACGTAGCTTTTTGGGCTTAGCTGGTTATTATCGGAGATTCGTAGAATAATTTTCTCGAATTGCTACTTCATTAACTCAGCTGACTCAGAAGGATATAAAATTCGTATGGAGAAAGAAATGCGAGAAGAGTTTCCAAGAGCTCAAGAGGAGACTCAATTCGGCACCTGTTCTGACAATACCATCTGGTACGGATAGATTTTTATCTACAACGATGCTTCAGGCGAAGGGTTAGGATGTGGTCTCATGCAACGTGGGAAAGTCATAGTCTATGCCTCGCGACAACTTAAAGAGTATGAGAGGAATTATCTTACTCATGATCTAGAGTTGGCAGCAGTCATTTTCGCGCTAAAGATCTGGAGGCACTATCTATAAGGGGAAAAAGTGGAGATATATTCAGATCATAAAAGCCTCAAATATTTCTTCACCCAAAAGGAACTCAACATGCGGCAACGACGTTGGCTCGAGCTGTTGAAAGACTACGACCATACCATTCAATACCATCCTGGAAAAGCGAACGTGGTAGCTGACGCATTGAGTAGAAGATCATACGCGGGAATGAGTGCGATGTTGTCAACACAAAGGCCCATTTTGTGTGATTTACAAAAGATGAAGATAGAATTCAAGACTCCGGAGACCTATGCAATGATGTCAAGTATACGTATAGAACCAACTTTAATCGAAAAAGTTAAAGTTGCTCAAGTCACAGACCAGGAGCTGATGCGTATGAAGAAGAAAGTACAAGAAGGTGTTATTCCAGAGGCAAGAATCGATGAAGAAGGAATACTTCGAGTCCACTCCAGACTTTGTGTTTCTAACGATTCTGATTTAAAGTACAAGATCATGATGGAGGCACACAATACACCATTTGCAATCCATCTTGGAAGTACCAAAATATATCATGATCTTCGACATACATTTTTGTGGAATAATATGAAGAGAGAGATTGCAAAGTTTATCTCGATGTGTTTAACTTGTCAACGTGTAAAGGCGGAGCATCAAGTGCCTAAGGGTCCATTGCAACCACTTGAGATTCTGAAAATGGAAGTGGGAACATATTGCCATGGATTTCGTTACGGGTCTTCCCACGGTTTCTCAAGGCATAAATGCTATTTGGGTTATTATTGATAGATTAACCAAGTCTGCTCACTTCTTGTCGATACGGGAGACTTATTCCCTTGAACGTCTTGCTCATATATATGTAAATGAGATTGTGAGATTGCATGGCATGCTAGTATCCATAGTTTCAGATCGTGACCCAAGATTCACTTCAAGATTTTGGGTTAGCTTGCAAAAAGCTATGGGCACGGATTTACGATTTAGTTCGGCATACCATCCCCAAACGGACGGACAATCGGAGAGGACTATTCAAACTCTTGAAGATCTATTAAGACTCTGTGTCCTGGACTTCAAAGGGAGTTGGGATAAGTATTTACCATTGGTGGAATTCTCCTACAACAATAGTTATCAGGCAAGTATAGGTGTGGCTCCATTCGAAGCATTATATGGACGAAAGTGTCGCTCTCTAATATGTTGGGATGAGGTGGGTGAAGCAATATTATTGGGACCCGAGTTGGTACGTATGACTACGAAAAAGATCCAAATGATTCGACAACGTATACAAATGGCACAGAATCGACAAAAAAGTTATGTAGATCTTCATCGAAAGGACGTTAAATTTAGTATTGGGGATCATGTATTGTTGAGAGTTGCTCCATGGAAGGGAGTTACAAGATTCGGGAAAAGAGGAAAGCTCAATCCACGATTTATTGGTCCATTTCAGATTCTTGATCGAATAAGAAATATAGCCTATAGACTTGCGTTACCTCCAAGTATGCCTCGTGTTCATAATGTTTTTCACATATCGGTACTTTGTAAATATGTGAAAGACCCGAACCACGTTATTGAGTTAGAACCGGACGAGATAGCCAAATACTTAACGTACGAGGAGGTACCTGTCAAGATCTTGGATAGGAAGGAGCATGTCCTACGCACAAAGTTCATACCACAAGTCAAAGTTTTGTGGAGGAACCATGCTATTGAGGAAATGACCTAGGAGTTGGAAACGAAAATGAAAGCGAGGTATCCTCACCTTTTCGAAACACCATGTACGTAAGTCAATTTCGAGGATGAAATTTCATAATGAGGGGAAGTTGTAAGACCCCAACTTATTATAAATAAAATTAAATTTCCTCTATTTATTATTTTGAAATAGTAAGGGTTGTTTTGATTAATGTGGTTAAGTATGGGTAAAATGCGCAAATATTTCAAATAAGCAAGTGGTTATAAAATATTCATTATTGTCGTGGAATATTCGTTTTGTCGTGGAATATTCTTGCTATCGGGGAATATTTGTACACGGCGCAGTCTTGTGTGGGCCCCATAACGGAAAGCGATTGGATGAAAAAAACGACAAAAATAAGTTGTTTATAAATAACGGCGTTGTTATTACCGTTAATACTGTTGAAATACTCGGTGGTTAAAACACAGTAGCACACGGTATTGCACCAATTATTGATTCTTACGTAAAAAAGCACTACTCAATAATTGTTATAGTAATTACTGTTCAATATTTTATTTTATTGATTCAATAATTGCTACGTTAATATTTTATATTACTGTTATTTTAATAATTGTCACTACACAGTATTTTCTATTATCGGAGTAATAATTTATATTATCTGAATAATATTCTTAGGTAACATTATTGGCAATATCTAGAAAGTTTTGTCCAAGGAGAGGTTTGGTCACCTAATTACGCGTTAGTAAGGAGAAATCCTTATTAGAAAGCCCCTTCTTTCATGGGAACGGCCTAGTTGTCAGTATTATGATTTTGTAATATTATTTGTGAATAATTAATTATTAATTTATATGATGAGAAAAATATTGATTTTATGTGGATATAGATGGAAAATTTTTTTAATGTGATAATTGTTGAAAATTAATATTTTAACTTTTTCTGATCAAATAATTTATTTAAATATATTATTATATTTTAATAATATAATAATAGTGATATTTTTACAATGAATGTGGGATATATGAGTATATGAGGAGGAAGAGTATTTTTGTTGCATTAAATGATTAACACATGTTTTGTGTGTCGGTGGACCCCATTTCTTGACTGAAATTTGAATATAGCCTGTAAAATCGTCCGTTTGTAGATTTCGATCAATTTCTGTTTGGAATTTGGAAAAACTTTCTTCTGCAAAGTTGTAGATAATGAAATTTCCTACGAAAAGGACATCAAGTTTAATTTTTTCTGATAAAAGGGCTATTTATTATGAATTATTGAAGTTCTGAAGTTCCGAAATAATTATTTTTTAAAAAAGTTTTAAATCTGTTTTAAAAGAAAAACGTTTTTGATATGTTTGGTGGGCTTATTTGTTGTCAAGCATGGCTGAATTCGGATCTTAGAATGTGTGCGTAGGAATTTATATATAATATATTAATATTATATTAAATTTTCTGCTTTGGTGTTCTAAGTATTTTCCTATAAATAGGGTGCTTAGGTTAGAATTGAAAATCACACCAGAAACTAATATCTTCTCTCTCTTTCTCTCTCGATATATTGAGCGTATTCTTGTGAGTATTTTGATACTTTGAGTGTTGTTATACGGTACAAGTTTCTTTCAGCACTATATTCAGTATTCCAGCCAGAAGTACTATTCTTTCGAGGTAAGGGATGTTATTTTTTTCGTAAATAATATTATTTCTTTCAATATCATTATGCCGAAATATTGGTTTGAACTTTTTATCCAATTTAGAACTTTTTGTGTCGGGGTTAATATTCACGTATACGGCACTATTCATCGGAAAATGAAATTTTTTTCTTTTTGTCTAAGATATCTATTATGGATACTAGCTTTGATTGTATCCATGTTTTGATCATTCTTGAATTTTACTCCACTATGATTATTTATGAGGTATTCTTGGACATGGATAAACCGAAATACGAATCCTTAATATTTATTCTTTTGTTTCACTGGATTCGTTTTCTTTAAAATATTTTTCATCATCCTTAGTCCTAAATGATGATATAACTGAATATCTTTGGCCTGTAGTGCAAAGATTAATTATTTTATGATGAATATCTTTGGCCCGTAGTGCAAAGATGAACAGGTGTTGAGATGAACATGACCAACTGATGAATATCTTTGGCCTGTAGTGCAAAGATGAATATTTGATTCAAGATGTTTATTGATTGATGTTATAGGGATAAAATATTGATGATGGACTTTTAAATTCATAGATGATAGTAGATTTCATCCTCTACTTAACTCTTCTAATGAATTATTATTTTCGCTGCGAATTTTGATTTATAATTTGTTGTCTATTGTATTCTATTAAATTTTTTCCTGTTGAGGACTAACGATAATTTGTTCTATATTATCTTAGTCATAATATTCTTTACTGAGCTAGTTGAGCTCACCCTTTTTCTTTTTGTTCTATTTTTCTTCTTAGGGGGCGAGAATATAGCGAGTACTAGTTGGGGTATGGAATGAAGGTTCTAGGAAGTTGTTTTAGTAGTCCTCACCATTTTTGTAAAATATTGTACCAATAATTGTAATGAGGACTTATTTGAGTGTAGATATTGTCTAGAATACAATATTTGTATTTAAACTCATAGTTTAAGTGTTGTTGTATTTTGCACGACAATTGTATTAATAAAATTGTAGTTGTTTCTGTACCATATATTTGACAACTCAGAATGGGTGATGTATACCTATTTTGGGGGCATCACAATCTCACCCCTGCATTGCGATATAAATCACATATGAGTGATGGGTGTGGCAAGCCACCCGAAAAATTTCAATGTAAACACCGGCGGATGGAGAAACAGATAATGGCCCTGACGTCGATAATGAAATCTTGCACTATTTCGTACAACAGCAATGCCTTCTCTTTGGTGACGTCCGAGGTGTGTTGGGACGGAAGCAATTTAGCAAATAAGAATGCGTACCATATTTTCCCATACTGGCTAAGGTCCTTGCTATGGAACACTGTGCCTCCCTTCCAACGTTTTCATCCAAGATGTTCCCGACTTTGTCATCTCTGTGATTATTTCATCATAGTCCGGATCAGAGTTTCGTAGGTGAGCATAATGGCAGTGGCGAGGTACCCACAGTTGATAGTAGGTGTTGATTACATCAGCACTGAATAGAACCAACCGACCTCGCACAAACGCGTGGAATGGTTATTTGTCCTCAGCATGGGCATAGAATTCTTTGACAATGTTGACCACAGCGAGTTCCGGCTCTTCTGTGAATTTCGTCCACCCCTTTTGATAAATTTGAGGCATCATCTGCCCATCGTTAGGTTCCGGTGCCAATCCCCGCTTCGGTGTAAGGGCTTTGGTGAGCATGTAATCATACCGGTCGGCGGCGGCGGCACTCGCGAATTTCCAGCGATCAAAATTTTAGGTTGGGTGAGATGGCCTTGAACTCTCTCCCCTTTGGCATTTTGATGTTGAATGTGAAGCCATGGTTTCTCTCTATTACTTAACTTGCCTTAGCTCTCCCCCAAACTTGGTTGAAACACAGTGACGAACACTTGGTGTAAACAAATGGTTATCCCCCACACTTTTGAAATTGGCCCTCCAATATGGTGAATGCAGCTTGGTAACTTGAGAATAGTGATATACATGCCTCTCAAATGGTTACAACTATCCTCTATGAAGGCCCTAATTCAAAATTTGATGAGTGTAATTGAGGAGTGGTGTGAGGAATATGGGTTGAGATGTGGTAAAATATAGAGGTGGTGTGAGGGTGTTTATTGGTGGATTGAAGAGGTGGGGAGAGGTAGTGGAGCATTGGAATTCGTGGGGGTAGTGGATGGTGGGTGGTGGTTATGAGGAGTCTTAATTGAGGGAGAAGTTATGGGAGTTATGGAGTCTAGCATATGTTACTACCGAAAAATTCAGTTGAAATCCCGAACCCCCGCCCCGGTGGGGATTGTAGTACTTTTGGGGCCCGCCCCCGCGGGCATGGTTACTGCCAAGCTCTCCTGTTTTCTCACTTTGCTTCATTGTAACTCACTTAATGATCCATTTTCCATCCTACAAGATATAACACATGAGAATTAGTGAATTATTGATGACATGATGTATTATGGAGGGATTAACGAGACTTTTATTGTATGTTTCTACCTATTAATTGAATAAAAACTATATTTTAACAAATATGAATGATAAATACGAGAAATAAACAAAAGATTGGGTTGCCTCCCAATTAGAGCTTGATTTTAAGTCATTCAGCCTGACTACTTCCTGTTCAGTTTGTGTCGGCCAATGTGATGGCGATCACATCGGTGTTAGCTTCTCCACCCCAATAATGCTTTAGACGATGTCCATTGACTTTGAACGTATCTAATGGATTGCGACTGTAGAGTTCAACTGCGCCATGAGAGAATACACGCTTGACAGTGAATGGTCTCGACCATCTCGACTTAAGCTTTCCTGGGAACAATCGCAACCATGAGTTGAACAAAAGGACTGATTGCCCTGGCTCGAATGTTCAACGCATAATTTTCTGGTCATGCCATCTTTTTACTTTTTTTTTTGTATAATTTAGAGTTCTCATAGGCGTGAAGGCGAAATTCATCGAGCTCATTCAGTTGAAGTAGTCTCTTTTCCCCTACAACTGCTTGATCTAAATTGAGTTTTTGAACCGCCCAATAAGCCTTATGATGTAGCTCGACCGGTAAGTGACATGCCTTCCCGTACAGTAGTTGATATGGTGACATCCCGATTGGTGTCTTGTATGCAGTCCGGTATGCCCATAAAGCATCATCCAACCGAAGTGACCAATCTTTCCGACTCAGATTTACTACTTTCTCTAGTATCTTCTTAACTTCTCTGTTTGATACCTCGGCCTGTCCACTTGTTTGAGGGTGATACGTTGTAGCCACCTTGTGGTTAACCCCATACTTGGCCAAAAGAGTTGTAAAGGACTTATTGCACAAGTGACTACCTTCATCACTGATTATTGCTCTTGGCGTGCCAATCCTCGTGAAAATGTTTTTCTGTAGGAATTTGAGGACCACTTTGGCATCATTGGATGGTAGTGCTACAGCTTCAACCCACTTCGATACGTAATCCACTGTGAGTAGAATATACTGATTGTTCAAAGATGACGGGAATGGCCCCATGAAATCGATACCCCATACATCAAAGATTTCCACTTCAAGAATTGTTTGTAAAGGCATCTCATTCCGTTTTGAAATATTGCCCACCCTTTGACACCTATCGCATTGTTTGACAAAATAGTGGGCATCCTTAAATAATGTGGGCCAATAAAACCCAGATTGCAACACCTTTGCTGCTGTCCTCTCACTCCCATAATGTCTGCCATACGCAGATGAGTGACACTCATGCAGAATGTTCTTCACTTCACTGTAGGGGACGCACCGCCTAATCATTTTATCGGTGCACTGCTTTAATAAATATGGTTCATCCCACATGTACCATTTCACATCATGAAGAAATTTCCTTTTTTGTTGTCCTGTGAGGTCAGGTGGTAAAATGTTGCTCACAAGAAAATTTGTATAATCCCCATACCATGGAATCTCTGCAGTAATCCTAAACAGTTGCTCATCTGGGAATGATTCGTTAATTTCACATATGTCTTCTTTTGCTTTCCCTTGGTTTTCCAGCCTAGACAAGTGATCGACTACTTGGTTCTCCGTCCCCTTTCTATCCTTTATTTCTAAGTTAAACTCTTGAAGTAGGAGAATCCATCAGATAAGGCGTGGCTTAGCATCCTTTTTCGCTATTAAGTACCGAATCGCCGAATGGTCTGTGTAGACTATCACCTTAGTCCCGATCAAGTATGCCCGAAATTTGTCAAACGTATACACCACTGCAAGCAATTCCTTTTCTATGGTTGTGTAATTCATTTGAGTTTCTGTGAGTGTTTTGCTTGCATAGTATATGGCGTGAAACACCTTGTCTCGTCGTTGGCCCAAAACAGCCCCAACCGCGTAGTCACTTGCATCACACATTAGCTCGAATGGCATGTTCCAATCCGGTGTGACGATCACGGGGGCTGTAGTCAATTTCTTTTTCAATAATTCAAACGTTGACTTGCATTCTTCATCAAAACTGAAAGTAGCATCCTTCTCTAAAAGACTACACAACAGTTTTACAATTTTAGAGAAGTCCTTTATAAATCTTCTGTAGAACCCAGCGTGTCCCAAAAAACTTCTAATACCCTTAACTGAGCTCGGGGGGGGGGGGTAATTTCTCGATTGTTTCCAGCTTTGCTTTGTCAACCTCCAATCCTTGAGCCGATACCTTATGGCCCAAAATTATGCCCTCTTCAACCATGAAGTGGCATTTTTCCTAATTGAGTACAAGATTCGTATCCTTACATCGTTGCAACACCATGACCAGATTCCCTAGGAAAGTATCAAAGTTATCCCCATAGAACGAAAAGTCGTCCATGAAGACTTCAACATTCTTCTCCACCATATCTGAAAAATGGCCATCATACACCATTGGAAGGTTGCAGGTGTATTGCATAACCCGAATGACATCCTCCTGAATGTGAATGTGCCATAAGGGCAAGTGAATGTCATCTTTTCTTGATCCTCCGGAGCGATGACTATCTGGTTATAACCCGAGTACCCATCCAACAAACAGTAATATTCATGTCCAGCCAATCTATCCAACATTTTATCAATAAAGGGTAGCGTGAAATGGTCTTTTTGGGTTGCCTTATTCAATTTTTTATAATCCATGCAAACCCTCCAACCTGTCACTATTCTAGTCGGTATTAACTCGTTGTCCACATTCTGCACCACAGTTACTCCTCCCTTTTTCGGCACGAACTAGACCGGACTAACCCATTTACTGTTGGAAATCGGGTAGATGATACCGGCATCTAACCACTTCAAAATTTCCTTCTTCACAACTTCCTTTATAATAGGGTTAAGTCGCCGTTGTTGCTCCACCGTTGGTTTTGCCTCATCTTCCATCAAAATGTTGTGCATGCAAAATGAAGGGCTAATTCCCTTTATGTCCGCGATCGTCCACCCAATAGCTAATTTATGTTCCCTAAGTACCCTCAGCAACTTTTCTTCCTATAATTCATTAAGTACAGCTGAATTAATAACAGGTAAGGAATTTGAATTACCTAAATACGCATACCTGAGGTGTTTAGGGAGTGGCTTAAGTTCCAACTTTGGTGGCTCTTCCAATGACGGTTTCAGTTTTTCTGTAGCTATCTCTTCCGTGTGCAATGGTTCAAACGATGTTCTAAATCTGCTAACCTGTGGCACTGAGTCTAGCATTTGTAAGTAATCCACCAATTCCGGGTCATCGACCTCTTCATCCCCCAATAAAGTTGTTTCTAAAGGATCGTTGACCAAACAATTACTCATATCTTCACTGATGATTTGCTCAACTAAATCCATCCGAAAACATTCTTCCTCATCCGTAGGAAATTTCATGGCCTTGAACACATTAAATTTGATTTCTTGATCTTGGACCCTCATAGTAAGTTCTCCTTTTTGTACATCTATGAGTGTCCTACCCGTGGCCAAGAAAGGTCTCCCCAGGATAATCGGGATGTTCTTGTCCTCCTCAAAATCTAAAATGATAAAGTCCTTGGGGAATATAAACTTTTCCACCTTAACCAGTATGTCCTCTACTATGCCTCTCGGATATGTGACTGACCTATCCGCCAACTGTAATGAAATATTTGTAGGCCTTGGCGCAGGCAAACCCAATTCTGTATATACTGACAATGGCATAAGATTCACACTCTCCCCCAAATTACATAAACACTTCCTGAAATGCATATTCCCGATTATGCATGGGATAGTGAAACTCCCCAGGTCCTTAAGTTTTGGTGGTAATTTCTGCTGTAATACTGCACTACACTCCTCTGTTAGTGCAACTGTCTCAAAATCTTCCCATATCTTCTTCCTTAACAGAATCCCTTTCATAAATTTCGCGTAGCTCGGCATTTGCTCTAGGGCTTCTGCAAATGGTATGTTAATATGGAGTTTCTTGAACACTTCCAAAAACTTTGCGAATTGCTTGTCTAATTTCTATTTTTGGACCCTCTGCTGAAACAGTGGTGGTGGATAAAAAATTGGCTTATTGTTTAACTTGGAATCCTCACTTTGCTTATCCTCACCCTTGTTTCCTTTGCCCACGTTGTTGTCATCAACTTTGTCGTCCGGTGTCGCTGAATTTTCTGCATTATCACCCACAAGATGTTCTCCACTCCTCAATGTAATTGCCCGACACTGTTCATGGTTACCCTTCGGATTTCTCTCTGTATCGCTTGGTAGGATCCCTTGTGGCCTGTTATTTAGTGCTAAAGCAATTTACCCCATCTAATTCTCCAAGTTCTTGATGGCTATTGCTTGATTTTTCATCGCCGCCTTATTACTAGTTATGTACTTTAACACCAATTCCTCGAAATCTGATTTTCTTTCCTGATGCTGAGCCGGTTGTTGGTGATTCTGAAAACCTGGGGGATATGATGGTCGTGGAGCTTGATGTTGCTGATTATTGCTCTATGAGAAATTTGGATGAATCCTATTCCCTTGGTTATACGTATTCTGATATGTATTCTGTGGAATTCTGTTATAGTTGCCCACAAATTGCACAGATGCTGGATTAATTGCTCATTGATCCGTTGGGTGCTCTCCCGCACACAATTCGCATACTACCGCAACCTGCTGTACTTGAACCCCAGTCATGGCATCTAACTTTTTTAGACAGTGCCGAAATTTGTGCTTGTATAGTTGTCACCCCATCTACTTCCAAAACCCTAGCCGACTTTGCCTGTGTCATTCTTGCTGTGGGCCATTGGTAGTTGTTGGCCGCTATGGTTTCAATCAAATTATAGGCTTCCTCGTAACTCTTAGCCATGATTGCTCTGCCCGACGCTGCATCAATACTCGTTTTGAGATTCCCATGTAGTCCATTGTAAAAGGTGTTCATTTGCAGCCACTTAGGCAATCTATGATGTCGGCATTTTTTTGAGCAATTCTTTGTATCTCTCCCATGCCTCAAATAATGATTCCCCGTGTTGCTGCTCAAACATCATTATCTCGTTCCTCATCTTTGTAGTTTTCGCCGGTGGGAAGAATTTGGCGAGGAATTTCTGAGCTAAGTCCTCCCATGTAGTTATCGAACCTGGCGGTAGAGAATGTAACCAACTCTTCGCCTTATCCAGTAAAGTGAATGGGAACAAGCGAAGTCTCACCGCATCTTCTGACACCCCATTGTACCTAAAAGTATCGTAAATTTCCAGAAAGCTGACTAGATGTTCATTCGGATCGTCATTAGCCAATCCCCCAAACTGAACTGAATTCTGAATCATTTGGATCGTCCCAGGCTTGATTTCAAATGTATTAGCGGCTATTACGGGCCTGGTAATGCTTGACTGCAGTTCAGTCACCTTGGGTGTGGCGAAGTCCCTTAATGCTTTCTGATCTTCGGCTGCAATTTCCTCTTCTTTCTCAGATGTTTCAAATTCTTGCCTCATTTCCTTGATCCACTTACTTACCCTCTAGAACCTTTTCTCAATGTCGTCCTCAAAAGGCAGCAAGTCTGGATTTTTGGACCGAGTTTGCATAAACTGCTTCAAACACTTGAAATTCGAAGGAACAAAACAAAAATATAAAAAAAAAATTGTTTAAGTAAAACTGGAATAATTAAACTGATATTGTAAAAATATTAAGATCAATACTAAATTGTTCCCCGGCAACGGCGCCAAAAACTTGTTGGGTAGAATCTATGTACGCACAACACGCAAGTATACGTGGTCAACAAGTAATAAAGTGATAAGTAGAGTATCGTTCCCACAGAGATCAACTAGAAATAATCTTAACATACAATTACCAATTTTCTATTAATCCTAATTTTATTGAACTATTCAACTTAATGTTTATAATTAAAGATTCTAAATTAAAGAATAACAAACTACCACAAAACAATCACAAATATCAAAATCTAGAATTTCAAATAATTAATGGAGAAGTGGACTTATGATTTCACCTTAAGCTTCACTCTGATTTTAACACCTTTATTCCAATTCAATTCACTATCCCAGTTTATTAATTAAGAACACGAATGTAGTATTAACCACCTCTCGATGCACTAATACCGTATTAACTTAAATTCACAATTAAGATAGAAATAAGTTAAACACCTTAATTAACTAACTCACTATATCTCTATATGAATTACAATTAAAGAAGGTTTAAGAATAAGTTCTCTATCCGATTACATGCGATGTCAAGCATATCTCTACCTTAACATTCATCAAGATTCTGCTATTCACAAAATTCATGAACACATGCTATATCAACTAGGTCTAAATTTGAATACCTCTCTCGATTCCATACAAATCCACAAAGAATTGTTGATCAGGCAATTCATAAATTCAAGCTCAAATTAATATAGATAATCTGGAAATAGATTATTGAAATGGAAATCAAAGTTATAAAATCATCTATTCACTCAAAGATCCATCATAAGCCTAAAAAGTGAATTACTTCATCATAAATGAAATAAACACTGAATAAATCATTAAAAACATTCTTTCAATTACAAATAATAGCCTAAGACAAAGAATATTGAAAAAATACCCTTCACATAGCCTAAATTGCAATCGTCTTGAAAATCTCCTCGAAATACTCCTCCCAAGCTTGCTAAGAAAAACTGAGATTAATCTTCGTAATGTGTCTTGTGTGTTGTATAATTTTGTTGTTAATAGAGGAATAACCCTCCAACCCACATGTCCAAGTCAAATTCTCTGCTAAATAGAGTCCATAAGCTATTCAAATGCTAGAAACCAACTCCCATCAAAGTTCAGCAAGCAGCAGGAGTCTTCTCCAACCGAGACCCCACCGTCCCGGCTGGGTTGCATGCCTTATATAAGCCCGCCCCGGTGGGCATGTAATCTGTTAGATAATTTGTTGAACTTCAAGGATTCTTCCCAATTCGCATCATTTGACTCCAAATCATCCCAATTGACTCCAGATATGCGTTAAACGTCACAACAACCATCTTACACATGAAATAACATAATACAAGTAAAAACGAACATGAACACAAGAAATTAGCAATAAATAAACATGAAATGGACATTAATTCGTGCATATAAAATCCACTTATCAATAACTGAGCTGTATTCACTACATCTGAATATAAACACAATTTGTGAGAAATGAGGTATTGACGTATTTCGGGTCTCAAACCTCACAGAAACATTCGCGTCATTCTCTCCTCATTATCAACCAAATGGGATGCAAACCAGGACAACTTGGCAAACTTATCTCGCACTGCAACACGGTCATATTGTTTTGCTCCAACTTGATAAACTCCACCTTTTTCACGTGACGAATACTTTCGGGAAAGTACTTATCGTTGAACAATTCTTGGAACTTCTCCCAAGACATTTTGAGTGCGGCAAGCTGAGTACGTTTTACTGATTCTCACCAGTAATCTGCCTCACCTCTCAACATGAAGGTGGCAAAGGGAACTTTTTGATCCTCAGAGCATCCCAAGACATCAAATATCTTGGTGATCTGCTTTATCCACGTCTCCGCCTTAAGTGGTTTTGGCTCTCCCAAAAACTACAGTGGTCCCAGCTCCTTGAACTGCTTAGCGGTGACCATCCGAGAGTTGCCATTATTTTCACCTGCATTTTGAACAGGAGTCTCTCTCGCCTAATGTTGCATGAATTGCATAAAGCCTCTGAACATCCCATCATTCATCATTTGATCGGTGTTATTATTTAGCAGAGGATTATTGTCTTCCTGTTGCACATTATCATGGGTATTGATTGTTGGTGACTCAACGGTCTCATGTGCTTCATTGCTGATATCAATATTTTTAGATGTCATTTTAAAACACTGCCACAAAATAAGGGTTAGTTGACATGTCACATATTATCCCTATACTCTGACCGACCAATTAAATACCAAATAAACTTTGGTAGGTCATACTAGCGAAGGAATTCCCCGTCTCTCCCCTCCTAGTTCTTGTCTCACATCTCAGACAAGGATCATATCCCTAAGCTTTAATACCAACTGTGACGCCCCCAAAATAGGCATACATCACCCATTCTGAGTTTCCAAATACATGGTACATAAATCAAATACAAACTTCTTTTATACAATACGACAACAGCATAGCTTAGAGTTTTTACACGAATATTGTCTTATAGACAATATTCAAACTCAAATGAAGTCCTCATTATATTTATTATCACACTATTTTATAAAATAGTGAGGACTACTATAGCCACCATCTCGGACCGTCACTCTATTCCCCGACTAGTCTCGACTATGTTCTCATTTCCTGAAGAGAATAATGAAAGCAAAAGGATGAGCTCAACTAGCCCAGTAAGAAATATTATGATTAAGACAATGCAAAATAAATTATCATTAGCCTACAACAGTATTAAACTGATAAAATATAATAAACATCAAGTTTAACTGCAGCGGAACAAGCAATCCATTAGAAGAGTCAAGTAGAGTATTATATCTACTATCTTCTATTGTTTAAAAAGTTTTTCATTCAATTTATCGCTGAGACTCAACTTAATAAATAAACCACATCATCTAATCATCCCTGCACTATGGGCCAAGGATATTCATGTAATCATCAATGGTCATAATTATACCAAATAATCCCTGGTCATAATCATACTAACAACTGTCCATTAATGCACTACGGGCCAATGAGGACTTTTACCACATCATTTATAACATTACGGGACATGATTATACCGAATGATCACTGGTCATAATCATACCAATCAACAGTCCATCTATGCACGTAAGCCAAAGATGACTTTCATCACAATACAAGCATGAGGATGATGATAATGATATAAGCATTAATCAAACGAAATCAAGGGTAAATATTAAAGACTTTAAATTTATTCAGAGTTTAAAAATATCCAAATTATCAACATAATACTGCTTTGTTGAGTAAAATTCAAGAATAATATTCATGTATTAAAAATAATTTGGACAGAAAAGAAATATATTTTCTGAGTGAATAGTACCCTATGAATAGTACTTTGAGAATAGTACCTCATGAATAGTAGCTCGACATGAAACGTGCCCCAAATACCTGAGTGAATAATATTTGAGTGAATAGTAATTGGGTGAATAGTAACCCATGAATAGTACTCGGGCATGAAAAGTGTCTTGAATACCCGAGTGAATAATATTTGAGTGAATAGTAACTGGGTGAATAGTAACCCATAATTAGTAACTCATGAATAGTATTTAGGTATGAAAAGATCAATAATTATCAATAAAGCTCAAAATAATATTTCTATGAAAAGATACTGGATGAAGCGCAAATATCAAGGATATTCTACTAATTTCACGGAGTATAGAAGCAATACTTTAACAGAATAAGGGTATAATCAGGAATATGAGACGAAATAATAATACTCACATACTACAGAGTATAAAAGAAAATATTATTCCTTATGAATACTGAACAACAATAATATCCTTTACGAATACGAAAGAAATAATACCCCTTACTACTGTTTGAACGAAAATAATATTCCAATGAATATTGAACGAAGATAATATTACGAATACGAAAGAAATAATACCCCTTACCTTAGAAGAAGACTGGATACTGAAATAGTGAAGTAGCATACTTCTCTTATTCTTTCTCTCTATAGCTTCTCTCTCTATAGCTTCTCTCTTTATAGCTTCTCTCTCTGTAATTGCTCTTGTGAGTTTTAGTGAATTGGTGAGAACGAAAGAAGAATGAGCTTCTATTTATAGGGAAATATAGTTTCGATAATTGCACGTTTTGGGGTTCAAAATATTACAGTATAATACCTTCATCTTTTCCTCTATTTTTAATTTAGTCCTGCAAGTATTACCAAACTTGCACCACCTCCCCTAATAGTACATCATGTGAATCAATAGTACAATCATGTGAATCAATAGTTCTATACATGTGAAAAAATAATTACAGTATAGTACCTTCATCCATACCTCTATTTTTAATTTAGTCATGTAAGTATTATCAATCTTGCACCACCTCCCCTAATAGTACATGCATATGAATCACTAGTACACACATGTGAATAAATAGTTATAAGCATGTGAGTTAATAGCAATTAATTGCTCTTTTATCCGATTAATTACCCGATTGGTCAATATAACCTCTAGAAATCAATTATTATCGAAATAAATGTCGATTCCCACAAACATTAATAATCCAAACACAATGGAACTATCAATTTTATCATTAATCAACACAAACTTATTCATTATTAATATTATAACTCATAATATTTAACAACCAGATCATTCCCAGGAAAGAGGGGGCTTTCCGATAAGGATTTCTCTCTAGACGCGCAATTAAGTGACCAAACCTCTCCTCGACAGAATTTTCTAGACATTGTCAATATTACAAATAATAATATGAATAACTTTGTCATCTCAATTATTGATTTAATAATATAAAATATTGATACTGTGACAATAATTGAATCAATAATATGAGAGATATTATGTAGCAATTACTGTAGTAATAATTGAGTATAACTGAGTGACTTTTTACGTAAGCATCAATAATCAATACCGTGTGCTACTATGCAACCACACATATTACTGTACTTTTACCACCGGGTAGTTCAACAGTTTAACGATAAAACTTTCGTTGTTATTTTTATAAAAAGATAATTCTGTCATTTTCTAACTACGACAAAACTTTCGTTATGGGATCCACCAATGATTGTACCGTCGTACGAATATTTCCTGTTAAAACGAATATTCGCCGACCAATCGAATATTTTATAATAACTTACTTACTTTGCAAAATTTATAAAAATTACCCACAACTATAACATTATATCAAAACCACACCATAATATTCAAAAATATATTTCGAGAAAAATTAATCTCATAAAAGTTGGGGTCTTATAATAAAGATTTATAGAGATAGATCTAAAATGATGCTTGGTTTGTCCCAAGTAATGTACATTGACTCGATGCTAAATAGGTTTAGCATGGAAGATTCCAAAAGAGGTCTCATACCGAAGAGCCGTGGAATACATCTCTCTAAGATACAGGCCCCAAAGACACCTGAGGAGAGACACCGTATGAGTTAGATTTCTTATGCTTTAGTAATAGGATCTATCATGTACAGTATGATATGTACTAGACCGGATGTCGCTCATGCACTAAGTGTGACAAGCAGATATCACTCGAATCCAGAAGAAGAACACTGGAAGGCAGTGAAAAATATCTTAAAGTACTTAAGAAGAACTAAGGATGTATTTCTTGTCTATGGTGGGTCTGAATTGAAATTAGAGGGCTTCACATACTCAAGTTTCCAAACAAACCAAGATGACAGTAAATCTATTTCGGGGTATGTGTTTACCTTGAATGGTGGCGCAGTGAGTTGGAAGAGTTCCAAACAGCAAAATGTTACTGATTCAGTGACAGAGGCAGAAAACATAACTGCAAGTGAAGCTGCATAGGAGGCTATTTGGATGAAGAAGTTCATTACCAAACTTGGTGTGGTTCCTAGCATTACACGATCAGTACCTTTATTTTGTGACAACACCGGAGTTGTTGCACAGGCTAAGGAACCCAGGTCTCATTAGAAATCTAAACATGTGTTGCGGTGGTTTCATTTGATCAGTGAGATCATTGAAAGATGAGATGTCACCCTGGAGCGTGTGGACTCTCAAGTCAATATTGCAAATCTATTTACTAAAGCGTTAACACAACAATAGTTTGATCGTTACTTAGAGAAGATAAGTATGAGATACCACGACGATTGGCTTTAGTGGAAATGGGAGATTGAAAGTAGTATGCATACAAGCCAATTATGTATGATGATAAAGCATATACTTTGTAATCAATCTTATTTATTTATTAATAAAATAATTATTTATTAAAGGCATTTATTATCTATATGGTGCTATTTTAATAATATGTGATAAACTCATAATTTTAAGTAATACTTTTAGAATCATGATGAGATCATGATAATGAGATCTAAATTCTTAGATAGCTTAAAACTAAAATGTTCGCAACCAATGGATTACTAAAAAGGGGATTAGTGAATCCGTATAGATTGATACATACGTTACTTACTCATTGGATAAGAATGATTGATCTCATGATCATTTGTGTAAAGACACTAAATCAAGTATGTAGGTGCTTATTATAGAATAAGTTCACTGAACGTGAATCGCTAAGGAATACCTAATGGATTTTTACTTGCATGTCAATAGAAATTCTTGTAGTGATAGTAGTACAAATAATCCTTAGACTTGAGATCGTCATAGTATCTTATATATAATGAATTACACTTTGACTTATTCCTTAAGACTCTTAGGGTATATCAAAGGGTATGCTTGAGTGTAATAAGTTATATATGGAGATAATGAATGATCAATAAAGATTCTACCACTTCTAGTAAAAGAAGAGAAATGTCCTATGTGATTCGATGAATGACAACCCAAGAATCCTTAGCGAATGTGGAATGAAATCAGAAAGTAGTTTCTAATTTGTATTTATTCGGAGTTGTACATTTGGGAATCGAAATACATATAAATAAATAAAATAAGACTTAACAGTAATTCCATGTCTTATATTTAATTGGAACATTGTATGGTGGAAGGATTGAATTGTATAGTAACTATTTACTCAAAGGTTCTTTTATGATTAATGTTGAAATCTATATTATCTGAAAAGTCGTTGATCGCTAGGGAGGCTTATCCCTATTGTAGAATAGATATTATTTAAATAAATTAATAGTTTAATTTATTTATTTAAATAAGATTAGAATTGTTCTAATTGATTTATTCACAAGCGGTTTAATATGGAGAACCTAGAGGGTCACACAATAAAAGGAAGAATAAATTATTTAAGAAGTTAATGACATAATCGTAATAATATGTTAAGTGTATTTAATTTAATCTATGATGATAGAGTAAATTAAATAGCTTAATATTTATTATTTAATATTTTAAAAATATTAAATATAAATTAATAAGAGGAGTCTTATTAATATTATTACAATTATTATTATGTTAATTTCTAAAAGAATTTAGGAATTAATTTTAATATAAGTACTCTCATTTATTCCTAATAGGATTAGGAGGCAAAATTAATTAAATGAGTTTAATTAATTATCCCTAATAAGATTAGGGAGCCTAATTAATTAAAGGAGTTTAATTAAATAAATAATACCTTATTTTAATTAAACAGGGTTTCCTAATATCTTTATAAAAAGAGTCTTATATTAGATATCATATATATGTGATTCCAATAGTTGGAGAGTACGCCCATTTTTCTACAGAGATAGAAAACTAGGGTTCTAGCCAATACACACTTCTTCTTGATTCTTATTCTTTCTTGGTGGATTACCTTTAGAGGCCAAACGCTTGGGTGGCTAACGTTGATCAAAAGAAAGAATCAACTCGGAGATTCAAGGAGATCGTGGAGAAGTAGGAGTTGAACTCATACCTGTGGAAGCTCGTATCTACAAGGGTATGATTCTATAACTCCTTGTTCTTCGTTCTAATTAATAATATGCATAAAGGATAATTCAGGTATTTGGTTTAATGAAAATTTTAAAATTTGATTTTTCCATGCTTCCGCTATATTATGCAATTTGATTGCATCTATGATTTTCATAAAACCTAACACTAATACCAACCTATGACGCCCTCAAATTTAGATACATGCACCTCAAATCTGGTGCTCATGTTCTAATTTTAATAACAAACTAAAGTTTCACACAACAAAAATGATAGAATAATTTACATTGATTTAATATAAATATTATTACCCAAGCCTCGTAACCGTCACTAAAACATCACGCAACATAAAACATATTTAATATATAATCTATAACTATGTCTTATTACATTACCATAGTTAAATTTTAAAACAGCATTGTAGTTAATTAAGAACACAGAAGAACAAATCTACGTTGTAGCCTTGCCTTTGCCTTTATACTTTCCTGAGGGTTCACACTGTTTTGCCTTACCTGAAATATTTAAGGAAACAAGGATGAGCAACAAATTTGCTCAGCAAGTAATATAGCAATAAGGGTAGGCAGTTATGATAGTAAGTTCATAATATCAAGAATTTAATGATAAAGGATAGCTCAGGAAATTAAGGAATAATGTCACAAGCAAAGAAGTTTCATTAACTCCAAATCTGTCCTTTGAATTTCAAACAATGAGTCATTATAGACCGAAGGATTTTTTTTAAAAAGAATTCAAAGGTTCCAACAATGAGTAGTCACTATGGACAAAGAACTCCTACTAGAATTAACAGTATTACATTGATAATCCAATATAAACAGGTATAATAGGTGATCAGCCCAAAATACCCTACATTATGCATAATATTTAGACATGTTATTTGTGCGCACGTCGGTTCCCTAACAATTATATAATTTCCCCTTCAAAGAGGGTTGTTCATCTCAGCAGATTATAAGAGTTCGCACCAAGGCAATTGGTTTGGATAGCATTCTAAATCATAGATATTAGTATAGCCGAATTAAATGGCCTAGACACATTCCTCAATATACTTAGGAACAATATACAAGTCCTTGACTTGCAACATGATTCAAGAATATAATAGCAAAATCAAATTAGGCTTTTTAAATATGAATGATAGTTTTTAAAAATTTAGATATCACAAGAATGATTCGCTCAAACATATAGTCGATATAACAATAATCATAAACTTGCACAATAATAAGAGTAAGGTTCAATTACTTGCCTTTCGCGTCGATTACCAACTTATAGCTTAATATCACCTCAATGAACTATATTATCTTATTTAAGTATGTATAGGTATACATTAGTCACCCACACTTGACAAATATATTAACATCCTCATACATTTAACATATACTCATGCCTATCTATGTGTTTGATATATATTTAAAACTCATAGATGCATAACCCACATAAAACTTGTCAAATCTTGGTTCCATAAGGTCATTACATATTTGTATACTTAAAACATCACTTTAAGCCACTCATTATAGCTTAAGGCATTCATACATACATGTTAAGGAATTTTTAAACTATGTTTGGTCTCTTTTATTTACCTTCAAACAATTGATAACTTTATTTGTAATATTTCCATTTTACAAAGCCAAGAGAGTTCATTACATCAAATACTAACTATATTACCCATTAAACCACATAATAATGCTAAACAACCTTTACTACGCATGCCTACAGGTATTCGATTTACTTGCACATAATTAGTGCAGTCCTCTACTAGAAACTTATTTTAATTCATACATGAGTAGCTTATACCGTGCCTAACTAGATGGATGAATGTGTTGGTCAAATCTAGAGGCAGAAAGTATCCTATTATGACTGTTCGAAAGCTCAAAGTACAAGTAAGGAAATTTTCAACAAGGTTGATTTTCAAACTTCTAAGTTTTGAAAATCTCATGTTAAACAACTAAGTATGCAAAGCAATTGGAATACACATTTCATACTCATTTATAACTTAACTAAGTTACATTCACATGCTTAAAAGGTCAGAATAAAAAAGATACAAGATTTACCGAGTTTGGTTTTTGACTTTTAAATTTTCATCCAAAATGTTATAAATCAATCCTTATGCCAACTAAAATAATTTACGATATGTTTTCATATATGATTAAAGCTTATTTATGCTCCTTAGATTAAGTTAGATTAGGATTTCCTATATTAAGCAACAAAATAGAAATCTAACTTCTTTGCCCAACCCTCGTCGGGGCGACACTTTTATACTACAGGAAGGCCGCTGAGGCGGCACTTTTTAGTGCTTAAAAGCCCGCTAGGGTGGCATGGCCTAGACTTGGCTCCTGGTCTCTATTTTCTTTCCAGAACGCGAAAAAATACTCCTAAAACCACATATTAGCAACAATATATGCATACTCATGAGATAGAAACTTCATAAATTAATTACCAAGTATTCCTAGCATGATTCTAACAACTCAAACAACACAAATAACCAAATTAAGGGCTCAAATTCAAAGTATATGTGACTTTTTCATATTCTAACATGTTTAGCAATTTTCCCCATTACCGAATCGTTTCTGGACTAAATTGACAGTAGTATGCACACAAGCTAATTATGTTGATGATAAAACATATACTTTGTAACAATCTTATTCATTTATTAATAAAAGTATTCATTAACTAAAGGCTTTAATTTATCTACATGGTGTTGTTTTTATAATATGTGATAAAACAATAGTTTTAAGAAATGCTTTTTGAATTATGATGAGATCATGCTAATGAGATCTAAATTATTAGATAGCTTAAAACTAAAATTGTTCCCAATCATTGGATTACTAAAATGGGGGTTAGAAAATCTGGATAGATTGGTACATCTGTTGTTTGCTCATTGGATGAGGATGATTGATCTCATGATCATTTGTGTGGAGACACTAAAACAAGTATGTAGGTGCTTATTGGAGAATAATTCACTGAATGTGGCTCATTAAGGAATACCTAATAGAGTTTTAATTGTCTATCAATAGGAATTCCGGTAGTGATAGTAGTACAAGTGATCCTTGGACTTGAGATCATTATACTATCTTGTGTATGATGAGTTATACTTTGACTTATTCCTCAAGACCTTTAGGGTATATCAAAGGGTATGCTTAGGTATAATAAATTATACATGGAGATAATGTATGATTAATAAAGAATCTACCACTTTTAGTAAAAGAAGAAAAATATCCTATATGATTTGATAAATGACAACTCAGTAGTCTTTGGCCAAGGCAGAATGAAATTAGAAAGGAGTTTCTAATTTGCATTAGTTGGAGTTATGCATTTGAGAATCAAAATACATTTAATTAAATAAAATAAGACTTAACAGTAATTTCATGTCTTATATTTAATTGGGACATTGTATGGTGGATGAATTGAATTGTACGATAACTATTTACTTAAAGGTTCTTTTATGATTAATGTTGAAATCTATGTTATCTGAAAAGTCGTTGATCGCTGAGGAGGCTTATCCTTATTGTAGAATAAATATTATTTATTTAAATGAATTAATAGTTTAATTTATTTATTTAAATAAGATTAGAATTGTTATAATTGATTTATTCATAACTGGTTTAATATAGAGAACTTAAAGGGTCACACAATTAAAAAAAGAATATTTATTTAAAAAGTAAATGACATAATCGTAATAATAAGTTAAGTGTATTTAATTTAATCAATGGTGATAAAATAAATTAAATAGCTTAATATTTATTATTTAATATTTTGAAAATATTAAATATAAATTAATAAGATGAGTCTTATTATTATTACTATTATTATTATTTAAGTCATATCCTAAAAGAGTTTGGAAATTAATTAATAAAAGTACTCTAATATATTCCTAATAGGATTAGGAGGCTAATTAATTAAAAGAGTTTAATTAATTATTCCTAATAAAATTAGGAGCCTAATTAATTAAAGGAGTTTAATTAATTAAATTAAACCCAATTTTTAATTAGATTAGAAGGATTGTCTATCTCTATAAATAAGAGGAGTCTTATTATGGGTGAGGGTTGTTGATGTTTCCACAAGACACGTGAATAACAATTCCAAAAGTTGGGAGAGTACATATTTTTTATAGAGATAGAAAAACTAAGGTTTTGTCAAACACCCATCTTTTTAAATACTTCTTCTTCGTTGATGGATCACCTTTAGAGGCCAAACACTTGGGTGGCTAACGTTGATTAAAGGAATCAATCAAACCCGGTAGATTCAAGTTGAACGTGAAAAAGATTGGAGGTGAACTTGTACTTGAGGATGCTAGTTCTACAAGGGTATGAATTTAATCTTCATCTCTTTTCATCTAATTAATAATTGTGCATAAATGATGATACGGGTATATGGTTTGTAAAATTTTAAAATCTATTTTTTACGCTTCTGCTTTACTTTGATGCAATATGATTGTGTACATAAATATTACAAACCTAACAGTGGTATCAGAGTCAAACCTTATTAATTGTTCAATTTTGATATATATGTTGATATGTGTTTTGAACAATTTTTTGGGGCATAATTATTGGAATAAAATCAAGTTTTTGGTGAAAAACTACATAATTCGCGAAATGGAAAAATTGGTTCTGGACAATGGCGCCGGTCCAGGTTTTCAAAATGGGCGACCTGGCGCTGCAGAACCAATTCACAGTATAAACTTGGCGCGACAACGCCAAGTTCGAATTTTTGAAAAGGGTAACCTGGAGCTCCAGCGACTGAAACCAGTTCTTTCTGGGTGCTGCAGCGCTGGTACCTAGAATTAAATAAATTTTTGTTTTATTTAATTTTTTTGATTTCTAATTAAAATAAAAGGTTTATTTTAAATTAAAATTGGATACATTATTTTTTAGTAATTCTAAATTAGAAATAAAGAAGTTTATTTTGATTTGAAATTGGATTCCACGTTCGTTTGAATAAAAGAGTTTATTAAAAAAAATTATATTTTAATTAGAATTGGATTCCAAGTTCGTTTGAATAAAAGAGTTTATTCAAAAGTTTTATATTAACTTGGAATTGTATTCCACGTTCATTTGAATAAAAGAGTTTATTCAAAAGTTTTTTATTAACTTGGAATTGGATTCTACGTTCGTTTGGATAAAAAAGTTTATTCACGTATGGAATTGAATTCCATGTTTCCTAGAAGAAAGAAGTTTATTCACATATGGAATATGATTCCATGTTTCCTAAAATTAAAGGTATTTAATTTTAATAAGGAATAAGATTCAACATATTTTATTTTTCCAATAATTTTAAGTTAAAATAAAGGAGTTTATTTTGAAACTTGAAATTGAATTCCTTGTTAATTAAATTAAAGGGGTTTATTTTAATTTGGAATTTGATTAAAAATAAAGTAGTTTATTTTTATTCAAAATTGGATAAAATAAAATAAAGAAGTTTATTATGATTTTGATTATAAATAAAGGAGTTTATTTTGTTTCAAAATTGTATTTTATGCAAATTAAAATTGCCATTAAATCGATATCAATGTATATATTGAATGTTTATTTTTTATAAGATAAATGTTATTTATTGATGCATATGTTAATATGTATGATAATAAATGAGATTGATTATGGACTATTGATCAGTGTGATTTTATTTTATTTTAGTTGGATACATGAATATATGAGTTTTATTAAATAGGGTCTGCGTACCTCATCTTCTCTAATTTTTTCTTAATGTAAATTATATCTCCCTCCTATGTACTTTCCCTTGACTGCTGATCAAGGTTTCTATTAAATTAAATAGTTTATGTAAAAGGATTAGTTAGAATTATCTTGAAGAATTGGAGACCAAGGAGCAAGTAGTGCTTGAAGACCCGTTTGTAATGAAGCCCGAGATTTAAATGTAATAGTTATATTTAAATTTAATTCTTGCACCTTAGGTTTGACCTTTTAGTTCACTTAGTAGCTCTAGTGAACCAAACAAGAATAAAGTCCATAATTAATCCAGGTAGAATATAATATTCTATATGTGCATGCCTGTACTATATATATATATATATATATATATATATATATATATATATATATATATATATACACACACACACACACACACACACACAGAGACATGTGCGCTAAATAAGATGTGACAAATAAAAACAAACCCCTCAAAGATTTAATATTAAGTGCTAAGCGTTCAAAGTAATTTGGAATATCGAACGTCACCTTTTAGCATGATAAAAGTAATAGAGTGTTAATTAATTATTTTAAGTTTGTTATGTCGCCACAAGGCATATTTTAATTTTTTGAGATGTTTATTTTATCACATTTGATGCTTATAAAGAAATTGAACAATGCTATTTTGTTGTGTTACCATAAGAACAATATTTTTCGTACTGAATATATGGAGTAATAGGTTGGACTTAACTTGGATAATTTTGATTTGGATGTGCCACCACTTGATCAAAATAATCTAAGAGGCAAAATAAAAGGAGTTACATGATGATGTAATTGACAAGAGTTGTCTACTTATTTATTTATATATAGTTTGTTGTGTCACCACAAGACTATATATATTTGAAATGTGATCCTTATTCTCACTAGCAAATCTTTAATTAGATTTTCCTGAACTATGCAAGTGAGGGTAGTATAGTTTGAAAAAAATAGTGGGAGATACCAATTTAAAATAAGACCTAATTTATTTTAGTAATTAATAAAAGAATATATGATATAATGTTGTTAAATTACAAATTTATTTACAGAATTTTACAATGTCTAAAATTACTATCACTGCGTAGCATATTAGATGCTAAATTAACCGGACAGAATTAAACGAATTGGTTAAAGAATTTGAGAATAGTTCTCACGGCTGAAAAGCTATCTTATGTCCTTCATATGCCTATCCCTGTAATGGTTGTAGACAATGCCTCTGAGGAAGAGATTGTTACTTTTAGAAAGTGGCAAGATAATGCATAGTTGGCTCAATGCATCATGCTCGCATCCATGAGTAACGAGCTTCAGCGCCAACATGAAACTATAGATGCTCCTACTATACTTCTACATTTCAAGTAGTTAAATTATGAGGAAAGTAGGACTGGTAGATATCAGATATCTAAGGAGCTCTTTTGATCTAGAATGACTAAAGGCACTACAGACACATGTCCTTAAGATGATCAATTTGATTGAACAGTTAGGACAACTATTTTTATAATGGTTGGAGAGTTGAGCCAAGATTTGATCATACATTCACTCCAAGACTCCTTCTCACAATTGTTATGAATTTTTTATATGAACAAGCTAGATATCATCTTCACTGATTTTCTTAATATGTTAAAAATGTTGAGTCACTTTCCAACCAAGAAAGACTAAGTCTTACTGGTAGGGGCCAAAGGATCTTCTGAAAAGAAAAGGATACAAAAAAGGTAAATAGAAAAGGAAAAAATAAAGGATAATAAGAACAAAACTGATACAGATAGCAAAGGAGTTTGCTTCCATAGCAATAAGCCTGAATACTGGAAAAGAAACTGCGAGAAGCATCTTATAGAGGCTAACCAAAGATGCTTAGTGAAGCTTCAGTTACAAATATAGTTTTGTTCATGAGTGAAATACATTTTTCATTAAGTCAAGGTTCTACTTAGGTATTGGATACCAGCTCTGGTTCTCATAAATATAGATTTATGAAGGGACCAAGCAAAAGTAGAAAGTTAAGCAAGGGATAAGTAATCCTATGTGTGGAAAATGAAGCAAAGGTTGCTACATTAGCTATATGAACTTATTGTTTAGTATTGTCTACGGGCAAGTTTATTAAATCAATAAGTTAGAAACATTATTTCCATTTTGTTGTTGGACAATAAAATTTGTTGGTATTATATTTAAAAATAATTGTTGTTCTATTTATAATAATAATGTTTTGTATAGAACTGGAATATTACTTAATGGATTTTGTATACTTGACTTACGTGAAAATAATTTTGCATATTAAAAAAATTAGTAAAAAAAAGGATATGATCATTCAAAGAGTTGAGTGTGTGTATTTACTGAAATACAAGTGTGAATTATTTGAAAGGTTCAAAGAATTCAGAAGTGAAACTAATTGAAAAGTATTAGAATTCTTTGTTCAGATTGAGGAAGGAATACTTGTGCAATAAGCTTCTAGATCATCTCAAATGGTTTTTTCACAATGGACGCCTCTTGATATGCAATAATTGATTGATGTATTTGAAAGAAAAAATCGTACCATATTGGACATGGTGCGGTTCATAATGATTTTTACCGACATTCCAATAGCCTTTTGGAATAATGCCCTAGAAATGACTGCATATCTACGGAAAAGGTAACCTCAAAATCTGGCCCCAAGACTCTATAAGGGTTATGGACGGGAAGGATTCCTAATCTTAAGTATGTTAAGATAAAAGGTTATCCAACTTATGTGAAAAGGTTTCAAAGGATAAGCTTGGGACAAGATTTGACAAGTGCAGATTTGTGGGACATCCTAAAGTAAGTTTATGGTATATGTTCTATAATCCTACTGAGCAAAATATGTTTTGTTGCAAAACACGTTGCCTTCTAAGATAAAGGTATTTATCATTGAAGGGGCTAGTAGGAGGATAAAAGAATCTTGAAGAGTTTAAAAACCACAAAGAACTATAAGTCAAATAAGGGGAACCTGTAAATAGACCTATTGTACCACAACCGAATCGTAAATCTGGAATAGCACCGAAGATACCTGGGAGGTATGGATTCATCATAGATGATGATGATGAAGTACACATCATAGAAGATGATGATCCAGTTACATATGATGATGTAAGAGTTGTAGATACTCAAAGAAATGGATTGAAGCAAGATTCTCAAAAATGGAACATTCATTTTGATGAGACAATCAAATTTAATTTTATCAAAAAATGCGAATGAACCTAGTGTGTACAAATTAGTGGGAGCGTCGTGACATTCCTAGTACGATGATATACTACGGATAAGGAATAACATACCAATGCTACAATCAGTAAAGATAAAGTTGTCTAAACATTCATCCATGAATAATTTAGGAAGAATATCTTAATTGGGGATACAAATCTATATAAATAGATTTAAAAGGATGCTCGGCTTAACCCAAGAAACGTATATTCATTTGATACTAAAGCCGTTTAGCATGGAAAACTCCAAGAGATGTCTCATGTTGATGAGTCATGGAGTCAATCTCTCTTAATGGTCCCCATAGACTCCTAAAAGAGAGATCACATGAGTAACTATTATGTATTCAATGAAATATACGAGACCTAATGTTGATCAGTCATATTATGGAGCAGATCAATGTAAGACAGTGAAAAATATCTTAAAGTACTTTATCGGTACTAAAGATATGATCATATTCATTGTGGGTCTAAATTAAAACTAGAGGACTTAATAGACTCAAGTTTTTTAGACAGAACAAAACGATAGAAAATACACTTTAAGGTAAAGCATTACATTGAACGGTGGTGCAGTAAATTGGAAAGGTTTCAAATAACAAAAAGTTATTGGTTTAGTGATAAACACAAAGTATATAGATGTAAATGAAGTTGCAAGTTGATTGTTTAAATGAAAAGTTCATTACAGAACTAGGAATAGTTTCTAAGTCTCATCTTGGATCTAAACATATGTTATGGAACTTTCATTTGATTAGAGGAATCATTGAAAGATGGAAAATCACTATAGAGATAGTGGACTCTCAAGAACAACATTACATATCCATTTACTGAAGCTTATCCAATAGTAGGATGATCGTCACTTAGAGAATAAGGCTATGAGATACCATGACAATTGACTTTAGTGCAAGTGGAAGATTAAAATTAGTATGCACACAAGCCAATCACGCTGATGATAATGCATATACTTTGTTACAACCTTATTTGTTTATTAATAAAAGTATTCATTTACTAAAGGCTTTAATTTATCTACATGGTGTTGTTTTTATAATATGTTATAAACTCATAGTTTTAAGCAATGCTTTTAGAATCATGATGAGATCATGCTAATGAGATCTAAATTCATAGATAACTTAAAAATAAAATTGGTCCCAATCGTTGGATTACTAAAAAGGATATTAGTGAATCTAGATAGATTGGTACATACGTTGCTTGTTCATTGGATGAGGATGATTGATTTCATGATCATTTGTGTGGAGACACTAAAGCAAATATATAGGTGCTTATTGGAAAATAAGATCACTGAACGTGGCTCGCTAAGGAATACCTAATGGAGTTTTACTTGCTTGTCAATAGGAATTCTTATAGTGATAGTAGTATAAGTGATCCTTGGACTTGAGATCATCATAGTATCTTATGTATGATGAGTTATAATTTGACTTATTCCTTAAGACCCTTAGGGTATATCAAAATATATGCTTGGGTATAATAAGTTGTACATAGAGATAATGTATGATCAATAAAGAATCTGCTGCTTCTAGTAAAAGAGAAATGTCCTATGTGATTTGATAAATGACAACCCAGTAGTCCTTGGCTAAGGCAGAATTCAATTGGAAAGGAGTTTCTAATTTGTATTATTTGGAGTTATACATTTGGGAATCAAATACATATAATTAAATAAAATAAGACTTGATAGTAATTCAATGTCTTATATGTAATTGAGACATTGTATGGTGGAAGGATTGAATTATACGGTAACTATTTACTCAAATGTGCTTTTATGATTAATGTTGAAATCTATGTTATCTGGAAAATCGTTGATCGCTGAGGAGACTTATCTTTATTATAGAATAAATATTATTTATTTAAATAAATTAATAGTTTAATTTATTTATTTAAATAAGATTAAAAATTTTCTAATTGATTTACTCACAACCAGTTTAATATGGAGAACCTAAAGGGTAACACCATAAAAAGAAGAATATTTATTTAAGAAGTAAATGTCATAATCATAATAATAAGTTAAATGTATTTAATTTAATCTACTGTGATAGAATAAATTAAATAGCTTAATATTTATTATTTAATATTTTGAAAATATTAAATATAAATTAATAAGAGGAGTCTTATTAATATTATTATAATTATAATTATTTTAATTTCTAAAAGAGTTTAGAAATTAATTTTACTATAAGTACTCTCATTTATTCCTAGTAGGATTAGGAGGCAAAATAATTAAAAGAGATTAATTAATTATTCCTAAAAAGATTAGGAGCCTAATTAATTAAATGAGTTTAATTTATTAAATAAAACCAAATTTCTAATTAGATTAGAAGGGTTGCCTACATCTATAAATAATAGGAGTCTTATTATGGGTGACGGTTGTTGATGTTTTCACAAGACACATGAATAATAATTCTAAGAGTTGTGAGAGTACGTATTTTCTATAGAGAGAAAAAGTATGGTTTTGCCAAACACCCATCTTCTTGAATATTTGTTCTTCGTTGGTGGATCACCTCTAGAGGCCAAACACTTGGGTGGCTAACGTTTATCAAAGGAAGGAATCAAACCCGATGAAATTAAGTTGAACGCGAAAAGGATTGGAGGTGAACTTATTCCTACGGAAGCTAGTTCTACAAGGGTATAATTTAATCTTCATCTAATAAATAATTGTTAATAAAGGATGATCCAGGTATATGGTTTATAAAATTTTAAAATCTGTCTTTTACGCTTTCGCTTTACTTTGATGCAATATGATTGTGTACATGAATATTACAAACCTAACACAAATTGCATCGTTTAACTTTCATTGATTTTGTATTTAACTTTATTAACAATATCTAGCAACACTTTACAGATGATAACAAGATTTAGCCATCAATTTGTACTAAACTAGCAAGTATTCATGCATATTTCCAAGAACTTGTAAAACTTGAACTTAGGAACACGTATAATAGTATCGTTACCTTCTATGAAGCTGTGATGTTAGCCCTTGCTTCCAATCTAAGATTGCTCACTCTCTCTATATGAACTCATAGAGAAGTTTTTGCAACTATAAATGAGAAGAGCATGGCTGCCATTTATAGAGAACCTAATACCCAAATTTGGTTCTTGCCCTAGAAACTAAACCAAGGGAAGACAGAAGAAGATGTTGGGCAATGAAGAGTTGGTGGAAAGAAACTACCAACTTATTCTCCTCCATTCTTCTCACCATCATTGCTATCGTCTGAGTTTGGCTATGGTAGGCTTAGGTCAATGGCCTATTCACGTATCTGAAGAAAAGTTGTGACACAGATTTTGGGACAAGTAGAAATACTCCTCACATATAAGTAAAAATGTATTCCATACACTAAGGTTAACCTTTTGGCTCACAAATGCAATTTAAATGATTTAATGCTATTACCTTGTGATAAGTTAGGAGTACATATACACATAATTATATAATTCATGTACATTGGGTTAGTCCAAATAATATTTAAATTAGGTACTATAGACCTATGATTTCCCTAAAACTTTATTATTTCAATTACACATAAATATTGAAATAAATATTTAATAGTAAATATTTATTTATTCAAATTTAATTTCTCCCACATATTTAAAATACACATTTAATTGTTTCACCACACATCATGATATCACATAAGCTTCTTTATATAACTTAGTATGATTATATAATTCAACTCACTTTTATTATATAGTTTTATATAATATTTATTAAAGTTCAAATGTCACACCTTATTTTATATATAATGAATTGAGAAACTTTATTATATATGACCATACACTACATGTTATTGCACATAGCAATTAATTAAAAATAATATAGATTAGTCTCTCACATTATTTAGTTATTTACTCATTAATAGTACTAATTAATTTCATCATTAATTTAATTAAATCATCACTTAGTCCATTATTATGCCATATAAGGCATTCACATAAGCTTTGTGATGCCCCCAAATCTATACACCCGCGGTATCCGATCTGGTGCTCACAACTAACCAATTAATATAACGCCCCCAAATCTATACACCCGCGGTATCCGATTCGGTGCTCATATATATCCGATTAACTATAAATATTATACAAAATATAATTCCTATCTATCCAAGGTTCACAGTATCTCATAACAGATAATAGTTCTCGTCAAAACTATTGTTGTGTTTGGATAGCTTCACTTGGATGTATAAAATGTATCTTGTGAATATCTTTTTTCATATCAATACTACCTATCTATCCGAAATCTAGAGTATCATCAATAACATGATCATTCCATATTGCCAATACCCTCACTCAGATGTATAATTCCTAAAGATACCGTATATAGACACTCGAAATTTTGCATTCTTGTTACTAACCTTGCAGGAGAGCAAAATTGCCTTCCAAAGATAACCCTGAAAGTCAAATCAGTTCAATCCCGGAAACAACCCCAGGATACTCAATTTTCCATCTCGGAGACAACCCCAGGAGATTCGGTTCTAACCTCGGAGACAACCCCGAGGGATGCAGTTCCAGTTTTGGAGATAACCCCGGAGTAGTCAGTTTCAACCTCGGAGATAACCCCAAAGCACTAGATTCCAACCCCGGAGATAACCCCAGGAGATCAGGCACACCTCAGAGATAACCCTGAGGATATTCGGTGCTCACAGCAGCCCAATCTCAAAGATAACCCTGAGCAATAACTGCTAAATCAGCCCAAAGCCAAAGATAACCCTAGTGAGGGAAAAAATCATCATTTTTCCACCTAAATGCTACATTCACGCTGTCTTAGTATCAATTAACCCACATTTTACACAGAAGTGTCCCATAAAAAACCATAGCTAAAAATCCTGAGTGACTACTACACAAGACATCACACCGGATAAAATTTGAAGACCTGAAGATCTGGTCATGGACCAATCTTCCCAATTTTGTACAACCTCTTATCCCATGTCATTATGTAGATCTCGACAATAGCATTTCGAAAAAGGTATTATACGCCTCAACCGGATGCCTGGATTGAAAGTTATGAAGGTTCAAGTGGACAACGTGTTGCATGCATGCATGTACTTCGAGATGGCAGGACCTGCAGAGCCTGGGGCACCCCGGGTAGCCGCAGGTGGACCTGCAGCTCCCCCTCTATAAATAGAGGGCTTGGGGTGACCATTTTAAAGAAGGAAAAGGCAAGGAAGCTCTGTCCATTTTACTCTGTACAACCTCTAAACTGAGTACTTTCTTTTTTCAAACACTTGTGAGCTCGTGTTTTGCTACATTTAATCGGTGGAAACCGAGTATTCATTCATTAAAAGCTATGTGAAGTCTTCTTGGTAGCCCATTGTAAGACATCTCAGATTTCTTAAGCTTTTTCTCACTTACATCCACACATACTTATTCACGTTGAGAGTCGTGTTGTGTGTGTATGCCCGAATCGTCGATCCGTGGCTTTTACTACTTATATATATATATATATATATATATATATATATATATATATATATATATATATATATATATATATATACATATATAAGTAGTAAATGCTCCGAATATTATATTCGGACTCAATCGAAGCATAGTTCGATAAGTAGTAAATGCTCCGAATATTATATTCGGACTCAATCGAAGCATAGTTCGATAATAATATATATAAAATATATATATATATATATATATATATATATATATATATATATATATATATATATATATATTAACATTTTTGTCTGGTCTGGAACTCACTTCGTGGCCTTTTACAACTTATACATTTCAGGTCCTGCCTAGAGTTCACTTCGTGGCAGTTAATTATTCATGTATACATATATATATATATATATATATATATATATATATATATATATATATACAGCTTTTATATATATATATACAACTGTTTATCAGCCTGCGAGTTAGATTTGCCTAAATCAGACTATTTCTCACTTTAACCGGTTCATGGTGACTAAACTGGAACCGTTGAAGCTGGAAAGATCAGATTTACTCAAATCTAGTTTGTTTTCTAGCTTTTACACATATTGCTTTGTCATGTGAGCCTAAGAATCATGTGATCATAGATTCAGTTCCTGAATTTAGATTCGGTTCCCATGATAGACATTTTCAGCTGCAGCCAACTTGTAAATTATTCACGGTGTCTAAATTTCCGTAGATGGCTTCTATGCCCACAAGGAGTTCGGCGCTGCTATGTATCTTATTTTCTCGAAGATGCTTCGTATCTCAAAAATAATAAAAGCAATCAAGCTGAACACATAATAAAATGGAAGTATCAAAGGCCATAATTACTATTGAGCATAAAGGTTTGAAAAATCTATTTTACAAAACATCACTGCCATATCTCATTAAAATTGAACTTTTATACAAAATTCAAACCCTTTGTATATAAGTGCAAATGAGGCATAGCACTACTTCCAAATAATTGTACATAGACCTACACACACGCACATTCAGATAAAAGTTAAATTGGAAAGTGACAGTAACCATGTTATCACGGATGTCGGGGGGTGCCTAACACCTTTCCTCCGCATAATCAAGCCCCCGGACCCTTACGAATCTTAGTTTTGCAGACCAGTTAAACAGTGTCACATCACTAGGTGTATGTGCAAACCATTTCTTGGTTGAGTTGGTGCAACCTTTAAAAATACAAACTGGCGACTCTTGCAGTCAAATCATCGACATATACAAGTCGGACCTTTTCAAACTTATTTTTTCAAATAAATCTCACCTAACATGTGAACACCAAAAGACAAGAATAGAAATGGACAGATAAAAATCTCGACATCGACAGGTGACGACTCTGCTGGGGACTTCCAGTAAGAGGGCTTAAGTCGCTTTAAAAACTTTTCCACACTTTTATATGCTTGTGTGTGGATGTTGTATTTACATTTGAATGAATGTGTACTAATGCATTTACTTACTGCACTTAGTGCTTCGCATCATATCTGCCTGTGATATTAGTGCTTCGCACATATCATCATTTCCATACAGTGAGACGCGATGTATGTGAATGTATGTTGTGTGGTCCCTCCACCAGGAGGCTATCCCGTCGGTGTTTGATTAATGGACTCGTAGGGAGACTAATTCGAACGAGGCTCAGGAAAGGCACCACCCAGATTCGCTCTAATTAAAAGACCAGATTAACTTCCCATCAAGTAAATTGCGATGATCTAGAAACCTTCATGCCAAAAAGCCACGAGAGTAACCTAAGATAGGTCATCATCTGATAAAGTAAACGCGGAGGGAAGTCTCTTCATACCTTCCCATTTCAATTACTTGTAATTTCATTTCCATGTCAATCTCAATGTAATGGAAAATATAAAAGATTATGTGAACATACATTACTTTTCATATCAAAACCTGTCATGCTATCCTGTCATTAAAACAGCTGACATCCATTTTGCAGGATAACACTCCTAGAAAATGGACATATTACATAGCATGTAATATTTCCACATTTCCATAAGACTAAACTACATAAGTCTTTTATAGGGAAGCAATTGGTCCTGTTACCCGTTCAAAGTCTAAAAAGGCAATAAGCCTATAACCAAACATGGCTACATCTGGCCAGTCTAATCCTACTCCTATCTCTCGCGAGGAGATCGAAGGGTTAAGCAATCAGATTATAGAGTTGGTTGTTCTGCTCAAAGAATTACACAATTCAACTCAAGGTCCACAAATACCCATCCACATAGAATCCTCTGCACATGGAGGAATCCAGGGTCCGAACAAGGAAGTTCCGACACCTGAGTCTCACAAAACCCCTAAAATCACTCATCTTAAAGAAGATCAAGACACCAGTGATATTCAGAAGAAAGTTCTATAAATAGAAGAGACAATTCGGTCCATCAAAGGGATTGGAGCACACATGAGTGTTTCGTATTCAGACATTTGCATCTTCCCTGGGGTTCATTATCCGAAAAAATTCAAAACTCCCGATTTTGAAAAATATGATAGATTAGGAGATATTAATACCCATTTAAAAGTATTCATTGGAGAGCTCGGATCCTATGCCGAGGATGAAAAGCTCAAAATACAGCTATTTCAGAAAAGTCTGATTGGAGAAGCCAGAGCTTGGTACACCAGATTGGATAACTCCAAAATTCATAGCTAAGAGGAGTTAGCCCATGCTTTCCTCAGTCAATACAACTTTCAAATTCAAATGGCTCCAGACCGGTATCAAATTACTAAGGTCAAAAAACAAGTCAATGAGTCATTCAGAGAGTATGCCCAAAGATGGAGGCATCTGGCTGCTTAAGTTATTCCATCTATAACCGAGTCTGAAATGGTGATGACCTTCATAGACATTCAAGAAGCTCCCTTTTATGAGAGGGTCTTAGCTGGAATAGCCAAGCCATTCTCTGAAATGATCAAACACGGAGAAATGGCTGAAATGGGATTAAAATCAAGGAAGATTCAAGACGTCGCCGCACTAAAAGTCGTAGCTGAGCACATCCAATCTGGAAGTTATGGGAACAACCCCCGGAGGGTCCATAAGAAGAAAGAGGAGGATGTTTCCTTGATACTGCAAGGACAAAAAGGTAATCAAAAAATGCCTATTCATGGGAAAAACTATTCCCCTTTCCAAGCTCAGTCTTTGAACCCTCCATTGCCAAAAAGTGGAGAAGTCAGACGTACAAGAGTGTTCACACCCTTAGGGGATTCACTTAAAAACATTCTCAAACTTCTGACAGAGCAGAAGAAAATCACACATCTCCTTCCACCAGCCAACCCGAGTGGAAAGGGTTTCAATGAAAGCAAGACGTGTGCTTACCATGCTGGAGCTCCTGGCCATGACACTCAAGATTGTTGGGCCCTTAAGCATAAGCTTCAGGATTTAATTGACAATGGTGAGATCATGGTAAGCAAGCCCAACCAACCACATGTTCAAAATAACCCTCTTTCTCAACACAAGGAAGAGGAAGTTAATATGATCAACTGGTGCAGTGGGCAGAGCTCCAACTATGTGGGTGGTTCATCCCAAATCAACAAGGATAGTTTCGATAAATGAGATTATTCACAGTTCCAATTCATGATGGAATGGGAAATAAAGGCTCTTGGCGAACAAGTCAATCAATTGGTAGAACTGGTGATCCATCAACACCAAGTCACACATCAATTATTCAGTCAGGAGCATGCTAGCCTCCTTCCTCTTATTACAAACCCTCCACCACGTATTACAGAAAGTGAAATATGGGAGGAAAAGCTTGCTAGAAAAGCAAAAGCTCAAGCCCGTCTGGACTTTGCTAACAAAATGGAATTCACCTATTTAGGGCAATCGATGAAAGAGATATTACAGATGCTGATTAATGAGGGAAAAATCACAGCACTGCTACCTCTAGTCAACCCACGCTCAAAGAGGTTTGATGCTAATGGAGTATGTCAATACCACTCTCACTCTCGTGGTCACATCACTGAGGAATGCTAGGCACTCCGCCATCTCATTCAAAACATGATTGACAATGGTGACCTGCAAATGGCAAAAAACAACGTTGTATCATCTGTTATTAGGAACACATCTCCTCCATGATGGAAGGAAATCATAATAGTTATATCCATTGAGGGAGAGTTGGCTGCCACACCACTTACAATTCAACCAATTCAACTCAATGGTGTTGAAAACCCTTTGAAAGTGGTTGCAACAAAGCCCATTATACTTCCTTTTAGGCCATAGTATCTTGTTGTTAGCCTTCAAAAGGTGCCATAGAACTATGGGGAAGCTGAAGGATCCACATCAAATACAACTGCTACGGTGTCGAGGGAAAATCCACTGTATCTTCCTCAACGGGTGATGAAGCCTATCACCAAATCTAAGGGGAAAGTGCCTAGGGAGAAGATTGAAGAATTCCTCCGTACTATGGGGCATAATGAAGCCATGGTGGTTCTAAGCTTGAAGAAGCTCCACAACATATTTCTATTTTAGACTTTATTTTCTCTTCAGAAGATCATCGGGAGGTCTTACTGAAAGTATTGGAAGAAGCCCACTTGCCAAAAATAGTGGATGTTGAAAAGTTCCATCTTCTGGTTGATCACATCTTTAACAGTAACGTTATATCCTTCACCGATGATGTCATACCACCCGAAGGGACGAGTCTTTGCAAATCATTGCACGTAGAGGTTATGCCCTCCTGATATGTGGTTAGAGGAGTGCTCATAGATGGAGGATCATCCTTAAACATCTGCCCCTAAGCCATATTAGAGAAAATGAACATCAATCTCGATAGAATCCGAAGCAGCCATATAACCGTCAAAGCTTTTGATGGATCTCGGTGAAAAGCTGTCGGAGAGATTTAATTACCTATGGAAATCGGTCCACATACATTCTATGTATCCTTTTAAGTGCTTAAGATCACTACAGGATACAATCTACTTTTGGGAAGACCGTGGATTTATATGGCAGGAACCGTCCCAACCACCCTTCATCAACAACTTAAATATATCATCAACAGTTATCTGATCACTGTCAATGCTAAGCCAGAGTGTCATGTTCAAGGTGATATACCACTCAACAGTTTCAATTCAGAAGTTGTGCATGTTAGCTTCCAAGCCCTTGAGGTGAGCAACACTCACTATCAACCCATTGGGGCGCCACCTTTGATGCCCAAAGTTTCTGTCGAGGTAATGTCGGCAAGTCAAGAGATGATATCCTTGGGTTTTCAACCTGGACAAGGGTTTGGAAAGGATCATCAAGGCATCAAGCGCCCAATTGAAGTTCCCAATCAGACAGGGACAACCGAACTAGGATATTCTCCTAGGACCAGTCACAGGAACCCTCACAAGCATAAACTGGTTCCTTCGTCTACAAAGCGTCTGCCCAAACCTACAAGTGATACTCATGTACGACCTTTATTAAAGGTCCCTGCTGTAAGAACCCAAATTTTTAAAAATTATTAAAATAAGAATTTAGTAGATAAAATTTTTAAAGCATGAGATGAGTTCGAATAAGTATATATATATATATATATATATATATATATATATATGTGTGTGTGTGTGTGTGTGTGTGTGTGTGTGTGTGTGTGTGTGTGCGCGTGTGTATGTGTGTGTGTCTGTGTGATATGAGGTATGTGGTATTGTGTTACATAGGGTAATATGAGCTATATAATAAGTGGTGTTGTGTTTAATATATATATATATATATATATATATATATATATATATATATATATCATTATTATATATTTGTTATAAATTATAGAGATGAATTACTAAGAAGATGGATAAAATTTATCTATCGATATTAAATAATTTATATGAAATTATTTTATCATAGTAAGTTGGTGACATTAAATATATTTGATAATCATCAATTCCTTGAGTATATGTACAAGTAGGTATCAAGTCTAAGGTAGTGCAACCGTACCCTTTAATGGTGAATGTATAGGAGCTGGGCTAAACGATTCCTTCAGAGAGCGGGGGTATATACGAATTAGTAACCGATCTAACTCACTGTGAAAATAGTGTAGACGAGACGAAAACTAATTTGTTGGTTTTTTGTGGGAAACCACTCAGTGTACTATATTGAATACTATTAAAGACTCGATGTGTGCTAGGTTTAGACTTGTATACATGTATGTTGTTGACGAGGGAAGAAAATCGATATATCTTTAGATAAATATTTGTTTGAGATTTATTAACTAATATTGGGATTTGGTTAAATGTATAGATTAAAGAAAGAAGAGTTGAACTTGAAGTTTAATCTCTAAATTATTGAAGAATGTAGTCATTGGAGATTTATTTTTGTTAGTATAATGAGATAGCATTTGTGGAGCATGTTAAAGGATTTGTGAGTTAAGTTGTGTTTCTGTTAAAGCAAAACATGTATGCATTTGAACTTGAGGTGGCGCGACCGCGCCACTCTCAAGCCTAAGACCAGCACGGGTGCGCCGGTCTATAGATGGGTCATAGTGAGTTGTGTAATCTAAACTATAAGGATTGTATATTAATGGCTAATATAGTATCATATGGGTCATATTTGATATTGATAGTGCCCATGAAGGGATTGAGTTAGTGACCATGAATTGAATGAGAGTTAGTTATGGAAATAAACTAAACAAGAATAAATATTAGTTAACTTAAATTAAGTGAAAAATTATATTATGGAATAATATAATTTGAATATTAAAGCCTTGTGTGGCAGTGGCGTGATAGTAAATTGAATAGAAGGGGAAATTCACTCAAGTAAAATGGTGAATTAATATATGTGCTTTACATGAAGAAAATAAAATGAGTTAATTAATTTTAGTATTTATATATATATATATATATATATATATATATATATATATATATATATATATATATACATAATATGATAATATATGAAAGGGTTTAATATTTGAAAGATGTTAATAGAAAATAAGTGAAGGTTAATAGAAGAAAACCAATATAATTATAAATAGATATTGGTTGGAGACTTGTGCATTAAGTTAATAATTAAATTATGGCAAACTGAAATGTGTTGGGACAATTTGTGGATGAAAAAGGAATTGAAGAATTATAGTATAATAATTGGTATTGTACATATTAATTATTTTAAGGAAAATGGTTATCTTAAATAAAGGGGCATGCGTATAAAAGTTAAATCAGGAAAAAGGTTTAACTAGAATTATAAAAAGAGAATTAATGGAAAATAGTAGATGATTGATAATAATCATTATAATATTTATGTGTGATAGGAAATAATGGGTTAAGAGTACCCAATTGATTTATATTTAGCCCAATTAAAATATTATGTGGACTAGTATACATGGAATGTATGATTATGGGTATATGTACCCCTAATTTATCATATAGTAATAACATTAAGTTATTAAATGTAAGCTTGTAAGTCCAAAAGAAAGTAAATATAGATATCTTAAATACCCATTTTGCTAATGTTGAGAAACCAAATGGGTTATCCCATTTTGTGAGTCTCATTTCCTTCATCACGTGAATAGGCCATTGGCCTAACCTATTATTGCTGCAGAAATTAAGAAGGCTGATGATGAGAGTTGGTATCAACTTTCCACCAACTCCTCCTTAACCACCATTTCCTTCCATCTTCCATTAAATTCTATCTTTGAGACAAAGCAATTATCTGGGTAATGAATTCACTATAAATGGAAGACCATCTCTTCTCCGTCACGTTGATTAAGTTTTCTGATAAGTTCTAAATAATGAGTGAGTGGCTATTAGTGTGAATAAACTGAGTTGGTAGCAAGGATTACCAATTTAGCTTTAAAAGAGGTAATGTAGTTATGAATGTTATTAATTTCAAAGTTGGATAAATTCTCAGAATTCTCCTAAATTCTCTGTTAAGTGAGTAGAAAATTTAGTGTTATGGTGTTAACATAGTTTATATGTGTATTGGGTGTCAATGAAATATTTTGAGCAAGATAAACGATATTGTAATAGGTGTTTGGTCTAGAATCTGCAGAAGCAGAGGCCATGTCTGGGCTTGCACCGAAGTGGCGCGGCCGCGCCACTTTCCAGTACAAACCCAGCGCGGCCGCGCCATAGACCAGTCTTGAATTCCAGTTTTGTTGCCTCCTAGTATTCCAAGCATGTTAGTTTCACTTAACTAAGTATGTAAAGGGACCTAGCATGTGATTTAAAAGTTACCTTGCCATAATGAGTTGCATTAGTCGGATTATAATGATGTTAAAATGGAAAACTTGATGTTTTGAAAAGTAAAACATGATAAACCTTATATCCTTTAAGTTCTGACTTTTCAAGCATGTATTCTAGGGTATTTTATGCTTCTAGAGATGACAGATATGATCACCATTTAGCTAAGCATGATTTAGACTTTTCAAGGATGGTTTATTATAAGTTTTCAAGTGTTAAACTACTCAACCTTGGTGTAAATGAGTAGTATACATATGAGCATGCATATATGGCTTAGTTAAATGTACAAATGAATATAAAGTATGATTCGAAGTTACCTTGTATATTAATTGGGTTTAGCATGAGTTTTTAAAAGAAAACTTGAAGTTTTGAAAATGAAACTTGATAAACTTTGTGTATTTTAAGTTTCGACTTTGTGAGCATGTGAATGTGGCCTAGTTGTGTGCAAGAATGGGTAAGGAAGGTGATTCCAATATATATTGTATATAAAAGGTTGTCAAGCTTGGTTTAGTATGTGTTTTAATCACTACACCAAAAAATGGCCTCTAGTGAAGGACAAATCATTCACAAGACATATTATATCACTCACAAGTGATATATTGCGAAGAAATATTTTCTTCACACGAGTGCTCGCATTAGACCTCCTTGCAATTGGGTATCCTTCGCTAAGTAGTAACTAAATATTTTTTGTAAAGGATATATTGTGAAGGATATATTGTGAATAAATTTTTTATTCACAAATTGTATTTAGTAATAGAATATTGTTATTTAATAAAAGATTGGTTTCCTTCACAAATAATATTTTAAGAAGGACTATTTAAAATTAATGAATAACTTTATTCCCTCACAAATAATATATTGTGAAGAACAAATTTATTTAACAAGAGAAAATTTTTCTTCACTAATTATAAATTGAGAATGTATCTTCAAATTAGTGAGGAAAATAATCATTCATTGATGACTAACTAATTAACTAGAAAAGATTTAGTGAGGAAAATAATCCTTCATTAAAATCAACTTCTCAAGTAAAATCCTTCACAAATTATAAATTTGTAAAAAAAAAATAATTAATTGATAAATAATCAAAATTCATTGTAAATTATAATTAATTTTTAAATAACTGATTTCATATTTATTGTTATTATTATTATTAAATGCTATAATAAATATTAAATTTAATATTTTAAGTTAATATAAATGTCATACTTGTTTCAAACTAATTGATAAACTGCATAAAGAGCCAACAATTAAAACTAATACTCCATTTATAATTAGATAATGCTCAAGTCACGATAAGTACAGAATTTGTTATTGTATATTGATATCCCAAAGATCATAGTACTTACAATATTTAATAACTAACATAAGAAAACTGAAAAAATAATGAGCTAGAAGGAATGAAGTGCACATCATGTTAGGTCCACTTCATCATCATTTTCTTCAAGAAAATCAAGATTGGGCCTGTAAAGTTCCTCCTGCAAAAGAAACACCAAAATTCAATTTCAACAAGATGAGGAATTCGAAAAATAAACATGGTGAACTTAAATTAATAGATAGAGAGAGATTAATGAAGGACAAAGACAAAAATATAGTTATTAGTAAATACCTTAAGTGAATCATAGTTGGTAAATGTTTGAAGGAAGTTGGTAAACTTCTTCTCTACCAGTTTAGTTATATGTTCAGTAATATCTATACCAATGGACGGTTGTGGTGTACTATCATTGATAGAAGCATCATCCATAGACTTTATACCCAATCGACGGAGGACAATCTTGTCAATCATATTCTCCAATTCCTTAGGATCAGTAGATTGTTGCGGTGAAGAATAACCTATACTCGGCGACACTATAGGAGGAGTACCGAGCACGTCTCGTGCGTGATATCCTAGAAAACCAAGTATCCTATTTTTTTTAATCCCACCAGTTTTCTCAATCCAAATAGCCAAGGCATCTACCTCTTGTGTACCGTCCTCTGCAGGACTGTCAACCTCTGTACTATAATCTGTCTAAAATCAAAACATGTACAAGAGTGAAATACGTACATTAAATACATTTGCAAGTCACAAAAATGCACATCAATTAGCAATTGAAACTGTAAATATTGGTTGTGTAATACCCGAGAATTGCCACGTATTATTAAATGAATATATTAATGGAAGTACTATTTATGTGAAAATAAGTGTTATCATTTTATGAGTTGGTTAATGCAATTGATTCGTATTAGATCAATGTGTATTAAGAGGTGTGGTTTGACAATGAGGATTGCGAAATGCCTTGTGTGGCATATTGTGAAACGAGTAAATCCATTTAGCGAGTTAAAACGGGAATTGGGAAGTATAATCGTGTTGAACGTGTGATATCATATACGTAATCAAATACGCTCGTAGACTTGTAGTAACACTTTTGTGGACATCAATGCATGTCGTATATAACGGATTTAGCGATGAAAATTGGCACGGGCTGAAGCTAAACCAATCTTGGCACTGTCAGGGCACCGCGCAGCTGCGCCATCCCAGCAGTACAAACTGGAGCAGCTGCACCAGAAGTCAGCTGGAGAAAATTAATTCTTTTGTTCTAGAAATAAAATAAAACAATTATGCGATATGTGTGACATTAATAAACCATGAATTAAAGTGCGCAATTAAGTAATATTAATTGTTAATTGTTATATTAGTAACTTAGTAATTAATTAATAATATATGATTATTATGGTTTGCAATATACCTATAAATATAATAAGAATTTTAACGATAATCAATGGTTATGAAAATCCATAATTTCATCAATAAGAAATGGATTAATTTATATTGTGGGAATTAATCAAGGAAATGAGTAAATTATTTATTTGACATAAATAAATAAGTTATTAATATAATAAGGATTATATTGATTGTCATGGGCATATGAGCTATAATTAAAAATATAACTATCTAGTGTGGTGTGACATTTATGTGGCTATATATTAAGTCTTATAAAAATATATTGTATGAGGCAACGTGATTAAACATATTGGAACTATATGTTATAAATACATTATGAAATATCTATGTGATAATATGTATGTGGGTATATATTAAATAATATACCATGAGCATATTGTAAACTATTATTTTAATAAAGTGTACCACTGTGATAAAATGTACATGGATTATATGTATGTTACATTTTCATATTACATCTACTACCTTGAAATATTAAATCATATTGTGACATTAAGTTATAATGTATGGTTGATATATGTAACATAAGAGTGGGAAGGTATAATAGTATGCAAGAGTGCTGAGTTAGTAGAAGTGTCCTAAATTGAGTGTCCCATTCTCTCCTAAACCTCAGTCACGTGTAGAACAAAGGCTAAGGCCTATGTTCTTCCTTTTCTTCCAAAACCTCCTAGCTAATGATCATGGGGGAGTGGTGGTCATGATGCAAATCACCAACTAATCACCAACTCCTTGTTAACCTTTATGCAATTCTTCCATCTTTTGGTTTGATTTCTTGGACAATGGCTTGGCATGGTCAATCGATTTTCTATAAAAGGAACACTTCCCTTCATTCTTTGTGTTGCTTGAGTTGGCTGAGAATTTCTAAGAGATTGAGAGCATTCTAGTACATTGGGAGTTCATTAGGAGCAAGCTAATTCACATTTGCAAAGGTATAATTCCTTTTCCTTGTTTCCATTTTAGTTTCTGTTAAACAGGGTTCTTGAACACTTAAAATTTCAAATTCTTGAATTCATGGAATTGGATGTTAATGAGGTTGGGTAATGTCCATATAGTTGTTATATGACCTTACAAGCATGTTTAAACTGATACATGAGTGTTTAGGAATGATTTTGTGAGTAAATTTTGTGGTTGGGCTGAAGTTCTGCCGAAGCAGACTGCTTCTGCACCTGAACTTGGCATGGCGCAGATGCGCCATAATTGTACTGAGGCGCAGCGCAGCTGCGTCGATTCCTGATTTCAGTTTAAGCTTATGTTTTGCAATCTGTTGTAATACTATGACTTATAATAGCATGCAAGCATGTGTAAGGGGTATATATAGAGATATGAACCTAATATGAGCATGTTAAACTAGCATTAGCATGATTAACGAAAGTGTGTAGCTTACAATGGATTTAGGAACTCGGAAACGAACTCAATATGTATGTATTCCATGTATGTATACTGGCTTTGAGAACATTTTAGTATGACTTAGAAATGCATGAAGAAACCTTTAGCTTGAGTTTATGTGATTAGTAAGGAAGCATCAACATGTTGAACTTACTAGTAAGCCATGAATGTGAATATCGACAAACTACCATGAGGGTTAGAATCTGACATTGTAATCTTGTTATTGTTACTCTTAGACTTACTCATGTAGTATAAACATGTATATACCATGCTTGTGCATCACATTTCAAGAAAAGCATAAACAAAGCATATTTTCAACCAAAGCGGTGCTAATTGCATATATGTGTTATGAATACTCACAAGCATGCCTAATATGAGTTTTGTGACTATCTTGTATGTTTAGAGAGCGAGTGTGATGGACTTTATGGTTTCATGACTTAAATGGCCTTAAATGGTTGAAATAATCGATTTAGGAATTTATTATGAAAGAAGGAACCTAGATTGACTTTTGATGCATGAAAAGACCTTTAACATGGTAAATATATCATGTACGATTGTTTTGGTTAAGCTGGGCAGAAGCCACAAGGCAGTAGCTGAGTCTTGGCATAGCCAGAGGACAGCGCAGCTGCGCTGGTCCTAGGCTTAGCCATGGTGCAGCTGCGCCGTGCAGCAGTCACATATGGGTTTTGCTTTTGAACTGATGTTTGAAGAATGCCTATATGATTACTTTAACTTGTAATATATGACTAATATGCTATGTAATGTGTTAAGAAGCATGCTATGTGATGTAACTAAAGGTTAATCTTGACTTTCGAGTGATAAGTCTAAAAGGATGTTTGCATAATATCAAAATAAAGATACGTAGGTTGAACTTGTGATGACGTATAAACTGATTTTGTACTATATGAGCATACTTGTATCATGTCAAGCTTGATTAAAGACTGTGTTAGCTAATGAACATCTTGAACATATAATACGCTATAAATATGATTCGAAAGTGTTGATTTCTTAATGTGGATAAACTACGCGTAAGGCAAGTTTCCTAAACTTACTCCAATTATTATTGAGCAAGTTCTCTAACCTTACTCAAATCTATATTGAGCAAGTATCCAAACCCTTCTTTACCTTGTGCAAGTATTCTAATTCTTGTGAATATCATGAGCTTATCTCCTTGAATGCAAGTTATACTACTTATTCGTTCAATTGAGCTTGCATGTCTAAAACTCTTGTGAAAACTATTATTCATGTTGAACTTGGTATCGTTCTTGAATATTGTGAAAGTGTTTATGCCATTTGATTCGGCTAGACTATATGCATGTTTATAAAACTGTCCAAACCAATTGATTGGTGCAAAAATCTTGAAAACTGAGTTGAACAACCCTTATGGTTAAGGGAATATATGTTGTTGGAAACCCCAACACATGAGTATATTATTACTGTTGTGTTATGCATAACTTGGAGTATTGTAGACTAATCCTCTACAGTACTTGATTTATTTTGGGTTATCAAATTAATATTGGTAATTCTAGTAGATGTTCAATAGTCCTTAATGACTGCTCAGTATAAATTATTTTTCCAGTTAAACATAGTGATAGTCTTTGAATTCATATATATCTGTTGATTTATATCGAATTATCATTCTTATTCCAAGAATTATTGATATTCATTATTCATGATACTATTCTGAAACTCTGAACTATCTTAATGATGATACTCCGATATTTCAAACTCGTGTTATAAAATTCTTTACCCTTGCTGTATATTACTTGCTGGACAATTTGTGCTCATTCTTGCTTATTTAAAACATTTCAGTTAAGGCGGAACGGGGAGGTGTCTCTGGGAAAGATAAGGGCAAGGGCAAGGCTACCGACTAGCTTGTCCCTTTATGGTTAAATCTATTATGTTGTATTAAAACTGTTTTCAGACCATGTTTAAGCTTAAGTAGGATTATGTAATAAGTTTTTATTCGATATTATTATGTAATCTATTAAGTACTGTAGGTTGCGAGACTTGGGAGAATAATTATAATAAATCATTGTATATTATTCTAATTTAGATCTTTCATTGTGAATGTGTAATTTTAGTTATTATGGTAATACCTTGAGAACGTGACAAACCGAATTTGAGTGACCAAGTGGCGGTCAGAATTTGGGGGCGTCACAGGTTGGTATCAAAGCTATGGTTATAAACCTTAGGAACGAGAGTCCTTAGATTATAACTTAAGAAAACTTAGAAGTTAGGAAGGGGATAAAACTCATGTAGAGTTTTCCTTGAGAGACTTAGTGTGTTATGAAATGTAACTTCATTCTATACAATGAACTTATGTTATTTAATATTCTGATAGAGTTGTTCTCTGTCTTTTCCTATGTTGGTGATTGTAGGATGACTGACATGGGAGGATCTAGCCGTGTAGTAAAGGAGGAGCCGCGTGATATCCACATAGTCTATGAGGCACCCTTGATAACGGAGCCTATATCGGTAGTTGCCCCTATTGATGATGATGATGAGGAGGAGGAGATGGAGCCTCTACCTGAGGAGTTTGATCCGGAGGAGGAACCTATGGAGGAGGAGCCCGTGGAAGAGGAACCGAGCCCATGGAGGACTCCGACGAGACTACTTTCGAAGATCGAATGTTACAAGAATATAAAGAACATATTTTGGAATTAGGATGTAGAGTCGAGGAGCTAGAGACTGAGACTCTTAAGAGGCAACTAGTGATGCAGGAGATGGAGGTGGAAATTACTCACCGTAAGGAAGCAGGGATCCAGATGGGGGTCTTGTTTCACCGATTGGTGGTGAGGAACGTTGAGTTGGCAGGAAAGCTAGAAGAAATGGAACAGAGGGTTTTGAGCGAGAGGACAGAGAAGGAGGCTCTCTGAACTCAGTTAGAGATGGAGGTGATGGATAGGATTCACTTCGAGGAGAAGTGGGAGGAATCTAATGACAGGGTAGATGATCTAGAGAATGAGGTGCGATGCAAGAGGAGGAAGATGAACAAGATGGGCTATGCTCTACGCACGGCCATGGAGAGATTGATCGATGGGGTAAATCACTACCCAACTAAGCAAGGACAGACCAAACATACCATAAGTCGGGATATGGTAGCACTCATTACTCATAAGGAGTATCAGAGCGCCGTGGAGCGTGAGATGTTAGATTGAGTCTAGCGGGAAAAACTCAGTAGTGTAGTAGTTTTATTTATGTGTTGGTAATATGTTGTTGTAATCTTAGTCTTTTGTGTAAGATGTGAGATGGTGGTAACCCCAACTTTTAAAAAATGTTAAAGAAGTAGTAAGCTAGTGTTGTCCCCGTCTTTGTGATATTAGGGGATATGTGTTTTCATTTATAGCAGTATGCTAGAAAAAAAATATGTATTGTAACCATTTGGCATATGAATATAAATGACCTTATTTCATAAACGTGTTATAAACTCTTAGTTCTTTTCATTGGAGAAATGTCTAAATATGATAATTGGATAATAAAATGAAAAATTTTGTGATCTAGAAAATGCCGCCCAGACGTAGAATAACTGTCCCAGAAGAGTCAGTTAATGATGAGAGAGGACCGATAGATTCGATACAGCGACTGGTAGATTTATTGGGAGAAGCTCTGAAGGGGAAGAAACAAACCCGTACCACCCGTTTCACAAGCAGTCCCAATAACAACTGTAACGACCCCAAAATTCATACCATTTAAATCCCGACTTCGGTCGTTAACCATACATTCAACCTCTAAATAATACATCATTATTCGATGTTCAACTTAATAAAATTGCGGAATATTTAAAACTTTTATACATTTCCTTCTTTCTTGTCCTGAATCGCAACCATTACATTGCATCTCTTTGATTCAATCTTATGTCATGAATCGTTACAACAAAATAACTATACAAAGTCTTACATCATAACTAAATATCCATATACATTAGATAGCTCAACTTACATTTAACAATATCTTACGTTCAAAATAGGAAATACATTTCGCATAAAACATAAGTAATCTTCGTGAATATAGATCTCTATAACTCACATAGCACGTATCTTTACCTTAAAATCTTGACCTGCAAAAGTGGTTATTTGCAAGAGTGAGCTCGACAGCCCAGCAAAGTCTAACAGTTTTCATGCATCATATATCACATAATAACATGCTCGACATACATCTCATTAAAGTAACATGGCATACATGCTTTTAATTCACATAACAAATATAAAGATTGAGTTCCTTACTCAATCATCATTACTTAGCCAAAATAATGCAGTCATATATTGACTTTAACATTTCATGATTTCAACATGCATAACATATCATGCAATTTAAAACAGTTCATCAAGTCCACGTAGAAAATAGGAACCGAAAGACTTGCCTTGATCGTTGTTTACCAATAATAGCTTAACAGCTTATAGTTATCTGCACTTCATGTGCCCTACACAATTATATAATCATACACATCAACTATTAGTCACATAACAACACATAGCAATTGTAATGTAAACTCTACTTCACATCTCATAATCTTTCCTATTAATAAATACACAATGGTCAATTAGATTGTGTTAACTTTTCGACTTATGACTCACTATATTTCTTCTTAGTCAAACTCGAAGTTCAAGTGCTTAAGTCTTGCTAGGACTACTTATTGGTTTTATATTAAACCCATTCCATATCTTATAATATCCATTTCAATGGAATTGAAACACTTTTTAAGTTCATTAACACTTGGCACGGCGTTTCGACGTTCAATCGTCACACGCCCGATTTGCCTCTCTTGTGTATGCTTACTATGCTTCTATAACTTATCTAATACATTATTTATTAATGTTAAGCATCATTATATTTACTAATATTCATGTTTTATAACTTAGGACATCATCTTTTACGGTCTGGAGCACTACACATGCATATGTGCATACCCGACACCCTCCGATTGAATTCGAAAACACAACAGTCCTAAAGATGACCATTTTGACCCATCCTAATGACCTCAAATTGAAAAACTTAAAGAACAAAAGTTGTAGGTCTACTCGTCCTCGTTCCGGAACATCTTGAATCACCTCAATCGGAGTTCGTATGAGGAAGTTATGGCCATTTTACTATAGGAGGTCAAAATTGTCCAAGTCAGACTTCTGTCCCCGCGCTGGGGCGCGAGTACTAAGCCAACTAGTGGCGCTGGGGCGCGAGATTGGCGTTGGGACGCCAATTTCAGCGTTGGGGCGCCAGCTTCTGGCGCTGGGGCGCGAATTTTGGCGCCGGGGCGCGATTTTTGGCACTGGGGCGTGAATTTTGACGCTGGGGCGCCGAAACTCGCAGAACCCAACCACGAAGAACAGAACAACTCAATTTTCTGTCTATAACTTCAATTCCAACACTAATTAACATGAATAACTAATGCAAATTACACATAAACTTTCACCAAGCATACAAATATTAAATTAACCCAACTTAAACCATAATTTTAGAAAAATTAAATACTAGAATAACATATTTTAAAACCCAAAAACTCCATTTTTGATATTTCTTGACACAGTGAATACTGTAATCATAATGATACACTAATTTGATTCTTTTGAACTAAGTTCTCTGTAATTCTTAACAAACTAACTAATATAGTCACAGTTCAATTTCACACATTAAATTGATCATCATAATTGTTATTTACATAAGCTACATAAGAAATACATATACTGACATTATTTCTTCCCACTGTCTAACGAATTTATCATGCAATTCTCGTTTAAGCACTACCTCTAATCATCATAAACTCATATAATAACTATATAATCAAGTACCATACCAAGTTATACATGTATATCAACAATTCATCCCATAAAATATTTTACAGAGAACTTTTTGGGAAGAAGAAAAATATGAAACTTTTAGAGAAAGAGATTGAGCTCCTACCTTGGATTAGGAAGATGATTATTATTATTTTCTCCAAATTCTTTTCTACAACACCTGTTAAAATCATTCTCAAATTCTCTCTAATTTTCCTCTTTTCTTCATTTTCTCTCTGTAAACTTCAACTGAGTCTTTCTTCTCCCTAACTCTAATATACGTATAATATTATAACGTATAATAATAATATAGATATTAAGTATAAGATTTAACTGACATCAGTTATAATTTTTTTTTTGAAAATCAAAAGCCATAAGGCTTGTTTGGCTAAGCTTAATAAAAATAACCCATTAAATCCTTACACCTTGTTTGGCAAATCTAACTAAAACAAATAGATTAATCCTTATACCTTGTTTGATAAAACATCATTAAATTAAAGACTTATTATGCAATAAGACATGTTTAGAAAAACCAAATTAAACTCTTTTTATTTATTTTAATAACTCCTTTATAGCAAGGTTATTAGTCACACTTTTATTAAATTAATAAATCAATTAAAACATTAATCTATTAAATTACTTTAACACATAAATCATTATCACATAATTATAATTTCTTTAATAATTATAATTTTATTTAACCAACGAATATTTTAAATTAATTTCTCATTTAAAATATTATAACTTATTTAAATCACCATAAGCTCTCTAGCTTACTTATTAAATTATATTATTATATAATCTCATAACAATTAATTTACTTAGCTCCTTAATTATTTACTCAACAAATAATTAAATCACATCAACTCAAATTGCCATATAATTCAATAAATATTTAATATTGCCAATAAATATTTAATATTGTCAATAAATATTTAATATTTAATATTTAATTATTTATTCAACAAATAATTAAATAAACCACATCACTCAAATTGAACAATTATTTATTCAACAATAACATATCCATTAAATACTTAAATAAATCAATAAATATTTAATATCACGCTTTAAAATTATGGAATGTTACAACAACCTTCAAGGATTTTAAGAGTGTAGGACTCCCAGAGTTCACGGGAACTACTGACCCGATAGTTGCGCAAACCTGGATCAAGGAAATCGAGAAGGCCTTCACTATAGCTTGTGTGGGTGAAGACCAAAAGACAGTATTTGCCACATATATGATGAGGGGTGAAGCGAACTATTGGTGGGAAACTAATCAGTAGAGAGCAAGGGAAAGAACGATAACATGGGAGAGGTTTACGATGCTGTTTTTCGAGAACTATTTCCCGAAGAGTATGAAGAGTAGGATGGAAGTGAAGTTCCTAGAGTTAAAACAAGGAGATATGACGGTGGCGCAATATGCAGCAAAGTTTAATGAAATAGCGTAATTTGCAGAGCACCAAGTTGGGGATGAGGAAAGGAAGGCGAGATGCTTCGAGCAAGGATTGAAGCCGTGGTTGTATAATAAGGTATCAGTCTTCTAGATCGATTCCTTTACGACCTTATTAGAGAAGGCAGTCATTGCGGAAGGTGGAAGTGAGACCTTAAGTTTATATCATAAGGAGAAGAAGAACAAGAACACTGGTAATGAGCATCGTGCGGGAAGTAGTAGCGGTGGGAGTATTTTTGGTAAGAGGAAATTGGAAAACACAACAACAACAACAACAACAACAACAACAATAATAATCAAGGTGGGAGTCACCAGGGAAACTTCAAGAAGAGGATCGAAGCTTGCAATAAATATGGGAGAAGTCATCAGGGGGAGTGCTGGAAGGGAAAGAGCACTTGCTATAACTGCGGCCAAAAGGGGCATATATCGCCAAATTGCCCAAAGCCAAAAAAAATCAGAGGATGTTTTGCTTGTGGATCGACAGAGCACCAGATAAAGGATTGCCCAAAGAAAGGAAGTGGTGGAGCTGGCGGAGGCTAGGGAGGAGGGAGCAAGTTAATGATTGGTGGACCTGCGTAACCCAACCGATCGACCGCCCGAACCTTTAACATGATCGTCTAGGACGTAGTAGTTACGAAGGACGTGGTGTCAGGTATAATCCCAATCAATAATATAAATGCTTACGTATTATTTGAACTGGGTGCCACCTGTTCCTTTGTATCTGAAGAATTTGCTAGTAAATTTAGTACACCCCGAGAACGTTTAGGAGATTCCTTGAACGTAGAAGTTCCGAATAAGGAAATAATCCCTGTGGAATACGTTTATCGAAATTATCGTGCAAACATTAGAGAATATGAACTGAGCGTAGACTTGATTCCTATTAGACTGGGAGAATTCGACGTAATACTAGGAATAAACTGGTTATATAATCATGCAGTGATAATTGATTGTCAGAACAAGTGTGTGAACCTTCAGACTCCGAATAAGTCTAAGGTAGTGTTTTATGGTAGCTCATCGCTTAAGCAATCGTGTTGTGTTACGATGATGTAGGCCAAGAAATTGTTAAGGAAAGGATGTGTAGGTTATTTAGCTTACATCATAGATACTCAGAAAAAGAGAGTATAAATTAAAGATATACCTGTAGTAAATGAATTTCAAGACGTGTTTCCGGATGATCTGCCTGGTCTTCTGCCAGACAGAGAAATCGAATTCGTAATAGACTTAGCACCGAGAACGACACCGATTTTGAAAGCTCCATACCGTATGGCGCCAGTAGAAATGAAGGAATTAATGATACAACTTCAAGAGTTATTGGATAAGGGTTACATTCGACCGAGTGTGTCTCCTTGGGGAGCACCAGTGTTATTCGTTAAGAAAAAGGACGGATCGATGAAGCTTTGTATCGATTATCGAGAATTGAACAGAGTAACGATCAAAAATAGATATCCACTACCGAGGATAGACAACTTGTTTGATCAACTGAAGGGAGCGAAATGTTTCTCGAAGATCGACTTACGAACATGATATCACCAACTAAAAGTGCGGGATAAGGACATACCAAAGACTGCGTTTCGAACCCGTTATGGACATTACGAGTTTTTGGTAATGTCATTCGGTTTAACTAATGCTCCGGCAGCATTCATGGACTTGATGAATCGAGTTTTCAAGCCATACTTGGATAAATTCATAGTAATTTTCATGGAAGACATTTTGATCTACTCAAAGACAGAGGAAGAACATGCTGAACAACTAAAGATCGTTTTGGAGGCACTACGAAAGGAGAAGATGTGTGCGAAGTTTTCAAAATGCGAATTTTGGATGAAGAAGGTTCAATTCTTTGGCCACGTGGTGGATGAGAATGAAATCTCAGCAGACCCCAAAAAGGTTGAAGCGGTAAGTAGTTGGGAGCAACCGAGAACACTGACGGAGGTGAGAAGTTTCTTTGGGTTAGCCGGGCACTATCGAAGATTTATCCAGGATTTTTCTAAGGTAGCGACCCCGTTGACTAATTTGACGAGAAAGACGGTAAGATTTGTATGGACCGACAAATGCGAAGAAAGTTTTCAAGAGTTGAAGAAGAAATTAAGCGAGGCACCTGTATTATCATTACAGGATGATACGGGAGGATTTGTGGTATATAGTGATGCATCACATAGAGGACTGGGCTGTGTGTTGATGCAGTATAGCAAGGTCATTATGTATGCATCACGACAATTAAAGGATTACGAAAAATGATACCCTATTCATGACTTAGAGTTAGCGGCGGTAGTTTCTGTGTTAAAGATATGGAGACATTATTTGTACAGAGAGAAATGTGAGATATACATGGACCAAAAAATTCTGAAATATATCTTTACATAGAAGGAGTTGAATATGCGTCAGAGAAGGTGGTTAGAATTGATCAAAGATTATGACTGTGATATTCTTTATCACCCGAGGAAACATAGTTATCGACGCTCTGAGCAGAAAAGGGAGGGAGAAATTATTTCAACTGACAACTCAGGAGGAGTTAATAAGAGATATAGAGAAGTTGGAAATAGAGGTAAAGGGACCCGAGAGGTCGGAAGAAAAATTATTTGTAATGGAAGCTTATCCGACATTGTTGGATAGAGTGAAAGAAGAACAAGAGAAAGATGAAGAATGTGAGAAGATCGGGAAAAGGATCACGAAAAATGAGAAAGAAAAATTTTGAATAGATAAAGACGGTATCTTAAGATTCGAAGGGAGAGTATGGGTACTGGCGGTAACTGAGTTAAGAGAAGAGATTTTGCACGAGGCACACAATACGACATATTCCGTTCATCCGGGAGGCACTAAGATGTACCAAGACTTGAGGTAACATTTTTGGTAGCCCAATTTGAAACGGGAAGTCGCAGAGTGCACTAGTAGGTGTTTGACTTGTCAACGCGTAAAAGTAGAGCATCAGCGGTCGAGTGGTTTGCTACAACCATTAGAAATACTGGAGTGAAAATGGGAGAATATTACAATGGACTTCGTGGTAGGACTTCCAGTCACACAAAAGGGTTTGGATGCCATTTGGGCTATCGTGGATCGACTTACCAAGACCACACATTTTCTACCAATCAAGATCTGCCACAGTTTGAACTAGTTAGCGGGTCTGTACGTAAAGGAAATTGTTTCACGACATGGAGTGACGGTGTCGATTGTTTCTGACCGAGACTCGTGTTTCACGTCGAAGTTCTGGAAAAGCTTGTAAGAGAGGATGGGAACACAGTTAAGGTTCAGTACTGCTTATCATCCTCAGACCGACGGACAAAGTGAGCGAACAATACAAACGCTAGAGGACATGCTTAGAACTTGCGTGATGGACTTCAAGAGAAATTGGGACGACCACCTACCCTTAGTTGAGTTTACATATAATAAGCTCTTTACAGAAGGAAGTGCAGAACGTCATTATGTTGGGACGAAGTCAGAGAGCGACTAATACTCATACTAGAGTTAGTACAACAAACTACAGATGTGGTGACGGTAATAAGGGCTAGACTAGTTGTAACGCCCTGAAATTCGGTCTAGCTTCACACCCGGATTTCATACGCCACTGTCCCATGATGGTAGGAATCGAGACTATTCCTACTATTCAAGCTGCCTCATAACCTTTGTTTGGTTATCGAAGTTCTGAAGAAATGTTTAAACTCTTGAAGTTGTTTATTCAACTGTTATGACTTGATGGGCAATTGAATGCTTACACTTGCTTTAAATGAAAAACATTTTCAGTGAACGATGTTAGAAGAACTTAAAGACCCCGTAAAGATCAAGCTGACGGTATCCAGATGAAGTGTCATTCAGAATGTGAATGAGCGAGAAGATCAAGTGAAGACTTGTAATGTAGAAAGATGAAGATGAATGATAGACTAGTTTAATGAACTGTTATGTATCCTTGGTGGCGGATAAAAGTCACTCTTGTAAGATGAAATGAATAATGTATTTATCATTATTTGTAATGAAAGAGGTTATAAGGTTTCCAGAACCTAGGATTTGAGGATGTATGTTGTTATATTTCAGTATATAACGATGTATGTTTGGTAAGATATAACACATAAGGAGAAAACATAAACACCAATTAGTCAAATATTGGACTTACGCATTGGTTTACTTAACTTTACTTCTTAGGGTTCACGTTCTTGAAATTTAAGCTTACGCGACTAACTTCCTTTACCAGTTTACGGCTTCATGACATACGGAGATGTCTTACTCAGAACGTTCATCATCTTGGATGATTTATATTCTTATCTTCTTCTTATAACTTCTCTAGGACTCAGCACACATTGCTTCTCTGTTAGTAGTCCATATGGTACTCTGAGTGGTTTCCCACAAACAACCAACAAACAAGTTCCCGTCTCAACTACACTACCATCACAGTGAGTTAGATCATAAATTTGTGGTGGTGTTTATTGATGATATATTGGTATATTCCAAAACCAAGGAGGAACATGTTGAACACTTAAGAGTAACGTTGGAGACGTTGAGAAAAGAGAAGTTGTACGCTAAGTTCTCAAAATGTGAATTTTGGTTGGAACGTGTACAGTTTCTCGAGCACGTTATTGACAAGGACGGAATTTCGGTAGATCCATCAAAAGTTGAAGCTGTAGTAAACTGGGATCAGCTGAAGACACCGTCAGAAGTAAGGAGTTTCTTAGGATTGACAGGTTACTATAGGCGTTTTATTCAAGATTTTTCCAAGATTATGACCCCGTTGACGAATTTAATCAGGAAGACAGTTAAGTTTGTTTGGACGGAGAAGTGTGAGGAAAGTTTTCATGAATTAAAGAAGAGGTTGAGCTCAGCACCTGCGTTGCCATTGCCTGATAATATAGGAAATTGTGTGGTGTATAGTGACGCATCGCATAAAGGACTAGGCTGTGTGCTTATGCAGAACGACAGAGTTATTACGTATGCATCACGTCAATTAAAAGATTACGAAAAAGGGTATCCGACTCATGACTTAGAGTTGGTTGCGGTGGTGTTTGCCCTGAAGATTTGGAGACATTATCTTTATGGAGAGAGGTGTGAGATATATACTGACCATAAAAGTCTAAAGTATATCTTTACACAAAAAGACTTGAATATGAGTCAAAGAAGATGGTTGGAGCTGATCAAAGACTATGACTGCGAGATTTTATATCATCCCGGAAAGGCGAATATTGTTGCTGATGCTTTAAGTAGGAAAGGACGGGAAAAGTTAATGTTGTTCATAGCTCAGGAGAAGTTAGTGTCGAAAATGGCTAAGATGGAATTGGAAATTAAATATTCGGCAGAATCCGACGAAAAGTTGTTTTAGATAGGAAACGATTCAACATTGGTAGATAAAGTGAAGAATGCACAACTTCAAGATGGAGATTGGGAAAAGATAAAACAGAAAGTATCTGAAGGGGAGGAAAGCAAATTTAAAATTGATTCGGAAGGGTTACTTCGATTCGAAGGGAGAATTTGGGTTCCGCCCATACCAGAAGTTAAAGAGGAAATTCTGAGTGAAGGTCACAACTCGAGATATTCGATTCACCCTGGGAGTACAAAGATGTACCAGGATCTTAGACATCATTTTTGGTGGCCGAATAAGAAGAAGGACGTAGCTGAGTGTGTTGAAAAATGTTTAACGTGTCAGAAAGTTAAAGCTGAACATCAAAGGCCAAGCGGATTATTGCAACCGTTAGAGATACCAGAATGGAAATGGGAGCATATCACAATAGATTTTGTGGTAGGACTCCCAACGACTCAGCAAGGTTATGACGCCATTTGGGTGATTGTCGATCGACTGACAAAGTCGGCACACTTTTTGCCAATTAAGATCAGATTTACCCTAGATCGGTTAGCAAAGCTATACGTGAAGGAGATTGTTTCAAGACATGTTGTACCTGTGTCCATTGTATCCGACAGAGATCAACGTTTCACATCTAATTATTGGAAATGATTACAAGAATGCTTGGGAACACAGTTGAGAATGAGCACAGTGTACCATCCTTAAACCGACGGACAAAGTGAGAGAACCATCCAAACACTTGAAGATATGCTCAGAGCATGTATTATGGATTTCAAGGGGAATTGGGATGACCATCTACCATTGGCTGAATTTTCCTATAATAATAGCTATCACGCGAGTATTGGCATGCCGCCTTACGAAGCGTTATACGGCAGGAAATGCAGAACTCCGTTATGCTGGGATGAGGTAAGTGAACGTCAGCTATTGGGTCTAGAATTGGTACAACAAATCGTCGAAATCATCAAGGTGATTCGAGCAAGATTGATAGCTGCACATGATAGACAGAAGAAATATACCAATCAGCATCAACAAAATAGAAAATTCGATGTTGGTAGTTATGTTTTCTTGAAAATATATCCCTAGAAGGGAAAAATTCGGTTTGGTAAGAAGTGGAAATTAAGCCCTAGATTTATAAGAACTTTTGAAGTGCTTCGGTAAGTTGGTGAAGTGGCGTATGAGGTAGCTTTACCTCCAGAGTTGGAGCATATTAATAATATTTTACATGTTTCAGTATTGAGACCATATAAGCATGACTATAAACATGTTATAGAATATGAACCCTTACAGTTTAAGAAAAATTTGTCCTACGAAGAAGTCCATATTCAAATTATTGACAGAAAAGAGCAAGTACTGAGGAATAAGGTGATACCTTCTGTTAAGGTAATCTGGAGGAACCACAATGATAAGGAAGCTACGTGAGAACTTGAAAGCGTTATGATGAAGAATTATCCTCAATTGTTTGCTTGATTTTTGTATAGCAATTATGGGGACAGAATCTTGTTAAGGAGAGAAGAATGTAACAAATAAATTTTTTTGAGTTGTGATTCTGGGGACAGAATCTTATTGAGGGAAGGATGTAACGATCGAGAAATTTATAATTTAATTTAAATATTTATTGAATTAAATAAATATTTTAAATAATTTATTTATTAAGAAAAATAAATAATTGACGAATTGTGGTGAATTAATTTAGTAACTAAATTGATTAGTGTTAATTAAATTGAGTAATGATAATTTTATCTGAAGGATTTAATTTAAAGAAATAATTAAATTAAATCAATTGCTTAATATTTAAGGAAATAATTAAATTAAGTGAATTGTTTAATTTAAAGGAAATAAATAAATTAAATAAAGTGATGTTTCTAATTTATTAATTAAATTAGATATATAATTATTTATTAATTTTAAGTATAATGATAATAAGATTGTTATTATTATTATTATAAGTTATTTAAATTAACTAAACTAAAGTTATTAATCAAACTAAAGGTGTGACATGAAACTATAAAATATAAATATTATTAAAATAATCTGGTTGGGGGTTTAAGTGGTAGCCAAACAAGATCTTGTGGCCTTTGACTTATTCCAACTGACGTCTCTTGTTCTTTTTAACTGAAAGAGAACTTGGGAATTTATGCCATATCAGTTTATTTTTTCTTTTGCGTCTTATTTCTCTCCTAAGGCCTAAGAGCAGAGAGTTGAGAGAGAAGAAGGAGCAAAGAGGTTAGAGAAGAGAGCTTGGAAACAAGAGAGAAAAAAAATCAATGACATTGAGAGTTGGAGAAGGAAGGTTTTGGGAAGGCTTTCTATCATCTTTTGCTAAGGTATAACCAATTCTAATTTTTAACTCTTGTTTTCTTAAAAATTTTATTGATAGTGGTGTTAGATTGATACACATATATTTATCTATGGTTTATAATCTATTATTTATCATATGTAAGTATTACTTGATGATTAAAGACATGAAATTGGGTTGTAGTAGAAGATTTTAAATAACAGTGTTTATGTTCATATAATATGGCTTTAGAAAGTACAAGAGTTGATGCTCTATATATGTTATAATCTGTAATTTGTTATTGGATTATCTTAGTAGGTTAAGAAATGAAAGCGGCGTAGTGTAAATCATGTCAATTGATTAAGAAACGAGTTCGTGGCGATCAAATTCGCTAAAAGTGTAAAATATGGTGAAATTTGGAAAAAATATGATTTTGATTCTTCAAATTCGTGTGTATGTGATGTTTATGTAGTTAGAATGGTGTATAGCATGCTTAACTATGTTATTACAAGGTTTTAGATGTTGAAATTTGGTGAATTTCTGTGGAATTGAGATTTTTGGTCTATAACAGAGTCTAATTTCACGTTCTGTAAAACTGAAATTAAGGCGTCGTACGGGCGCTCTGTCTAGAGCGCTGATGCCACGCGGGTGCACTGTCTCTTGGAGTGGGCGCGCTGCTACCGCGCGGGCGCGCTGTTACCCAGAATTGAACTGTTAACAGCATAGCTTGAAAATTGTTAACCTAACTTATTTTAATGATTGTAGAGGAACCTAAAATGTGTTATAAGATATAACAACATGTTGTAATCACAACGTTGAAACTATAAACTATGAATTAGTAAGTTGTGTAATGAACCAAATGTGATGTTTTCAAATGTAAAAGATAAATGACAAGATTTATGTTAGTTTATTGTAATATTTCAGATTCGTTAAAGGTGTTAACCAACATGGTTAGATGTTAAGTTAAGGTTATGATCTAAGTGGTGGTTTAAACCCCTAAAGCTAATATTCATACAGCTAATTGTTACTGCAATTCCAATGATATGTGTAGGGTAATTGGATAATATTTTACACTTGCATAGCTTATATACAAGGCAAGTTTCTAAACCTTACCTCTTTACATTGAGCAAACTTTCTAACTTCATTCTTCTAATATTGAATGCAATTTTTTTATCCTAAACTTTTATTAAGCAAGTATCCCTAACCTATACTACTTAATTATTCAACAAGGTTTACTTATCATTATCTCGAGCGAGTTTTACTTTTCTAAATCTTGATATTATTATTCAAAGCATATATTATTCTAGTACATCGATTCAAATGAGATTGTTCTAACTCTTTTGAATATAGCACTTTGCGTGTATATCATGGTTATTCAATTATATATTGTTGTTATTCTATCTTTAACCTTGATAGACTTGTTCAATTTTATATTATTGTATTAAACCTTCAAGTAGTAAGTAAACTCTTATTGATTGGGTTAATCTATAATTGAATAGTGTTCTAAAATTCTAGAAACACTGATAAGCTAGTTCCAAACTAAACTTTCTTTAGTGCAAAAATTCTTTATTCAAACTGAGACGAACAACCCTTACATGGGGGATTTTGTACGTGTAACGTTTAGATATTTGTGCACAATACATGGTACAAAGGGCTGATCCCCCTAAGTACGTTAAGCAGGATCTGTATAGTCTAAATGATTGTTAAGGTTGGGGTAGTAATACCTAATCACCAGGGATATAGTTCGTGGTCTTAAGACCCTCAGATTTGAACTTGTTTTCTATTTTTGGTTCATAGAACAAGTTCACTATTGTTCAGTATTCATTGTTCATTCACATGTTGTTGTCATTACTACTCTTTATATCAGTGAGTAATTGTTTGCTCACTCTTGCATTTAAGACTGCAGCTAAGGTAGAGAAAGTAGATGAGCCATCTACTAGCAAAGGAAAGGGCAAAATGTCCAAGTGTTGAAGACTTGTGAGAAATTTATTTAAATGAATTATGTTAAAGACTTGTTTTATCTTGTGATGTATTCCGTAAACTTATGTAATAATTTTAAGGTTAGATTACCTGGGATTATTTTGAGATGATGATGTAACCCTTAATGGGAAAGAGTATTGTTTAAGTTATTTAAATTATGTCTTTATCCTTTATGATGGGCAGTTAGATATAATGGTTTTTGATAGTGAACACCAATTTCTGTGGGAGTGAAGTACCCGAATTTGGGAGTGTTACAGGTTGGTATCAAAGCTTTAGGTTATGAACCTTAGGTTATAAACCTTAGGTAGGGGAAACCTTAGGAAGTAATTTGTAAGAAATTAGAAAATATAGTGGTGTTTAACTCTTATCGGGTTTTAAGGAATGGATTAAGGCATCCATTGAAACTAAACAATAAAAGACATTATGTGCTATGTGTTAATAACTTATGTGCTGGCGAGTGTCGATAACGTTAAGTAAAACTTAAAATATTTTGTTGACGGGATGTCTAACGAAGGAGGATCATGTCCAGCTAGGGAAATGATACCTTAGATACCTAGAGATGACAAACCCCGGGATATTCACGTTGTGCGGGAATAGTTGATTCAGGAGGATGAGCCTGTGACCGATCCAGAGGAGGATAGTTCTGAGGAGATAGAGGAGGATGAAGAGGAAGAGGATCTTGTGGAGTTTCCACCAAACTCTATATCGGCTGAGATGTATGATGCTTTGTACGACCGTAACATAGAGTTACAGGATAATATTGAGGAACTGAATGAGTTAATTGAGATGCATCACGCTACGATGGAGCAGAAGGATGCAGAGATTCAGAAACTTGACTCAAGACTTGGAAACACAGAGTGGGACCTAGTTCATACTAAGGGTCAGCATGAGCATCTGTTGGCAGTGAATAAGAAGATGAAGACTGACATGGAGAAATTAAAAGATGACTTCAAAGAGGAATCAACTAAGCGTGCAAGAGCAGAGGACGCTTAGATGAAGGTGACTCAACGTGCAGACCGAGCTGAGGCTAAGGTCCAAGTGAAGAAGGCTAAAATGAATGAGATGGATCACACCTTTAACTCTGCAATTGATAGGGCCCAGGATCGAGTCTTGTATTATCCACCTCAATTTGAAGACTCACCGAGGTTCGTGATGGATCGTAGGACGGCATATCGTATCATGGAGGAGGAGGAGCGTAGAGAAGCTTTACGACGTCTTAATATGCCTAGATAGAATAAGTGTAATAACCGTGAATTTTAAGTCACTATAGATGTATGTACATTATTAATATTTAAAACTTTGTGTTATACAGTGATTTAATATGTGACAATATATATGTGAAGTGGTGCATGGGTCAATTAACATGTATGATATAGTTATGGATATATACATTTATAGATTTCATTAAAAAAATAAAAGTTTCGTAACCTAATTATACATTAGGTGAGATAACTAAATAACCTAAGGGTTATGGAAACCATAAATAAATAATTTGGGTAACATATATTAAAATTGTTAGACTATGTTTATTGCATGGCCCAAAACAATTAAAGGAGAAGCCCAAAAGAAATAAAATGTAAGCCCAAACTTAGCCCACTTCATTAAGGGTATTTTAGACCTTTGATTTATCTAATTTATGCATTAAAATAAAAGCTAAATGAAGGAATTAGTGGGCATATATATGGCTGGCCACATTAGCCTTTTAAGGCAACTAATTAAGCTAAGCAATGTCCATTTGTAATAACTCTTACAGAAAAGGACATGGCTGTCAAGCTCCCATTGGTTGCCACTTTATTAAGCATCCTTAATCATGATTAGACTATTTAAGGTGATAAGCCAAAGCTTCTATCCATGGGTTAAAGAAAGTATGGAGGATAATAGCTAGATACACTAAGTGTATCTATATTTTTTGTAAGTATCCCTTTACTTCATCTTTTCATTTCATTTCATTTATTCTCTCATTTTTCCTCTTATAATTTCTCCCAAGCTAACCACTTCTAGAGAGAGAAAGGAGAGAGAGGTTCGGCCATATATATAGAGAGCGAGGAGTGCTAGTTTGTTAATGCATCCAAAGTTCATCACTTACTTTGGTAAATCAAGGAAGGTTGTCATTAAATCAAGGTATAACCTAACCTTCATTTTCTTCTTCTACTTCATTTTTTTAGCTTGAGATTTGTTTGGCTTATGAACAAATACTCAAGATACCCTAGTCCTACATATTATCATGTATGGAACTAAGTATCTTGAGTGTTAGATCAAAGGCTTAGAGGAAGAATATGAGCATATGTTCTCCAAGGGTGAAAACTCTTGTTTTTCTTCCACTAAATCTTATGTAACTCAAGTTTTACAACTTGAATTTGTGATCCGTCGAAGGGGGGGTACAAGATACATGAGTTATTTAGTAAACCCAAGTGATAGCCCACAAATCTAGCAAGTTTTGAAATCTTTGGAACTGATTTCCCCAAAACAGTCCACTTGGAATGTTAAGGGTTCAAAAACCCTAAAATAGTTTCTATCCCATTTTTCTTGGGTCTGTTTCGGATAATTTCATGTCCCTTAAAAATCCGTGAAAAAATCATAGAGGTACCTTTAGAAGTTATCTACATGTAGGAAAAAGAACGGACACGTTTCGAGTTATAGATTGTGCGTAATGACTATTTCCGTAAAGGACTCCTAAAACTTTACCGTCGAATATCTCACTGTGTATACACTGGAAAATTCCGAAATATTTACGGTAGATTCATATATGTTAGGAGAGCATACCCTGGAAATTTCAAATTTTTCTGAGCAAAACTCAATTTATTAAAAATGAAGCAAGATCCGAGTGTTTTGGGAACTTTAAAAATACTAGATCATTTTCTAAAATTCCAGAAAAATTTGGGGATCCTTTTGGGTTCATATTCTATCAAAATACAGAAGCTGCGAATTTTTGGAATCAGTTTACTATTTTTCCTAAAAATGATTAAGTTATGAATAAAAGGAAATAAATAGTTAAATGATGTCTTTAATAAGAAAAATGTGATTTTTATGCTTGAATACTCATAATATATCATATCAAGACTATCTTAGAGCACTTTGGTAATTTATGATAATAAATATTATTTATGACCTTTTATGGATATTAAATAAGAGGTTTAACAAAGGGTGAACAATTAGAATAAATTGTTTATTAATCCAATAAATTATTAAAATATTATTATGATATTAATAATATTAGAATATGATATTGATAAGTAAATAAAAATATTAAGATTAAAATTTCTTTAAAATATTATTACATGGTTAATAATATTTGATTTAAGCATTGATAAATGATTAAAGTATTATTAAATTATTAATAATATTAGTAATGGAATAATATATTATTAAATAATTAATAATATTAGTAAATGAATAAAATATTATTAAATAATTAATAATATTAAATGATTAATGATACTAATGCATAAGTAAGATATTATTAAAGTAATAATATTAATTAAAATATTATTAAGAGGATTAATAACATTAGTTTGGTATTAAAATATTATTAAGATGTTAATAATATTAGTAAGGAAATGAAAGTATTATTAGGGAACTAATAATACTAAGAGGTGAATTAAATATTATCAAGATTAATAATATTATGTTGTTATTTAATAGTAACATTATCAAGACATGATAATGTTTATAAGAACTAAATGTAATGTATAATATTTATGTGATTACATAATCTAATGTTATACTATGACTAATTGAAAGATTAACTATAGGTCTCTCAAAGGAAGATAATTTAACTGCATAGTGGATATAAATTAATTGTGTAGCCTTAATCTACAGACGAGGCAAGTGTCCTAACTCAAACTCGAGTTATTATTTTCAAAGCATGTTAGTGAATAATTATTGATGATTATTCACATCTATATTGATTATTGAAATTCGCACTTTGTGCAGTTGAATTCCTGTTCTATTATTATTGAACTGTGAATTAAATTAAAGTTCTTTCATTTATGAACTGTTTATGAGATAGATCTATGCTAATTGTATCAGCTAGATCAAGCATGTTTAAATTTGTTAAATTAAATGTATTTTAAAAAGTTGTTCTTATTAAATTGATATGATAAGAACTCTTGACTGAGAAAAGGACGAATTTGATTAAGGCATGAAATCGATGCTGGATTATTAAGTGTTTATGCATAAATCACGGGGTATGAAAGGCTGATTCCTTTGAATACCAAAACTTATTAAGAGGTTCAGTTTAAATGACTGAGAACCTTGGCAAATGTTCATGGTTATTTCAAAACCACTCAGTTCATGTTATTCAATTATTCGAATATTCAATTGTTGATTATAAATTCATGTTCATTCACAATCTTATATTATTGTTGAACATTGAAAGCAAAACTTCTTTCCAGTCATGTTATATCTCCCTTGTATATAAATTTGCTAAGAAAATTAGTAGCTTACCCTTGCTATATCATGACATTTATTTTAGCTAAGCCCGAAGGATCCAATACGAAAGATAAAGGCAAGGGCAAGATCAAGGAATAGTTTAGAATGAATATTAATTATTATTATCTGATGGAATTTCTTATGTAAACCTTTTGTAATATGAATGGTGTGTTTAAGTTAAGGTTAAGAAGACCTTGGGACCATATTATGGAACTTTATTATAATGAACAATGTATATTTATTATTTCGTAATAGTTATAGAATGCTTATGATGATGATAGATCGTGAGCACCGAATCTGAGATTAGAGAACCTGGATTTGGGGGCGTCACAGGTTGGTATCAAAGACATAGGTTATAAACATTAGGAATGCGAAACCTAGGTTATAACCTTAGTAGAAAACTCTTTATAGAGTATGTTAGGAGATGAATTGTGGAAATTTATCGAGTTTGTGTTGTACTTAATAAAATATTATTTCATTTTATCAATGAATATATTTTATTGTGGTACTGATGATGGTTTTATTATGGCGATTGTAGGATGTCTGACGAGCGCCAGGACAGTCACTTAGTAGATCAGGATCCCATTGAGCATGAGGTCCCAGAAGAAGCCCCTCATGGTCCTCTGATAGATGATTTGTTGAGGAAAATTAGTCAATTGGAAGGAAGGGCGGGAGAACTGGAGGTTGAAAACCACACACTCCAGTTCACAGAAGGCCAATACAAGGAGGCAGCTTATTAAGCCCATATGGAGGTAGTCGAGCAGAAGGGAAAGTTGGATGAGTCCCAGTTGCAAGTTGAGATGCTGAGGGTATAGCTAGAGCATGAAAAGGCAAAGTTCGGAGAGCTGAGCATAGAGCATCTGGCGATGCGGGGCGAGTTTGACATGGAGATTGCAGATAAGATTCACGTGGAGGAGGCATTGTATGAGTCAGCCAAGCGGGTGGACCAATTGGAGATAGCACTGCAGGCCATGAAGGTCAGGGCCGAGACTTTAGGACTGGCGCTAGACGCAGCATATGAGGGTCAACGCAGTGGGACTAGGAGGGCGCAGTTCGAGATAGGAGAGTCGAGCCGACCCGTTCGACGTAGAGTTATGGAGGGGTGGTTTCCCATGGAGCCTGTTCAGGTGACCCAGCAGGGCCACCAGTGATGATTATGATATGGACTAGTTGTAGATAGATGCATTAGTACCCCTTTTGTGTAATAGGGTTTTATGTTGATGTAAACCTCAGCAGGTGTGAGGTAGTAGGTAGTTAGATAGTATCCATATTTGTGTTTGTAGGGAAGTATCATTTTGAGTTAATCCCATCTTTTGTGTTTAAAATGGGATAGTAGTATTTATAAGAATATACCTGTATTAATCATGTGAGACACTGAAGATTGGTATATGAATATAAATGCATTATTATTATGATATGTGTTGGAAAATTTTAAATAGTAAATTGTCTATTTAATGTTATGTGAATCTAGTAGACTGATTTGGAAAATTTTCTTTAAAAACAAACTTAACCCACTAATCAGGGAGAAAGACTTCCAAAATCTTGTTAATTTAAAACTCTCCCATAATGATCATATGATTGTTGAATACAGTAGCGTGTTACATGTTAAGTACTTATATGATAATAAAACTCGAGTAATGTGTTAGAATTTTTTTTCACTATATAATGCCGCCCAGACGTGTACTAAGGAACCAAGAGATCGAAGAGTCAGTTAATAATGCAGCGGGAGCTCAACCAAACCCAATGCAAGACTTTGTCAACATGATGGCGGAAGCAATGAGGAATCAAGCTCAACCTGGGGGAAATCAGGCGGGAAACCAATTAGCCAACTTTAAGGACTTCAAGGTAGTAGGACCGTCGGAATCTAGAGGAACAACAGACCCGATAGAGGCCCAAACGTGGATGAAGGAGATTGAGAAGGCCTTCATTATTGCTAGGGTAGCAGAAGAACAGAAAACAATTTTTGCTACCTACTTAATAAAGGGTGAGGCTAACTATTGGTGGGAGGCCAACCAGAACAAAGTCGGGACTGGAATCGTCACTTGGGAAGCGTTCAAGAAGTTGTTCTTTGAGAACTACTTCCCTGAGAGTACACAAGTGAGAATGGAGATCAAGTTTTTGGAATTGAAGCAGGAGAATATGTTCAGTGTCAGAGTACGCCGCAAAGTTTAATGAATTGGCCAGATTCGCTCCACATCAGGTAGACACGGAGGTGAGGAAAGCAAGAAGGTTCGAAAATGGATTAAAGCCGTGGATTTATAGTAAGGTAGCGGTTCTTCAAATCACGTCATTCTCAACTCTATTGGAGAAAGCTCTCATAGAGGAAGGTGGAAGTGAAGCGGTCTCAAAGTATAATCGGGAGAAGAACAAGAAGAAAGTAGAAGGTGGGAATTAGAATGTTAGCAATGGCGGTAGCAACAACAAGAAGTGGAAATGGAGCAGTGGGGGTAGTAATTTCGAGATTCAGCAAGGAAGTGTGCAACAAAAGAAGTCAGTGTGTGGAAACTGTGGATAGGGTCACTCGGGAGAGTGCTTGAAAGGAAAAACGGTATGCTATACCTGTAGACAAGAAGGGCATACCTCACCCAATTGTTCTAAGGTGAAGAAGGGAGGTTGTTTTAACTATGGTGAATTGGGACATCGAATCAAGGATTGCCCAAGGAAGAAAAGCACGGATGGCGGAAACGGCAACAGGAGCAATAACACTAAGACAACCAGTGGAGGACTAGCCCAGCCAAATAAGCCAACAGCGAGGACATTCAATATGACAGTGCAAGATGTCGTGGCATCCAGGGAGGTGGTGTCAGGTATAATTCCGATCAACGATATAAATGTCTATGTGTTATTCGATTCGGGAGCTTCATGTTCTTTTGTACCTAATGATTTTTCTCAATGATTAAGTTTACCTCGTGAACTATTAGAACACCCAATGAGTGTAGAAGTAGCAAACAAAAAAATTATCCCTGTAAACTACATACATAGGAACTATTGTGCTGATGTAAGAGGGTTTAAGTTTAATGTGGATTTGATACCGATTCGTCTTGGAGAGTTTGATGTAATCCTCGGGATGGATTGGTTATCAAGTCACGGGGCGGTCATTGACTATAAGAAAAAGTGCGTACACCTAAAGACTCCGAATAAGTTAAAGGTGGTATTTCATGGCAGTAAATCGCTGAGACAATCTTGTTGTCTAACGATGATGCAAGCAAAAAAGTTGCTTAGGAAAGGTTGTATAGGTTATTTGGCTCACGTTGTGGATACCCGCAAAGTCGAGGGTGAACTGGGTCAGATACCTATTGTAAGGGAATTTGTTGACGCCTTCCCAGATGAGATTCCGAAATTGTCACCAGATAGAGAGATAGAGTTTGTTATCGATTTGGCACCAGGGACATCACCGGTATAGAAAGCAACATATCGTATAGCTCCGGTAAAAATGAAGGAACTAATGATTCAACTACAAGAATTATTAGATAAGGGATACATTCGACCAAGCGTATCACCGTGGGGAGCACCAGTCTTATTCATAAAGAAGAAGGATGGGTCGTTAAGGCTTTGTATCGACTACCGGGAATTGAACAAGGTCACCATTAAGAACAAGTACCCGTTGCCCAGGATCGACGATTTGTTTGATCAGTTGAAGGGGGCGAAATATTTTTCAAAAATTGACTTGAGGACCGGTTATCACCAACTGAAGGTGAGGTAGGAGGATGTTCCAAAGACGGTATTCAGAACTCGGTATGGACACTTTCAGTTTCTGGTAATGTCTTTTGGGTTGACGAATGCGCCAGCAACATTCATGGACTTGATGAACAGAGTGTTTAAACAGCATTTGGATAAGTTTGTTGTCGTGTTCATCGATGACATTCTGGTATATTCAAAGAAAGAGGAAGAGCACGCTGAACATCTAAGGATAGTGTTGGAGACGTTAAAGAGGGAGAAGTTGTATGTAAAGTTCTCTAAGTGTGAGTTTTGGTTGCGGAGAGTGCAGTTTTTGGGTCACGTTATCGAGAAGGATGGTGTTTCGGTAGATCCAGTAAAGGTAGAAGCGGTTATCAACTGAGAACAGCCAAAGACGCCGACAGAAATTAGGAGTTTCTTGGGATTAGTAGGATACTATCGGAGATTCATCCAAGATTTTTCAAAGATAGCATCACCATTGACCAACCTTACCAGAAAGGCAGTGAAGTTTGTTTTGGACGGAGAAATGTGAAGAGAGTTTCATGGAATTAAAGAAGAGGCTCAGTCAGGCACCTGTGTTGACTTTACCAAACAACACATGAGGATTTATAGTGTATAGTGATGCATCACACAAGGGTCTTGGCTGTGTACTGATGCAGCATGGCAAGGTCATTGCGTACGCTTCACGTCAGCTGAAGGACTATGAGAAGGGTTATCTGACTCATGACCTGGAATTAGCAGTAGTAGTTTTTTCCTTGAAGATTTAGAGGCACTATTTGTATGGCGAGAAGTGTGAAATATATACTGATCACAAGAGTCTGAAGTACATCTTCACGCAGAAAGAGCTAAATATGAGGCAGCGTCGATGGCTAGAATTGATCAAGGATTATGATTGTGAGATTCTGTACCATCCAGGAAAAGCAAACGTAGTGGCAGATGCCCTGAGCAGAAAAGGCAGAGAGAAGTTACTGAAGTTGACCATGCAAGAGGAATTGGTTAAAGATTTTGAACGACTTGACTTAGAGGTTAAGTATCCGATGGAGACCAACGAGAAATTATTTACAATGATAGTGAGCCCGACTCTATTAGATAAGGTTATAGGGGCTCAAGAGAAGGACGAAGATTGCGACAGCATCAAGAAGCGGTTAGCTGAAGGGGATGAATTGAAATACAAGATTGATGGCACCGGACTGCTGAGATTCGAAGGGTGAATTTGGGTATCGTTAGTACCAGAACTAAGAGAAGAGATTTTGCAAGAAGCGCACAGTACGAGGTACTCGATACACCCAGGAAGCACAAAAATATATCAAGACTTGCGTCAACACTTTTGGTAGCCAAACATGAAGAGAGAGGTTGCAGAATGCGTCAGCAGATGTCTAACTTGTCAGAGAGTCAAGGCAAAGCATCAACGACCGAGTGGATTACTACAGCCTTTAGAGATTCCAGAGTGGAAGTGGGAGCACATCACGATGGATTTTGTGGTGGGACTTCTAGCAACGCAAAAAGGATACGACGCCATATGGGTGATTGTAGATCGTCTTACGAAGTCGACCCACTTCTTGCCAATCAAGATCAGGTATAGTTTGGACCAGCTAGCCAAATTGTATATCAAAGAAATTATCTCGAGACATGGCATACTAGTATCTATTGTGTTGGATAGAGATCCGCGATTCACGTCAAACTTCTGGAAGAGTCTTCAGGAAAGAATGGGGACGCATCTATGGATGAGCACCGTGTATCAGCCGTAGACCGATGGGCAAAGCGAGAACGATTCAAACACTTGAAGACATGCTCAGAGCTTGTGCGATGGACTTCAAGGGTAGCTGGGAGGATCATCTTCCATTAGTAGAGTTCGCATACAACAATAGCTATCACGCCAGCATCGGAATGCTGCCGTACAAAGCACTGTATGGAAGGAAATATAGAATGCCCTTATGCTGGGATGAACTGGGTGAACGTCGACTGTTGGGACCAGAACTGGTGCAGCAGACTATAGAGATCATCAAGGTGATAAGAGCCCAACTGGTAGCAGCTCAAGATCGCCAGAAGAAGTATGCAGACTTACATCGCCAGAAGAGAGATTTTGAGGTGGGAAGCCATGTATTTTTGAAAGTATCTCCCTGAAAAGGGAAGATAACGTTTGGAAAGAAAGGTAAACTGAGTCCGAGATTTATTGAACCTTTCGAGATCTTGAGAAAAATAGGCGAAGTGGCGTACGAGATAGTTCTACCTCCTGAACTGGAACATATTCATAATGTGTTTCATGTGTTAGTGCTACGACCATACAATCCTGATTACAAGAACGTGATATCGTACGAGCCAATTCAGGTCGAAAAGGATTTGCCGTACGAAGAAATTCCAGTTGATATTTTAGATAGAAAAGAACAGAAATTACGAAATAAGGTTATACATTCTGTAATGGTTCTTTGGAGGAACCACAATGCTGAAAAAGCTACGTGGGAACTCAAAGAAAGGATGAGAGAAAATTATCCACATCTGTTTGAGTAACTCTATAAGTAATTCCGGGGATAGAATTCTTATAAGGGGGGGGGAGGATGTAATAACCGTGAATTTTAAGTCACTATAGATATATAACATTATTAATATTTAAAACTTTGTGTTATACAGTGATTGAATATGTGACAACATATGTGAAGTGGTGCATGGGTCAATTAACATGTATGCTATAGTTATGGACATATACATTTATAGATTTTATTAAAAAAATGAAAGCTTCGTAACCTAATTATTCATTAGGTGAGACAATTAAATAACCTAAGGGTTATGGTGTTAATGAGAGGTTAGTATTTAATATGTATACTAACTTAAGTGCAAAATCTTATTTTTCAAGTGACTAATAATTTTAAACCTAATTCTTGTGAAACTAATTAGGTTATGAGCTAAAGTCACATGTATAGGTAATTAAATTTTATAAGATTAGGAATGGAAACCATAAATAAATAATTTGGGTAACATATATTAAAATTGTTAGACTATGTTTATTGCATGGCCCAAAACAATTAAAGGAGAAGCCCAAAAGAAATAAAATGTAAGCCCAAACTTAGCCCACTTGATTAAGGGTATTTTAGACCTTTGATTTATCTAATTTATGCATTAAAATAAAAGCTAAATGAAGGAATTAGTGGGCATATATATGGCTGGCCACATTAGCCTTTTAAGGCAACTAATTAAGCTAAGCAATGTCCATTTGTAGTAACTATTACATAAAAGGGCATGGTTGTCAAGCTCCCATTGGTTGCCACTTTATTAAGCATCTTTAATCATGATTAGACTAATTAAGGTGATAAGATAAAGCTTCTATCTATGGGTTAAAAAAAGTATGGGGGATAAAAGCTAGATACACTAAGTGTATCTATATTTTTTGTAAGTATCCTTTTACTTCATCTTTTCATTTCATTTCATTTCTTCTCTCATTCTTCCTCTTATAATTTCTCCCAAGCTAACCACTTCTAGAGAGAGAAAGGAGAGAGAGGTTCGGCCATATATATATAGAGAGAGAGGAGTGCTAGTTTGTCAATGCATCCAAAGTTCATCACTTACTTTGGTAAATCAAGGAAGGTTGCCATTAAATCAAGGTATAACCTAACCTTCATTTTCTTCTTCTACTTTGTTTTTTTTAGCTTGAGATTTGTTTGGCCTATGAACAAATACTCAAAATACCCTAGTCCTACATATCATCATGTATGGAACTAAGTATCTTGAGTGTTAGATCAAAGGCTTAGAGGAAGAATATGAGCATATGTTCTCCAAGGGTGAAAACTCTTGTTTTTCTTCCACTAAATCTTATGTAGCTCAAGTTTTACAACTTGGATTTGTGATCCGTCGAAGGGGGGTGCTAGATACATGAGTTATTTAGTAAACCCAAGTGATAGCCCACAAATCTAACAAGTTTTGAAACCTTTGGAACTGATTTCCCCAAAACAGCCCACTTAGAATGTTAAGGGTTCAAAAACCCTAAAATAATTTATGTCCCGTTTTTCTTGGGTCTGTTTCGGACAGTTTCATATCCCTTAAAAATCTGGAAAAAAATCACAGAGGTACCTTGAGAAGTTATCTACATGTAGGAAAAAGAACGGACACGTTTCGAGTTATAGATTGTGCGTAATGACTATTTCCGTAAAGGACTCCTAAAACTTTACCGTCGAATATCTCACTGTGTATACACTGGAAAATTCCGAAATTTTTAAAGTAGATTCATATATGTTAGGAGAGCATACCCAGAAACATTCAGATTTTTCTGAGCAAAACTCAATTTATTAAAAATGAAGCAAGATCCGAGTGTTTTGGGAACTTTAAAAATATAAGATCATTTTCTAAAATTCCAGAAAAATTTGGAAATCCTTGTAGGTTCATATTCTGTCAAAATACAGAAGCTGCGAATTTTTGGAATCAGTTTACTATTTTTCCTAAAAATGATTAAGTTATGAATAAAAGGAAATAAATAGTTAAATGATGTCTTTAATAAGAAAAATGTGATTTTTATGCTTGAATACTCATAATATATCATATCATGACTATCTTAGAGCACTTTGGTAATTTATGATAATATATATTATATATGACCTTTTATGGATATTAAATAAGAAGATTAATAAAGGGTGAACAATTAGAATAAATTGTTTATTAATCCAATAAATTATTAAAATATTATTATGATATTAATAATATTAGAATATGATATTGATAAGTAAATAAAAATATTAAGATTAAAATTTCTTTAAAATATTATTACATGGTTAATAATATTTGATTTAAGCATTGATAAATGATTAAAGTACTATTAAATGATTAATAATATTAGTAATGGAATAAGATATTATTAAATGATTAATAATATTAGTAAATGAATAAAATATTATTAAATAATTAATAATATTAAATGATTAATGATACTAAAGCATAAGTAAGATATTATTAAAGTAATAATATTAATTAAAATATTATTAAGAGGATTAATAATATTAGTAAGGTATTAAAATATTATTAAGATGTTAATAATATTAGTAAGCAAGTGAAAGTATTATTAGGGAACTAATAATACTAAGAGGTGAATTAAATATTATCAAGATTAATAATATTATGTTGTTATTTAATAGTAACTTTATCAAGACATGATAATGTTTATAAGAACTAAATGTAATGTATAATATTTATGTGATTACATAATCTAATGTTATACTATGACTAATTGAAAGATTAACTATAGGTCTCTCAAACGAAGATAATTTAACTGCATAGTAGATATAAATTAATTGTGTAGCCTTAATCTACAGACGAGGCAAGTGTCCTAACTCAAACTCGAGTTATTATTTTCAAAGCATGTTAGTGAATAATTATTGATGATTATTCACATCTATATTGATTATTGAAATTCGCACTTTGTGCAGTTGAATTCCTGTTCTATTATTATTGAACTGTGAATTAAATTAAAGTTCTTTCATTTATGAACTGTTTATGAGATAGATCTATGCTAATTGTATCAGCTAGATCAAGCATGTTTAAATTTGTTAAATTAAATGTATTTTAAAAAGTTGTTCTTATTAAATTGATATGATAAGAACTCTTGACTGAGAAAAGGACGAATTTGATTAAGGCATGATATCGATGCTGGATTATTAAGTGTTTATGCATAAATCACGGGGTATGAAAGGCTGATCCCCTTGAATACCAAAACTTATGAAGAGGTTCAGTTTAAATGACTGAGAACATTGGCAAATGTTCATGGTTATTTCAAAACCACTCAGTTCATGTTATTCAATTATTTGAATATTCAATTGTTGATTATAAATTCATGTTCATTCACAATCTTATATTATTGTTGAACATTGAAAGCAAAACTTCTTTCCAGTCATGATATATCTCCCTTGTATATAAATTTGCTAAGCAAATTAGTTGCTTACCCTTGCTATATCATGATATTTATTTCAGCTAAGCCCGAAGGATCCAATACGAAAGACAAAGGCAAGGGCAAGATCAAGGAATAGTTTAGAATGAATATTAATTATTATTATCTGATAGAATTTCTTATGTAAACCTTTTGTAATATGAATGGTGTGTTTAAGTTAAGGTTAAGAAGACCTTGGGACCATATTATGGAACTTTATTATAATGAACAATGTATGTTTATTATTTCGTAATAATTATAGAATGCTTATGATGATGATAGATCGTGAGCACCGAATTTGAGGTTAGAGAACCTGGATTTGGGGGCATCACAATAAGAGTGATAATAATATGTTGTTATTTATGTGAATAAATAAAGTTTTAAATCCCTTATTTTGAGATAAATAAAGGGGTAGTATGAGTATGTAATCCTGAAACTTGTCTAGTTCAGGAAAGTGGATGTTTATAGCAGATATGCTATCTTTAGTGTGTTTTAAAAACATTATGAATGAATAAAATATCAAAGTTTATTTGAAATGTTATGTGTTATAGCTTTAATCTTAGAATATTTATGTTAAACTTCAAATACCAAAGAAGTTAAGTAATGAACTAATGAGCGTATATTTTAAACAGAAAATGCCTCCTAGAAGAAGACAACCACGTCAACAACCACCTCCTAAGGGGTCTACTAACAATAATAACGAGGCCAACGCTAATCCGATTCAGCAGTTGGTGACTTTGTTGACGGGAGCACTTACGAATCATTCGCAAGCTCAAGTTACGACCTTCAAGGAATTTAAAGCGGTTGGACCGCCAGAGTTTCAAGGGTCTATGAATCCAGTGGAAGCCCAAACCTGGATCATGGAAATGGAGAAGGTGTTCGACGTTACTAGAGTTAACAAGGATCAAAAGACTTTGTTCGCAACGTTCATGCTGAAGTCTGAAGCTAGCTACTGGTGGCAAGAAAATAAGGTTTGTGGGGGACTAGGAGTGATAGCATGGGATAGATTTAAGGAGATGTTTTTCGAAATATACTTTCCAACGACTTCTCAGAATCAGTTGGAAGTACAATTTCTGGAGCTGAAACAAGGAACTATGACGGTGCCAGAATATGCTGCGAAGTTTAACGAGTTGGCAAGGTTTGCCACTTATCAAGTCAATACCGATGAACGTAAAGCGAGAAGGTTCGAATAAGGATTGAAACCCTGGCTGTATAGCAAGGTTTCAATGTTTTAGTTAAATACATTTGTGGCTGTATTGGAAAAGGCAATTATCGCGGAAGGTGGAAGCGATGCCTTGACCAAGTACAATCAAGAACAGAAGAAAAGGAAGAATGAGAATGAAAATAAGGCTGGTGGAAGTAACGTTGGAAATAATAATCAAAAGGGGAAATGGAGCGAGAATTTGACTGCGGGAGGATAGCAGGTAAATTAGCAAAAGAAAAAGTTTGAAGCTTGTGCGACTCCCACAAAATTTGGTGTTCACTATCCAAAACCATTACATCTAACTACCCATCATAAAGGATAAAGATATAATTTAAATAACTTAAACATTACTCTTTCCCATTAAGGGTTACATCATCATCTCAAAATAATCACAGGTAATCTAACCTTAAAATTATTACATAAGTTTGTGGAATACATAACAAGATAAAATAAGTCTTTAACATAATTCATTTAAATAAATTTCTCATAAGTCTTCAACACTTGGACATTTTGCCCTTTCCTTTGCTAGTAGATGGCTCATCTACTTTCTCTACCTTAGCTGCAGTGTTAAATGGAAGAGTGAGCAAATAATTACTCACTGATATAAAGAGTAGTAATGACAACAACATGTGAATGAACAACAAATACTGAACAATAGTGAACTTATTCTATGAATCAAAAATAGAAAACAAGTTCGAATCTGAGGGTCTTAAGACCACGAACTATGTCCTTGGTGATTAGGTATTACTACCCCAACCTTAACAGTCATTTAGACTATACAGACCCTGCTTAACGTACTTAGGGGGATCATCCCTGTGTACAATGTATTGTGCACAAACATCTAAACGTTACACGTATAAAATCCCCTATGTAAGGGTTGTTTGTCTCAGTTTGAATAAAGAATTTCCGTACTAAAAAAGTTTAGTTTGGAACTAGCTTATCAGTGTTTCTAGAATTTTAGAACACTATTCAATTATAGATTAACCCAATCAATAAGAGTTTGCTTACTACTTGAAGGTTTAATACAAAAATATAAAATTGAACAAGGCTATCAAGGTTAAAGATAGAATAACAACAATATATAATTGAGTAACCATGATATACACGCAAAGTGCTATATTTAAAAGAGTTAGACCAATCTCATTTGAATCGATGTACTAGAATAATATATGCTTTGAATAATAATATCAAGATTTAGAAAAGTAAAACTCGCTCAAGATAATGATAAGTAAACCTTACTGAATAATTAAGTAGCATAGGTTAGGGATACTTGCTCAATAAAAGTTTAGGATAGAATTTTGAGACGTGATGGAATATTCAATAATATTTCAGTTATAGCAAAAATAAAGTTTTCACTTGCGGACTTAAAACCTAAGGGTTAGGAAAAGTGAGTTTCGAGAATTTAATGATTTTGTATAATAATTAGGATTATTATGCGTAAGAAATATGAGTGTAATACTAGTTATTATACAAGTATAGTACGAAGATTATTACAACGTATAATACGAATATCGTACGAATTATATACGAAGAGAATACGAGAATGAGATGCGTAGAATACGATTAGTCTTAATGGGTAAGTAAAGTATAAGTTAAGTAATGACTAAGTAAACTTAATAGCTAAGTAAAGTGTTTATGCTTAAAGGCTAAGCAAACTTAAGGGCTAAGCAACCTTAAGGGCTAAGAAGACTTAATTGCTAAGTTAATGTGGAGGCTAAGTTTACTTAGGGCTTAAGCCTTGAATAGTAAGGAGGTTAAGGGGGGCGAAATGACCAAATTGCCCTAGCTTTGGATTTTTTATAAATAGGAAGCCTTATGTTCATTTGATGGGATTTTGAAAATCCTACATCTTAGAGAGAGAGAGCTCAGAGGAAGAGGGAGAAGGAAGAGCATGAGCATGAATGATCGGATCAAAAATGATCGTGAAATAGAAAAGCTTGTGAATCGCCAGCTTTGTCTAGCGAAATAAAAATAAAGAAGAGAGGTAACCTAAAACCTAGTCGAATTTAATTTTCCTTTAAGTCATATATGTTAATAACATAGCTTAATGAGAATAAGGAGTAAAAGAAGTTAGGAATGATTTCATATGGTTGAAATCATAAGAAAATGAAGAAATAAGAATTAGAAGTTTATTTTATAAATTTCTTAAGGGAGTATAAGATTCGTAATGAATTAGAACGATCTGAGTGGATTATATGAATGAGTAGGTGAAATAAGTAAGAAATGACATTCTATAACATCAAATTCCAATAAAAAGTGAAATCGTAATCCAAAATATCGATTAAAATGAAGAACGAACGAAGAACACGAAGAACGTTGTTGATGGACAAATTTAAAACCATCGTAGACTAATTGTTGTTGATGGACAAGTTTAAAACCATCGCATATAAGTTAGATGCTTATTTCTTGGTTAGGAATGGTAGAAACATTCATGAAGAACGGATTAAAACTTAGCTATAACGAAGTTATGGCAAAAATTTCATAAAAGACGAACGAGAATTAGAAAGTTAGTAAATGAACCCGAACGTGTAGGGTTTTATAAGGAAGTAAGAGAACATAGAAAACGTGAGTCACAGACACAAGAACGAATGAGTTTTGAGTTCGGATGACCGAATTACAGACGAACGAGCGAAGAACACTAAAAGCATAAAAGTGAACGAAGGGTGAAGATCAAGCCAATCGAATGGCACGTTAACGGATTTAGAATGAAGTTCTATCTGAGGGGTATTGAAGTACGTAAGATAAGGAAGAGAATGGCTCTGGAACGACCTTGTTCTGAGTTATAACGAAGAAGTTATGAGATTGGGAAGTACGCGTCTCAAACTTAGTGCAAGACTTAGAAATATTTTCTAGGGTTGTGCTCGGCGCCGCAGCGCCAGCTGAGCCTTGGGAGGTGGTACCGCAGCGCGAGCTCAGGGCATCATGTACTGTTAATTGGCGTCGCAGCGCGAGAGTTAATGAAGGACTCAGCGCCGCAACGCCACACTGAAGAAGAAGATGACGTAGGGTCGCGCCACAGTGCGAGAAATAGAGAAAGGAGTGAAGGAAAAGCCGGAGAAGAGCTTTTAATTACTCAACTCTTGGGGGAACGTAAGGGAAGATAAAGAACATAATGTTCAACTAATGTAACACTTAAGTAAGTTAATTAAACCTTAAATGAAGGTTGAACGGAAAGATTAAGAGAGATTAAAAGACAAAGAATATAAACATGGGTTACGTAACCGATGTTCGGGGACCGTAGTCGCGATGAACGAATGTGACGGATTTCTATGGTTGTGAATCCTTAGACGTTGAGCAATGAAGATAATGAATAATATTTCGATGTTATGTTGTGGTAATAAGAGATAGGTATAAAGCGTTTAGACGCTGTGAACGCAAAGCTGTTGCGATGAACGATTGGTCTTAGCATACAATGATCATTATGGCTTCGACACTAAGAACGAGTAATGAACATGGGGTTCATGTAATGGATAACGAAAGTATTAATACGATATGAATTATCAAGAAAGTCGTAATGAATTAACGGTAATAAGATTAATAAAAGCCGAATGTGAGTTGATAAGGAATGAATCCTGAGGTATGGCATATAGTTTCCAGAAAGCCGTAAGGAATAAGAAATTAATTTAACAAACATTAAGTTTAATGGTTCGGATAAGTTACAATAAGTTTAGGTTGTGGTACAATTGTAACCTTTGATGGTTGATATATGGGAGCTGGGCTAAACAATTCCTTCAGAGAGCGAAGGTATATATGAAAGGATCAATAATTCAAAAATATTGTGCAATACTGTGTGCTACTGTGCAACCATACGTATTACTGTATTTTAACCACCGGGTATTCCAACAGTGTTAACGGTAACAACTGCGACATTATTTAAAAAAACTCAAACTTCTCATTTTCTTCATCCGGCCGTTTTCCAATATAGGGCCCACAAATGGCTGCGCCGTCGTACGAATATTCCCCGATAGCAAGAATATTCCACGACCAAATGAATATTCCCTGATAACAATGAATATTTTATAACTACTTGCTTATTTTGCAAAATTTGCACATTTCACCCATAACCAAAGCATTATATCAAATTAACACCTTATTATTCAAGATAATAATTAAAGAAAATTTAATTTTATTTATAATAAGTTGGGATCTTACAACCTCCCCTCCTTATGAAATTTCATCCTCGAAATTAACGTACGTACCTGGTGTTTTGAAAAGGTGAGGATACCTCGCTTTCATTTCTGACTCCAACTCCCAAGTCATTTCTTCAATAGCATGGTTTCTCCACAAAACCTTAACGTGTGGTATAACCTTGGTGCGTAGGACATGCTCTTTCCTATCCAAGATATTAACAGGTACTTCCTCGTACATTAAATCTTCGGCTATCTCGTCTGGTTCTAACTCAATTATGTGGTTTGGGTCTTTCACATATATACAAAGCACAGATATGTGAAACACATTATGAACATGAAACATGCTTGGAGGTAATGCGAATTGATAGGCCACATTTCCTATTCGGTCAAGAATTTTAAATGGACTAACAAATCGTGGATTGAGCTTTCCTCTCTTCCCAAATCTTGTAACTCCCTTCCATAGTGCAATACGTAACAATACATGATTCCCACTATTAAATTCCACGTCCTTTCGATGAAGATCCGCATAACTCTTTTGTCGATCATGTGCCGTTTGTATACGTTATCGAATCGTTTGGATCTTCTTTATAGTTATGTGTACCAATTCTGATCCCAAAAACGTTGCTTCACCCACCTCGTCCCAGCATACTGGAGAACGATATTTTCTTCCATACAATGATTTAAATGGAGCCACACCTATACTTGCCTGATAACTGTTGTTATAGGAGAATTTCACCAATGGTAGGTACTTATCCCAACTCTCTTTTAAACATAGGACACAGAGTCTTAATAGATCTTCAAGAGTTTGAATAGTCCTCTCTGATTGCCCATCTATTTGAGGATGGTATGCTGAACTGAATCGTAAATTCATGCACATAGCTTTCTGCAAGCTAACCCAAAATCGTGAAGTGAATCTTGGGTCACGATCCAAAAATATGGATACTAGCATGCCATGCAATCTCACAATCTCATTCACGTACATACGAGCAAGACGTTCAGGGGAATAAGTCTCCCGTATAGGCAAGAAATGAGCAGACATGGTTAATCTATCAACAATAACCCAAATCGCATCTATGCCATGAGAAACTTTGGGAAGACCCGTAACGAAATCTATGGTAATGTGTTCCCACTTCCATTTTGAAATCTCAAGTGGTTGCAGTTGACCCTTTGGCACTTGATGCTCCGCCTTTACTCGTTGACAAGTTAAACACGTCGAGATAAACTCTGCGATCTCTCTCTTCATATTGCTCCACCAAAATGTATGTTGAAGATCATGATATATTTTGGTACTCCCAGGATGGATTGCAAACGGTGTGTTGTGTGCCTCCATCATGATTCTATACTTCAAGTCAAAATCATTAGGAACACAAAGTCTGGAGTTAACTCAAAGTATTCCTTCTTCATCGATTCTTGCTTCTAGAATAGCACCTTCTTGTACTTTCTTCTTCATACGCATCAGCTCCAGGTCCATAGCTTGAGAAACTTTAACTTAATCGATTAAAGTCGGTTCTACTCGTATATTTGATATCATCATGTGGGTTCTTGGAGCCTTTACCTCTATCTCCATCCTTTGCAAGTCATACAAAATGGGCCTTTGTGTTAACAACATCGTACTCGTACCCACATATGATCTTCTACTCAATGCGTCAGCTACCACGTTTGCTCTTTTAGGATGGTATTGGATGGTATGATCGTAATCTTTCAACAGCTCAAGCCAACGTCGTTGTCGCATGTTGAGTTCCTTTTGGGTGAAGAAATATTTGAGGCTTTTATGATCCGTATAGATCTCCACTTTCTCCTCATACAGGTAGTGTCTCCAAATCTTCAATACGAAAACTACGACTGCCAACTTTAGATAATGAGTAGGATAATTCCTCTCATATTCTTTGAGTTGTCGCGAGGCATAGGCTATGACTTTCCCATGTTGCATGAGAACACATCCTAACCCTTTGCCTGAAGCATCACTGTAGATAACAAATCCATCCGAACCAGATGGTATTGTCAGAACAGGTGCCGAAATGAGTCTCCTCTTGAGCTCTTAGAAACTCTTCTCGCATTCCTCGCTCCAGACGAATTTTGTATCTTTCCGAGTTAGCTGAGTTAATAGAGTAGCGATTCTAGAAAATCCTTCCACGAATCTCCGATAATAACCAGCTAAGCCCAGAAAGCTACGTACTTTGGTCACCGACTTCGGTTGCTCCCAAATTTGTATTGCTTCAATCTTCGTTGGGTCAACAGATACTCTATGTTTTGACACCACGTGCCCAAAGAATGCTACTTCCTCAAGCCAGAACTCGCATTTCTTCAGCTTAGCATATAGCTTGTTATCACGAAGCCTTTGCAGTACCAGCTTTAAATGGTGCTCATGATCTTCACGACTTTTGGAATAGATGAGGATGTCATCAATAAAGACAACAACGAACTGATCCAAATATTCCTTGAATACACGGTTCATCATATCCATGAAAGCAGCAGGAGCATTAGTCAATCAAAAAGACATGACTAAGAATTCATAATGATCGTACCGAGTTCTGAAGGCAGTCTTCGGAATAACTTCAGTTTTAATCTTCAACTGATGATATCCAGAACGAAGATCGGTCTTTGAAAAGAATTGTGCTCCTTACAACTGGTCAAACAGGTCATCAATGCGAGGTAGCGGACACCTATTCTTGATGGTGACATGGTTTAATTCCCGATAGTCGATACAAAGTCGCATACTCACGTCTTTCTTCTTTACAAATAAAACAGGAGCACCCCAAGGAGATGTACTAGGACGAATGAAACCGATGTCCAACAACTCCTGTAGTTGGACCTTTAACTCCTGAAGTTCAATACAAGCCATTTGATATGGGGTTTTAGAAATGGGCTTTGTACCAGGTTCAAGGTCAATAAAGAATTCAACTTCACGTTCTGGGGGTAGACCGGGAAGTTCTTCAGGAAATTCACTAACAATAGAAATATTATTCAAATCTGACGTATTTTTGTTCAAGTCCGGACATGGGCTAAGAAAGCTTGACATCCGTTTTTTAATAAACGAATGGCTTTATGGCTTGATATGACAGTGATTGACTTTAGTGGTTTGGTTGCTTGAATTCGCATAACAAGTTGGTTAGGAATATGAAAACTAACAACCTTACGAAAACAATCAATTTTAGCATGATGTGTGGTTAACCAATCAATCCCTAAAATCACATCAAATGCAAGAATTTTTAACGAAATAAGAACGGCAGGTAATGTGATTGTACCAACTTGGATCAAGCAAGATTTATAAACAGTAGATGCAATGAAGGTTTCTCCTAATGGAGTCTCAACAGATAAGTCAAAATCTAGTTTCTCTGGAGTCAAGTTCAAACGTTGAGCACAAGCAGAAAATTGGTATCTAATAAGGTATAAAATTCGCAAGTATTTATGATTAGCTTACCCGTGATCACCTCGTTCGGGTTCCTCGTGTTTTGGCCAGTCACGACAAATGCTCTACCAGGAACCGCTGACTTTGACTTTTCTGGAACAGCCTTCGAAGTCACCATTCCCGTTGGACCTGGTTTCGCAACAAGACAAACTCTAGCTATATGACCTTCCTTTCCACAGTTATAACACACCTTAGATTGTTGTGGGCAGTTTGGGCTGATATGTCCCTTTTTCTCGCATTTGTAACATACGACAGGTGATTATTCTCCTCTCCTAGAAACAGTTGATGTTTGTGCTGACGTCTTCACGTTATCATTGTTGTACCTTCTCTTCTTGAAATCTCCTCTTGACTCGCTTCTTCTATTTTCATGGTCGCGATTACCACCAGAGTGGTTACCGCTTTTATCCGAATATTTTCCTCTGCACTGGTTGTCATTGCTCCGATGACTGCTGCCACCGGTATGACTCTGGTTGTGGTCCCTCGGTTGAACATACTCAATATCTCGCTCTAATAATTGAGCCCTGTTTACAACATCTGAATATAAAGAAAATTTATGAGAGATAAGATATTGCCGAATCTCGTGTTTTAGATCTCTCAGAAACATCCTCGTCATACGTTCCTCGTTCTCCACCAAATGAGGTGCAAACCTAGATAACTTCGTGAACTTCGCCTCGTACTGAGACACAGTCATGTTGTTTTGTTCTAGTCTGATAAACTCTACCTCCTTCATATGAAGAATACTTTCAGGAAAGTACTTATCTTTGAACATCTTCTGAAACGTTTTCCAAGACATCTTGAGTGCGGTAGGCTGGGTACGCTTCACAGACTCCCACCAGTAGTCTGCCTCACCATGGAACATAAAGGTGGCGAATGGAACCTTCTGTTCCTCCGTGCATCCCAAGACATCAAATATCTTGGTAATTTGTTTAAGCCACGTCTCCGCCTTGATTGGATCCAGCTTTCCCACAAATTCTGGTTGTCCCAACTCTTTGAACTACTTGGTTGTGATAAGCTGCGCGTTGCTATCATTTCCATCCGTATTTTGTACACGAGTCTCCCTCGTTTGATTTTGCATGAACTGTAAAAAGCTTCTAAACATTCCATCATTCATCATTTGTTCGGTTGTGTTGTTTACAGGAGGAATATTGCTTTCCTGTTGCACGTTCCCTTGGGTGGTGATTAAAGGTGTCTCCACGGTCTCATTTACTCCATTGTTAACATTCTCGGCTGCCATTCTCAAATACTGCCATAAAACAAGGGTTAATTAAACAAATTAACATATCAAATAATATCCCTATATTGTGATCGACCCAACAAATAAGCTTAGGTAGGACACACTAGCGAAGAATTTACTCGTCTCTCCCCTCCTAGTCCTATTCCCCGATATCTGCCAGAGACCATATCCCTAAGCTCTGATACCAACTGTGACTCATGTCCCAACCGTGGATAGCACCTCACAGTGATACCTATCAGTTTGCCACCGCAGAACGGCGTCCCCTACGGAGAGTTTGGCTTCGATGCATCCCCCATCAACAGGAAGTCACCAGATAGAGGCTCGGGGCTCTGTACTTATGGCTCTGGTACCAACTGTGACGCCCCCAAAATAGGTATACATCACCCATTCTGAGTCACCAAATACATGGTACAGAAACAAATACAACTTCATTAATACAATTGTCGTGCAAAATACGACAACACATATACTGTTAGTTTAAATACAAATATTGTCTAATAGACAGTATTCAAACTCAAAAGGAGTCCTCATTACAATTATTGATACACTATTTTACAAAATAGTAAGGACTACTAAAATAGCTATCCTGAACCATCACTCCATACCCCGGCTAGTTCCGGCTATGTTCTCACCTCCTGAGAAGAAAAATGGAACAAAAAGGAAAAGGGTGAGCTCAACTAGCCCAGTAAAGAATATTATGACTAAGATAATATACAACAAATTATCATTAGTCTTCAACAGGGAAAAATCTGATAGAACATAATAGACCACATGTTTTAGATTAACAACTGCAGCGGAAACAGTAATCTATTAGAAGAGTCAAGTAGAGAATAAATTCTACTATCTTCTAAGATTTAAAAGTTCATCATCAATATTTTATCCCTGTAACATTAATCAATATACATCTTGAATCAAATATTCATCTTTGTACTACAGGCCAAAGATATTCATTTGCATCACCAGTTGGTCATGTTCATCTCAACACATGTTCATCTTTGCACTACGAGTCAAAGATACTCATCAGTTAATCATTCATCTTTGCACTATAGGCATATTCATCAAGTATCATCATTAAGGACTGAGGATGATGAAAAACATTTTAGAGAAGGAATCCTGTAAGATAAAAGGACAAAGATTAGAGATTCGTACTTTAGATAATTCAAGTTTAAAAATATTCCATAATAAACCATAATAGAGAAAAATTCAAGAATGAAGATCAAAACAAGGATACGATCAAATATAGTAACCATAATAGACATCTGGGACAAAGAAGAGAAATTTTTTGTTTTCGGTGAATAGTGTCGTATTTGTGAATAGTGTCGTATACGTGAATAGTAACTCCGACACAAAAAGGTAGAAATTCCACAATAAAATTGATATCAACATTTTGGCATAATGATATTGAAGAAAATAATATCATTTACGAAGAAAATAACATCTCTTACCTCAAAATAACGGTATTTCTGATTCGAATATCAGATGTAAAGCCGAAGGAAACTTGCACTGAATAGCAACTTTCTAAGTATTTAAATACTCACAAAATATGCTTGATAATATAAAGAGAGAGAAAACTTGTTTCTGGTGTGATTTTTAATTCTAACTAAGCACCCTATTTATAGGAAAATGCTAGAACGCCAAAGCAGACTAAATGAATAAAATAATATATATATTTTCCTCCTTCTACGCCACCTACCAAGACCAGTCACCAGCATGCCATTTCTGGAAAAAAAAAATTACAGCCCACATGTTTAAAACAAAAGTGGGTCCCACCCATAATTTTAATAAAAACATTAAATTTTTCGAAACTTCAATAATTCATAATAAATAGCTCTTTTATCAGAAAAATTAAAATCTCATGTCCTTACCATAGGAAATTTAATTCTCTACAACTTTGTAGAAGAAAGTTTTTCTAAATTCCAAACAAAAAATGTCTGAAATTCACATGCGGACGATTTTTAATACATCTATTCCAACAAAATAATGATAAAACACCTCAGTTTTAATTCTTTCAATTATATCCACATAAAATAAATATTTCCTTATCATATAAATCAATAATTAATTATTTACAAATAATATTATAGAATCACAATTATGACAACCATGTCGTTCCTAGGAAAGAGGGGGTTTTCCGATAAAAATTTCTCCTTACTAGCGCGTAATTAGGTGACCAAAACTCTCCTTAGACAGAACTTCTTTAGACATTACCAATAATGCTATCTAATAATATTATTCAAATAATGTGAATTATTGATCTGATAATGGAAAATACTGTGCAATGACAATTATTGAAATAATAATAGTATAAAATATCAACGTAGCAATTATTGAATCAATAAAATAAAATATTGAACAGTAATTACTGTAACAATTATTGAGTAGTGCCTTCTTACGTAAGGATCAATAATTCAAAAATATTGTGCAATACCGTGTACTACTGTGCAACCACACGTATTACTGTATTTTAACCACCGGGTATTCCAACAGTGTTAACGGAAACAACTGCGCCATTATTTAAAAAAATTCAAACTTGTCATTTTTTTCATCCGATCTTTTCTAATATACGGCCCACAAATGGCTGCGCCGTCGTATGAATATTCCCCGACAGCAAGAATATTCCACGACTAAATGAATATTCCCCGACAACAATGAATATTTTATAACCACTTGCTTATTTTGTAAAATTTGCACATTTCACCCATAACCAAAGCATTATATCAAATTAACAACTTATTATTCAAGATAATAATTAGAGAAAATTAGATTTTATTTATAATTAGCTAGGGTCTTACATATACACCTCGATCGAATGCCCGGATTGAAGTTTTGAAAGTTCGAGCGGACATCACATTGCATGCGTGCACGTATTTCGAGATGGCAGGACCCACGGAGCCCGGGGCACTCAAGCAGCCGCAGGTACACCTGCGGCTCCCCCCTCTATAAATAGAGAGCTTGGGGCAGCCATTTTGCATAGAGAAAAGGTGAGGAAGCCCTATCCAATTTGCTCTGTACACACTATAAACTGAGTGATTTCTCATTTTAAACACTTGTGAGCTTCTATATTGTTATATTTTTATCGGCGGGAGCCGAGTGTTCATTCATTTAAAGTCATTGAAGCCTTCTTTGGTTTGCATATAGACCTAGTGATGTGACACTATTTAACTGGTCTATGAAACCGAGATTCGTTAGGGTCCGGGGGCTTGATTATGCGGAGGGAAGGTGTTAGGCACCCCCCAACATCCGTGGTCACACGGTGACCGCCACTTTTCTATTTAAACAATTATCTGAATGTGTGTGTGTGTGTAGGTCTACGTGCAGTTGTCTGGAAGTAGTGTTATGCCTCGTTCGCACCTATATGCAAAGGGTTTGAATTTTGTATAAAAGTTCAATTTTAACGAGATATGACAGTGATGTTTTGTAAAGTAGATTTTTTCAACCCTTATGCTTAATAGTAATTGAGGCATTTGATACTTTCATTTTATTATATGTTCGGCTTAATTGCTTTTATTATTTTTGAGATGTGAAGCATCTTCGAGAAAATAAGATACATAGCAGTGCCAAACTCCTTGTGGGCATAAAAGCCATCTAAAAAAATTCAAACACCGTGAATAATTTACAAGCTGGCTGCAGCTGAAAATGTCCATCACGGGAACCGAATCTAGATTTAGGAATTGAATTTGTGATCACATGATTCCTAAGCTCACATGATGATATAGTATGTACAAAAGCTATAAACAGTTGTATATATATAAAAATTGTAAATATATATATGAGCGATCAACTGCCACGAAGTAAACTCCAGGCAGGACATGAAATGTAAATATATATATATATATATAAACGATCAACTGCCACGAAGTAAACTCCAGGCAGGACTGGAATGTAAATATATATATATATATATATATATATATATATGTCACTACAAGAAAAAGCTTTATCAGCGACCTCCTATCAGCGACCGCATACAGTCGCAGATACCCATCAGCGACCGCATCTTGTCGCTAAAAGGCGTCGCACTAAATCTGGTCGCTGAGATGCACATCAGCGACCACTATTAGTGACCGATATATATGCGACCGCTATGCGCGACCGGAATAACAAATCCGGTCGCTAAGCTTAGTCAGCATGGTCCAAGGCCAAAGCTGGCATGTTCCACGTGTCAGCGATCGGTATCAGCGACCGGATGCAGTCGTTGTCGTCCACAAATAGTATCCGTCGCTATTACCCTACTAGCAACCGCATGCGGTCGCTGATATGGAAAAATAAAAAAAACAGAATCTTGCTGTTTTGCAGAAATCCCAAAAATCTGTACCTGTTTTGTACCTATTTTATCCCAACACACATACCCAACAACAACATACACAACAATATAAACATCCATCACCCACCAACACATACACCAAACTAGTATATAAACCATTTAAAACCAAAATGATTTTGAATAAATATAATAACATTTCAAAACTTGTTTAAGTAACATACAAACATCCTAAGAATGAATATACAAGTACAAACTTATACTATAACTAAAAACTAATCTAAAGCAGGTACGTCAAGCATCACCGCCTCCTTGATCACCCTGTAATTAACCAAATAATAAAACAGGTTAGAAATATATACTAATTGTGTTAATATTGGTATATTACGATAATATACAATAAATTGATTTTATACCTCGTCGCCATCCCCGTGTTGTGATGCTGCTGCTGCCGCTGCTGCCGCTGCTGCCGCTACTGCTTCAGCTAACTCCTCAGCACTCAGAGCCCCCAGATGTCCGCCCAGTATCTTCAGAAGATCCCGATCTTGACATATAGCTCTCGCACAGTCAGCCAGAGTATGAACAGTTGGATGGCTCGATGACTGTGTAGACTGGGTAGAAGAGCAGCCTGAGCCACTGAAGGATGGGCGTCGTCGTTGTCCTTGACCTTTAATGTAGTTCTTCTTAACAACAGACGCCCTCTCCCATAACTCTTGATCGATAGATGGATGTGGAGTGCCTTCAGGATAGCGCTCATTCAATAAACACTTATAAATGTCCTGCCATCATGTTAACAATTAAATAGTTAAAAATAAATTAATTCTGTAAGCATTAATTAAAGATCAAGTTGTTAAAATTTATTACCACTATCTGGATAGCCTCAGGCAGACCATCACGGGTGGCCACGTACACATCCAGCCAATGGATAGGCAGACCTTGAGACTGAGACTCCTATACAAAAATAACACAATATTACTAAGTAAAAATGGGATATATTTTCTACAATTCATGATTGAAAACATATTAAAACTTGTAAATGCGTACCCTGGCAGTGATATGCTGCAACTGTGAAATACTGTCGCCCTTGTATGTTCCTTTAGCCTTTGTGCCATCGGATACACCCGAGGCTCTGTTGGTGGCAACAGTCTTTCGTCTTTTCACCCAGCTCTCAGCTCTCCATTAGGCACACATCTCAGCCCATATGGACTAGGTGCACCACCAAGGGCTATGCTCGTGCATGTAATCCTCTCCCTGGCATGGATGGTCGATCTCGGCATTGTGAATGACTTTTTGTCGTTCTTTATTCAAGTTGTCCTTGGTGCGGACCGCGCACTTCTGCCAGAATAATGTCTGAATCACCGAAGCATGCGCGTCCTCCCATCTATACCTTTTCTGTAAATAAAATAACAATAATAACATTACTAAATAATTATCCTTTGAATATTATATTAATATTATATTAATATTATCTATCATAATTAAAAAAACATACCTGAAATTCTGCCCAAACAGCATCCTTGTGGGCGATAGGTGTGCTCGCCCATGTAATCACAGCTGTAGGCCAATTCTGTAAACACAGCTGTGATATGCACTTGACGATTTTATTATCTGAAAAATCACTATAATATACAACATCAATTAGCATATATTAAAGCAATTTACATCTAAGTTATAATACTTATGAACATTTTTCAAACTTATACTTATATAATACTTAAAAAAAAATCGCCAGAGTCTCCCCTACATATATGGACATTTCTAGGCACCCAAGACACAAACCAATATAATATCAATCAAAACATTACCAATATACAATAAATGGAATCTTAAATGCTTATATAAAATTGATATATACGGGACGTACGAGCTATTCGGAGGAGGGAAAATCTGAATAAGAATCCGATCATCCGGATTAGTAGGGGCCTTGGGCACATGATTAGGCCCCCTACCCAAACCGTGCTTTTTCTGCGCTGGTTCAGAAGCCATCTGTATATTACAAATTTTAAGATATTTTGCAGAGCCATATTTGATTACATATATATATGACAATAAACATGACAGTGATATAAACATGTATATATATGAATATAAAATGACAATAAACAAAAATTACATTTAAATAGTTTAGTACATAAACATAACAGTGATTTAAACATGTATATATATATATATATATGAATATAAAATGACAGTCCATTAAAAAATCTCATATGAAGTGAACTGCACCCAACTCCAAACAAATATACATTCACTTTTTAAACAAAAATAATATAAGAATAACAAGGTAGAACCTCTTCTACAAAAGTACATCAGAAGAACAATAACAATGGTAATGTATCATAAATTGATGACGTGCTTAAATTACAACAATATCTGCTTTAATTGATTCCCTCATTTGTTTCAACTGTCAATGTCTGATTCAGAATCATCTTGTATACGTGTTGCAGATTTATAACCATCATCTGCTTCAGATTCAGTGTCAAATTCAGTCAATAACTCTTCCTCCTCAGTATCAATGTCATCTGACACAAGTATTGACTCAGGATTTAATTCATGTGGTTCATCTCCACCATCTAACTGGATTACTTCATTGTCGTCTTCCACATTTATTATAGTTTGACATTAAAGCATCTGCTCTTGGTAAATCTCCCCATCAACTAATTCTACATGACTACGCGCGGGAGTATGAATTACAACTTGCCAATCTGTAGGCGGTCTATCCCTTTTCTTAATAGGACTAGGAGTGTAGTATACTTGTACTATTTGAGTTGATAAAATAAACGGTTCGTTGGAGTACGCAGACCTATGGAGGTCAATATCGACTATTCCATGTCTGTCAACACGTATCCCTTTTTCTGAATCAAACCAACGGCACTTGAACAAGTGAATATGACCCCCGTACGTGCCCTTGTATGACAACTCTACGATTTCCTCCAACTCCGCATAAAAGGCACGACCAAGCTCATTGTAACAATCTCCTTGGACACACACTCCAGAGTTCGTTATTCTTTTACCGTGCCCATATGCCTTTGTGTGAAATTCACAACCATTTATTTTGTAACCATTGCGGCTGACTTGGTCCCTGTCTGGTCCCATAGCTAGGACTTGTACATTAGCCAGAATCGTTGATCCCTCAGTTAAAGCCTACAAAAACTCCATCTTATTAAATGAAGTCATAGTTAACATGGAGTATATATATATATATATACTACGTGCTTAAAAATTGAACTTACTTTGTCCTTTAGCCAAAGTGCAAATTTTTTATCCCGATTGATTTGAATATCTTTATCAGTTATGTCGGGATGCTTCAGTTTTAACTCGTCATCGTACAATCTATACCATGTTATAAACATTAACATATTGGAATAAATTTTTAACTTAAAAGATAAATTATCAAGTTTACATGTGTACCTCACAAATTCGTCAATCTCCTCGTAATTGAGAAGAATGTAAGTATGTGCAGCATGTAATTCTTGCTCAGAGAGGAATATGCGCTTCCCTTTTCCATAAGCGCGGCCCGATAGACCAAATACAGAGAGACGACCATTTAGTTCAACATTTCCCCCATCATCATGTCTCGATACTCGATTGGCCTTTGTCAAGACTTCGTCTAGAAAATAGTCTGAGACAAACGTAGATATCTCATCAAAACTGTATGCCTCGCATATCGACCCCTCGACATAAGCTCTATTCTTCACCTTCCTCTTAAGGTTTCCCATCACCCTCTCAAAAGGGTACATCCATCTATATTGAACTGGACCCCCAACACGAGCTTCATAGGGAAGATGGATTTGCAAATGCTCCATGGAGTCAAAAAATCCAGGTGGAAATATTTTTTCCAGTTTACACGTGATCTCTATGATGTTCTTCTCAAGTACAAACATTTCCTTCTCATTCAATGATTTTAAACACAAGTCTTTGAAGAAACGACTAAGATCCGTCAAAGCATCCCATATTGGTTTATCAAGCAGTTCCCAAAACGCTATAGGCATGAGTCTCTCCATGAACACATGACAGTCATGACTCTTCATCCCTTGCAATTTCCCACCTGTAACACACCTTGCAATGTTTGACGCATATCCATCTGGTAGTTTCAGAGACTTAACCCATGTGCACACATCTTCAACTTGCTTTTTAGACAATGTGTACCTTGCATGCGGTTTGACAATCTTACAATTAGGAGATTCATAAAGTTCTAATCCAGGACGCTTACAAATATCTTTCATGTCCAAACGTGCCTTATCGTTATCTTTTGTCTTCCCCGTAACATTCATCACAGTGTTAAACACATTGTCAAACACATTCTTCTCAATATGCATCACATCCAGATTATGACGAATCAAATTTATAGACCAATAAGGCAGTTCCCAAAAGATGCTTCTCCGAACCCAGTTATGAGATTCACCAAACCCATTGATTATGTTTGTGGCATCAACCTTACCAAATGGGATAATCGACAATCTCATCACACGATCTCGCATCTCCGTTCCCGACAATCGCGGTGCAGGCATATCATTATCTACTTTCCCTTTCCTGAAGTGTTCTCTATTTCTTCGAAACGAGTGATCTACCGGTAAGAACCGACGATGACAGTCAAACCAACAAGGCTTTCGACCTTTTGATAGATTAAACGACTTTGTATGCTCTATACAATACGGACAAGCCGACTTCCCGTGTGTACTCCATCTAGCTAACATACCATAAGCTGGGAAGTCACTTATAGTCCACATAACCGCTGCCCTAAGGTTGAAATTTATTTTCGTTGCAACATCCCAAGTCTGTACTCCATCCTCCCACAATACCTTCAACTCGTCTATAAGAGGTCTCAAGTAAACATCTAAGTTCTTTCCAGGACTCTTAGGACCAGGAACCACGAGTGAAAGAAACAAGTATGGCTGTTTCATACACATCCAAGGAGGCAAGTTGTACGGAGTAACAATCACAGGCCAACATGAGTACGGAACAGCTAAGTGGCCAAACGGATTAAAACCATCGGTGGACAATCCAAGCCTCACATTTATAGGTTCCAATACAAATCTAGGATGTGCTAAGTTGAAATCTTTCTAAGCCTTCCCATCTGCGGGATGATTTAGTTCTCCATCTTTAGCTGGAGATTTCGTATGCCAACTCATATGTTCTGCTGTTCTTGAAGACATGTACAATCTTTTTAGTCGATGTGTTATTGGAAAATACCTTAGAATCTTAAACGGTATACTTGATTTTTTTGTAGTCACACCCTCTTTATTAGGCCTAAACCGATCATGACCGCAAAACGTGCACCTTGTCATCTGTTCATTTTCCTTATAAAACAACATGCAATCGTTGGGACATGCATTGATCTTTTGGTATCCAAGACCCAACTTCTTCACCATTTTCTTACAAAAGTAATAGTTACCAGGTAATTTCTCAGCGTAAGGTAACATACTCTTAATGGCCTTCAAGAGCGACTCAAAACACTCATGGCTCATGTTATGATCAGCATTGATGTTAAGTAATGTCGCCACTGCAGACAATATAGTGTGTTTGGTGCAACCACGCCACAATGGCTCGCTACCCTCGTCTAACAACTTAAAAAAGTCTTTGGTATCAGAATTCATAGGTTGCTCTCTGCCTTGCTCCCAATCAAAATCTGTCCCTGCAATATCATGAACCATTTCATTCATACGATGAGTACTACTGCCCGAATTGTGTACTTGTGTGATGCCTCCATCTCTTCTCTGCCCATGTGCCCACCTGCATTCTTCGTAATTTCTCATGAACCCAGAAACAAGTAAATGTTAGTTTACCATGTCTCTGTCCATATAATTTACATTCTTACACTTCAAACATGGACATCGTATCTGCGACTTACCATTCATACATTCCGGGTGACTATACGCATACTCCAAAAACACTTGGCAACCAGCTCTAAATTCAGCTGTAGCACCTATCTGGGCACTTGACTTTCGTCGTGCCATCCAACTACGGTCTGAATAGAGGTCCATGATTCCACGGTACCTACTACAGACAACATGAGCTTATTAATCATATAACTTGAGCATACTTGTAACCATATAACTTGAGCATACTTGTAAGCATGCATATGATTAACATTTAAGCATACTTGCAAGCATATGACTTGAGCATACTTGTAACCATATGACTTGAGCATACTTGTAAGCATATGAGTATCATTTAAGCATACTTGTAAGTAAATGACTTGAGAGCATATATACTTGTAATCATATGATTTAAGTATACTTGTAAGCATATGATTAACATTTAAGCATACTTGTTTTTATTGTTTATCGTAAGTGAATACGTAAGGTATTTCATTCATGCTAGCTTTATATCAAATTTTGCTAACTCATTTATACAACTTTAAAGCCAAAACAGTCTCTTTATTGACCAAGTGTGTTTAGTTACCTTCTCTGTTGCACTAACAGTTCCCTAGCACTGTCTATTTTGGCTTAACAGCCCCCTAACAACCAAGCTTGGCTTGGCCCCGTGAGGCTTAGCTAAGCTTGGCGTGGACTCGTGTGGCCTCGCGGCCCCAAGCCCAACCCATCAGCTCCAACATCCCCTTAATAGGCTCTAGTGGATCACCAATAGGCTCGTTAATAGTATAAACGTTCGCAACTAACCCGACCAATAAAAATATTTCTCCAGAGTCTCCCCTGTAATATGGACTAGCCACATGCACGACGGCATGTATATAAGGTCATTTCTAGGAACCCAAGACATAAACCAACAGTCCATATGAGATACCATAGGAATTGGATGGAAATTATGAACTTATCGGAATCCCAATGCTCATAAAAAGAATTACTATCCGCAAACAGTTTTAATCTAGAGATTTACTACAAAAGAGTTTTGCAGGTATCCGCAGCATGTGACGATCAAACTTGCAAAATTTGAAACCCAATCATTTTTCGTGGGAGCAATTATTCATGTTTTGATTCACATTATGATGTCAATGTCAAGTTCTCAGTCTACAAATGATTTTTTCACAATGACCAATATAATTGGTTAAACTACAAACATAAACATGGGATTCACGAGTCTATATCATGTGCATGACTTCCTATAATAACCAAACTGTTACTACCTCTATTGCACAAAAAGAATCCCAAAATATAAATTTTATACTAACTACAATCTAATACACTCATCCTATTACCCAAATCAAGTTACCCAAAATATAAATTTTATACTAACTCCATCCTATCACTAATCAAGTTACCCAAACTGACATAAATTAACAAAATTAAATTACCCAAAGTACTGCGTACTACCCAAATAAATTTTACTCTAATCAAAACTTATAAACCAAACATAATCATATTACCCAAATCGACTTCAAATACTAATAAAATCATAATCATATTACCCAAAATATGATTTAAGCATGCTAGCCATATTCATTCATTCAACTCTTTGCAACAAATTAACTCTTAAAACACAAATTCGTAGCAAACATACTGATTTGGAGGAGAACGAACAAAAATAACAAACAACCAAAATAATTAAAGAAGAACTTAAAAAGTAGCTCTTACCTCTACAATTAGTCTCTAATTTGAAGAAGAATGAACGAAAACTGCTTCTCCTTCTTCTCTTCTCCCCCCTTTCTCCCTTTTCTCTCTATTTCGGTGACCTCCCTCTTTTTTTTCCCTTCCGTGCTCTGTGTCGAGTGAACTGGTTACTGAATTCATTTAGTTTGATTAGCGACCGCTATCTGCGACCGCATGCGGTCGCTGAATTTTAATGACATGGACTTATCAGCGACCGCATGCGGTCGCTATTTTGAAGTGGTCGCAATTAAACTACGCGCCAACTTTTCCTGCCAAATTTGGGGGGGGGGGAATTTGTTCTAGCGACTGAGCTGCGACTGCAGTCGATCGCTAATATATATTAGCGACTAGAATATAGGTTGGTCACTGATATCGGTCGCTATTAAGAATATCAGCGACCGAATATGCGGTCGCTGATATAATTGGTCGCTGATAGACCTTTTTCTTGTAGTGTGTATATATATAAGCAGTAAATGGCCACGAAGTGATCTCTAGGCCTGAGTGGAATGTAAATATATATATATATATATATATATATATATATATATATATATAAAAGCAGTAAATGGCCACGAAGTGATCTCCAGGCCTAACAGAAATGTAAACGCACCAGATGTGTCTATCCAGGCTCAATCGAATTTCGAATTCGAGGATATATATATATATATATATATATATATATATATATATATATATATATATATAAGCAATAAAAGACACAGATCAACGATCTGGACATACGCACACAACACGACTCTCAACGTGAATAACTGTGTATGAATGAAAGTAGAGAAAGACTTCAAGAAATCTGAGATGTCTTATAGTGGGCTGCCAAGAAGACTTCAGATGGTTTTAAATGAATGAATACTCGGTTCCCACAGGTAAAATATATCAAAACACAAGTTCACAAGTGTTTGGAAAGAGAAAACACTCAGTTTAAAGTGTGTACAAAACAAAATGGACAGGGCTTCCTTGCCTTTTCTCTCTTAAAAATGGCCACCCCAAGCCCTCTATTTATAGAGGGGGAGCCACAGGTGTACCTGCGGTAGCCACAGGTGTGACGCCCCCAAATTCAGACTACACTTGTCTCAAATTTAGTTGTCACGTACTATCTCTAATAACATACTAAAATCATCACAGTGGAATAATTAATAGAATAAATTACATTGTCATAATATAATTATTCTCGTCCCAAGGGTTCTTAACTTAAACATCTCTTACAATACCTCCAACTTAATTAAACATAACTTAGATATAACTAATACATATCACATCTTATGTCATTACAAGAATATAGTAATCTCCAATAAACATAAACTACTCAATTGCCTTGCCCTTGCCCTTATCAATGCCTGAGGGGCCGCCTTGCTCTACCTTAACTGAAAAGTTTTTAGGGAAAGCAAAAATGAGCAACAAATTTTCCCAACAAATAATATAGCAATAAGGGTACTCAATGTAGTTTTATAATTTACAAGGGTATAACAATAAGGATAGTTCAAGATAGCAAGAAGTATCAATAATTATCAATAATAGTCACTAAGGACAGAAAATATCAATTCAAGATTTCAAAGTAATGAATACTGAGCAGTCATTAAGGACTAAGAACTTCTCCTAGAATTAATAGTAATAAACTGATAATTCCATAAAACGAGTACAACAGGTGATCAGCCTAAAGTACCATATGTCAATGCATTACATTTAATCTTTCTCAAGTGCGCACGTCAGTTTCCCGACAATATATAATTCCCCTACTAAGAGGGTTGTTCATCTCAGTTATAAGAGTCTGCACCAAGTAAATTTGGTTTGGATAGCTTTCGATCAATATCAGTAGTCTAGCAGAAGCAATGGCTTAGACAGTTTTCTTTCACAGTACATATATGAACAATTATCGTTCGAAATAAGGTTTGTAAACAATTTTATTTCTAGATTACGAAGTATTTTACTTTCAAAGTTCTACTTGTACGATCAATAATAGTACAAGTTCAAGTAATTCTCAATAAAGAGTAAGGTTTGAGTACTTGCCTCAAGCGTAGTTTACCAAATATAGCTTCTCAACACTCTTTCGAATCCTAACATAGTATAGTTATGCGTATAGGATATTCATTAGTTACATAAGCTCATATATGTAAGTTCAAATGTACGCATAAACGTCTAACTTAGTTGTATAATTTATACATACATATCCTACATCCTCTTAGCACAAAAACAGTTTGTAAGACATCACAAAATCAAACGGCCAATTTTCAAATCATTGCTTTCTAGTTTGCAAATACCCTTTTGAACTTCACATTTGAAAGTTGTAATTTCTCATTAACTCATTCGATTCTAGTACCTAGCATGCTTCTTACCACATTGGATAGTATACTAGTCACATAACACAAGTTAAAGTAACCATATAAGCATGCTTTGATCATCAGATTACAAACAGAATCCAGAACTGACTGCAGGATGGCGCAGTTGCACCCTGGCTAGGCTTAGGGACAGCGCAGCTGTGCTGTCCCCTGGCTAGACCAGAGTTAAGCTTTACTTTTCCTGGATCAGTCTTGTGATAACAACACTTAGTATACTAGCATGTTAAAGGGTATCGCATGCTTTTACAGTGATCCTACACTTATCCTTGGTATGTTACGGTTTTCGCTTAGGATTTCAAATGAGTTAGGCCAATCAAGATCATGAAATTTCAAAGGCTATAATGTCCACTATGCATGCACGTGAGGTAGTCATGAAACCATTTAATATGTATGTTTACAAAGGTTCTTAATCCTATATGCATAACTAATATCAATATTTTCGCAATTATCTCTAACTCATGCTTGTATAACTTTCAATGTATTTAACCAAAATGAACATAGGTATGAAGTTTGTATAACCGTACAAGAAATATAATTATATATGTTCTAAGTTCAGAATGTATATCACATCATGTTTATTAGATTATAGCATATCCAAGTTTGTTTTGAAAAGTTATTTTAAACCAATTGGAATTACATCTTAGTACACGCATATAATCGTGAATCACATCTCATATATAGCTAGATCATGTGAGTATATTTACAAAATTAGAACTTCAAGTTCAATAGTTTCATCAAAGCCTTCTTTCAAAACTATCTCTTTCTTTAGTGCATGCATACTAACCTCAATCAATTCATCCATGCTATGTCAAGGAACCTAGATACTCATGTTAAACTCATTTTCAGGCATACTTAAGTCATATAAGTATGATAGCATTAACCAAATTGAAAACAAAAAGCAGAATCACATTTTGGCGTCCAGCGCAGCTGCGCTGTACCCTAGTATAAACTGGGCACAGTTGCGCCCTTCTTCGACCAGCAGCAGTGAGATACTCTGTTTTGCAGAGTATCATCCTACTTCGAATTCCTTTAGTTTAATCATGCTCAATTCCACCATTACAGGTTCCATACATGTAAACATCCTAAATAAACACTTGATCGTATGCTAATTCATGCTAATTGACATTGAATTTCAAGAGACTTCAAGAATTTAACAAAACCCAACTAAGAACACAAGTTAGGACTTTTATACCTTTTGAAGCTTAATTGAATTCTTCAACACACTGATTATACTCCTTCAATTGCTCAACAACTTAGAACTCTCAAACTTAGTATTTGGCATACAAATTTTTCAATAACGAGAAATGAAAATGCAATTGTCCTTATATAGAGAAATGGTTGTCTGGACATTAGGTTTATACTGAGGCTGTAATCCATGGTGTAGAAGAAGAAAACAAAGGATACAAGAGAGTTGATCAACCACCCTTATCAGTCATCTTCCTAGCAAATGATCACCTAGTTTCGTAGTCACTTTGCACAGCTTGGTGCTTACGCAAAGAAGAAGTAGGTTACTGTTTATGTACTATGAGGGTCACTGATTTTGGGACAGGGTTTAAATCCCAACAATAAGCTTAGTTTGGTTCCTTTAATTTCCAAAATATAATTTTAATGTACAATTGTTAATATATTAGGCAAAATTAGGGATTATTTATGTACTCACATCATATAATCCATGTACATTAAGTACACATAATAAAATTAATAACGCAATTAGATATAATTGTCTGGGTATCTCCCATAAATATTTTTACTACTCACATAACCACATAATAATATTTATTAATATTAAATGTTTATTTAAACATTAAATTTCTTTCCCAATTTTTAGAATTCATAGTTACTTAATCTTTCCTGTATTAAAATATCACATATGATTTCATTGTACTACTTGGTACCTTATATCATTAAAATGTACTCTTATCATATGATCACACACATTACAATAATGTCCCATTTAATTTCTACAATAAAAACCAATTTATCCCACCCTGGCAGTGCCAAACTGGTTTAGCTCTAAGCCAGTTCCAACCTCTATCACCATACTAGTTTTACATGACATGAATTAACTTCCATATTGGTAATATTACTAGTTAAAAGCTTAGTCATTCCTTATATGAAATCACATAATTAATCTTCCTATTTCTCTTTTAATTCACTTAGTGAATTTCGTCGTTTCTCATTATGCCATACAAGGCATTTCACAATCCTCATCATCAATTCCACACTTCACAATTCTTATAAATTCAATTTACACTAATTGAATTACTCATCTTACAACACATCAATATTTATTTTCAAATAAATATTCATTTTCATTTTATATTAAAATAATTATTTATTCATGAAATTTATGGTTCTTACAGCAGGTGTACCTGCGGCTACCCGGGGTGCCCCGGGCTCCGTGGGCGCCGTCATCTCGAAGTACGTGCACGCATGCAATGCGCTTGTCCGCTTGAAACTTCATAACTTTTAATCCGGGAATTCGATTGAGGCGTATAATACCTTTTCGAAATGCTGTTGTCGAGAGCTACACAATGACATGGGATAAGAGGTTGTACGAAGTTGAAAAGATGGGTCCATGACTAGATCTTCAAGTCTTTAAATTCTATCCGGTGTGCTGTCTTACGTAGTAGTCACTCGGGATTTGAGCTATGGTTCTTGTAGGACACTTCTATGTAAAATGTGGTATGAAATGATGCTGAGACGATGTGAATGTATAATTGAGGTGGCAAAATGATGATTTTGCCCCTCACCAAGGTTGTCTCTGGTTCTTGGCTGATTTAGTAGTCGTTGCTCAAGGTTATCTCTGAGATTGGGTAGCTGTAGGTGCTGAATGTCCTCAAGGTTATCTCTGAGGTGTGCCTGACCTCCCGGGGTTATCTTCGGGGTTGGAACTGAGCGCCTCGGGGTTATCTTCGAGGTTTAAGCTGACTTCTGGGGATTAAAATGGACTTTTGGGGTTGTCTCTGGAATTGCAACTGCATTCCTCGGGGTTGTCTCCTAGGTTTGGAACTGTATCTCCCGAGGTTATCTCCAGGACTGGAACTGAGTATCTCGGGGTTACTTTCGAGATGGCAAATTGAGTATCCCGGAGTTGTCTCCGGAATTAAGCTGATTTGACTTCCATGGTTATCTCTGGAAAGCGATTCTGCCCTCCTAAAAGGTTAGTAATAGGAATGCAAAATTTCGAGTGTCTACAGATTCTCCTCTTTATCATATCCATGCAGTGTAATGGCATGAATAGGATAAAGAATACTAGACACTTGAAATGTGACAGGATAATCATGATGCAATGTAATGCAGCATGATGCAAATGTATATTGAACGTGGTTTGTTGGAAAGTTTTCCCATGGGATATGATGACTGTTTGCTCCCATGATTTCTGATGGGGACTGAAGTTATCACTGATGATCCTGATGAACTGCTTGGATGTCTACTCCAAAGCTCTCAAGAACTTCCAGGATGTTAACATTGGGGTTATCACCAAAGTCCTTAATCCTTGGTACAGACTTTCCACCATAGATGTTCCTCTCATGTGTAAAAGACTCTAGGGGAATGAGGTTTTGTCTGATGAAGATTTGTATAACATATTCCATCATCGGTCCTCCCCGATGAGGATGTTTTTCCCTGGTGTGTATCACCAGGTATCTTCAACGTTCTGTCGGAGTTACTGCCAACAGTTTGTGTTGTCAGGGCTGCCTGACCCTCATTGAAATATACTTCAATAGATACCATCATCGGACCATCTCTCATGCTTCGTTGGGTTTAATTGCCAACGACTGAAAACGTCAAGACTGCTTGACCTTCGTTGAAATGTACTTTAATGGTTGAAATCATCGGAACACCTCTGATGCTTCACTGGATTTACTTGCCAACGGCTGAAGAACGTCAAGGTTACTTGACCTTCGTTGAAATATGCTTCAACAGCTGAGATCATCGGACCACCTCCGATGCTTCGCTGGATTTACTTGTCAGTGGCTGAAGAACGTCAAGGTTGCTCGACCTTTATTTAAATGTGCTTCAATGCCTGAGATCATCGGACCACCTCCGATGCTTCGTTGGATTTACTTGCCAACAGCTGACAAATGTTAAGGTTGCTTGGCCTTCGTTGAAATGTGCTTCAACGGCTGAGATCATCGAAACACCTCCGATGCTTCGTTGGATTTACTTGCTAACGGCTGAAAAACGTCAAGGTTGCTTGACCTTCGTTGAAATGTGCTTCAACGACTGAGATCATCGGAAAACCTCCGATGCTTTGTTGGATTTACTTGCCAACGGCTGAAGAACGTCAAGGTTGCTTGACCTTCGTTGAAATGTGCTTCAACAACTGAGATCATCGGACCACCTCCGATGCTTAGCTGGATTTACTTGTCAACGGCTGAAGAACATCAAGGTTGCTTGACCTTCGTTGAAATGTGCTTCAATGGCTGAGATCATCCGACCACCTCCGATGCTTCGCTAGATTTACTTTCCAACGGCTGAAGAACGTCAAGGTTGCTTAACCTTAGTTGAAATGTGCTTCAACGGCTTGATGTTGTATGAAGTATCCACTGGGGGAGAGGTTTTTTGGAGTTATGACCCCTAATTGACGGCATCGGACCTTTGTAAGGTATTATCGAGTGTACTTTGCAACAAATGTGATCATTGATGTTGTGAACCCTGTGTCTAGGCGAATACCAATTAGTGATGTGTAGACCAGCAATTAGGTCATTGAAGATCAGGATTTCATGCTTTTTTACTCAATCGCGTAGCATTTTTTTCCTGATTTGACTTTTTCAACTTGTGAGACCTCCTTTGCAGCTCAAATTAGACAGAGCCAGAGGGGTAGGACCCACCTAGGGCAGCCGCAGGTAAACCTAAGGCAGCCGCAAATACACCTGCGGCCATCCGTGGGAGTATTTGTGGCTCCCATGGCTTTCACAAGTCATTTTCAAGTTGCGCCGCACAGTGAATCCGAGAGTTCTTCTTCAGATCTACTGAGTTCGGGCTACTTTCTAAAAAATCTATCACCGTACAAGATTTCTGCACTATCTTGGTAATGTATGCATGTCCTCTTTTCTAGTTTTTATCCGTTGGAAAATGAGTTATCACATGAAATGCTTCTAAACACATAGTAGTGAATATGAATGCTCATATGACTTGATAAAAAATATTCAACATAGTAAATGTTAGTATTTAACCATGATGAACATAATGATGTGAAAAATTTTGACTTTTGAAACAGTCAAATTGGCACCTTTTTTTGTTATTTCTTATCTTATTTGAGGACAAATGAGCAAAGGTTGTAAAGCAAAGTAATCCTGGTAATCATTGTTCGGGTATCTCCCATAAATATTTTTACTACTCACATAACCACATAATAACATTTATTAATATTAAATGTTTATTTAAACATTAAATTCCTGTTCTAATTTCTAGAATTTACAATTACTTAATCTTTTCTGTATTAAAATATCATATACGATTTCATTGTACTACTTGGTACCTTATATCATTAAAATGTATTCTTATCATATGATCACACACATTACAATAATGTCCCATTTAATTTCTATAGTAGAAACTAATTTATCCTAGACTGGCCACTGGCGCGGCTGCGCCAGTTTGTACTGCTGGGAGGGCGCAGCTGCGTCGGTCCCTGGCAGTGCCAAACTGGTTTAGCTCTAAGCCAGTTCTGATCTCTATCACCATACTAGTTTTACATAACATGAATTAACTTCCATATTGGTAATATTACTAGTTAAAAGCTTATTCATTCCTTATATGAAATCACATAATTAATCTTCCTATTTCTCTTTTAATTCACTTAGTGAATTTCCTCGTTTCTCATTATGCCATACAAGGCATTTCACAATCCTCATCATCAATTCCACACTTCACAATTCTTATAAATTCAATTTACACTAATTGAATTACTCATCTTACAACACATCAATATTTATTTTCAAATAAATATTCATTTTCATTTTATATTAAAATAATTATTTATTCATGAAATTTATGGTTCTTACAGCAGGTGTACCTGCGGCTACCCGGGGTGCCCCGGGCTCCGTGGGCGCCGTCATCTCGAAGTACGTGCACGCATGCAATGCGCTTGTCCGCTTGAAACTTCATAACTTTTAATCCGGGAATTCGATTGAGGCGTATAATACCTTTTCGAAATGCTGTTGTCGAGAGCTACACAATGACATGGGATAAGAGGTTGTACGAAGTTGAAAAGATGGGTCCATGACTAGATCTTCAAGTCTTTAAATTCTATCCGGTGTGCTGTCTTACGTAGTAGTCACTCGGGATTTGAGCTATGGTTCTTGTAGGACACTTCTATGTAAAATGTGGTATGAAATGATGCTGAGACGATGTGAATGTATAATTCAGGTGGCAAAATGATGATTTTGCCCCTCACCAAGGTTGTCTCTGGTTCTTGGCTGATTTAGTAGTCGTTGCTCAAGGTTATCTCTGAGATTGGGTAGCTGTAGGTGCTGAATGTCCTCAGGGTTATCTCTGAGGTGTGCCTGACCTCCCGGGGTTATCTTCGGGGTTGGAACTAAGCGCCTCGGGGTTATCTTCGAGGTTTAAGCTGACTTCTGGGGATTAAAATGGACTTTTGGGGTTGTCTCTGGAATTGCAACTGCATTCCTCGGGGTTGTCTCCTAGGTTTGGAACTGTATCTCCCGAGGTTATCTCCAGGACTGGAACTGAGTATCTCGGGGTTGCTTTCGAGATGGCAAATTGAGTATCCCGGAGTTGTCTCCGGAATTAAGCTGATTTGACTTCCATGGTTATCTCTGGAAAGCGATTCTGCCCTCCTAAAAGGTTAGTAATAGGAATGCAAAATTTCGAGTGTCTACAGATTCTCCTCTTTATCATATCCATGCAGTGTAATGGCATGAATAGGATAAAGAATACTAGACACCATACTAGTTTTACATGACATGAATTAACTTCCATATTGGTAATATTACTAGTTAAAAGCTTATTCATTCCTTATATGAAATCACATAATTAATCTTCCTATTTCTCTTTTAATTTACTTAGTGAATTTCCTCATTTCTCAATATGCCATACAAGGCATTTCACAATCCTCATCATCAATTCCATACTTCACAATTATTATAAATTCAATTTACACTAATTGAATTACTCATCTTACAACACATCAATACTTATTTTCAAATAAATATTCATTTTCATTGAAAATAATTATTTATTCATGAAATTCATGGTTCTTACAGCAAGTGTACCTGCGGCTACCCGGGGTGCCCCGGGCTCCATGGGCCCCGCCATCTCGAAGTACGTGCACGCATACAATGCGTTTATCCGCTTGAACCTTGATAACTTTCAATCCGGGAATTCGATTGAGGCGTATAATACCTTTTTGGAATGCTGTTATCGAGAGCTACACAATGACATAGGATAAAAGATTGTACGAAGCTGGAAAGATGGGTCCATAACTAGATATTCAAGTCTTCAAATTATATCCGGTGTGATGTCTTGCGTAGTAGTCACTCGGGATTTGAGCTATGATTCTTATAGGACACTTCTGTGTAGAATGTGGTATGAAATGATGCTGAGACGGCGTGAATGTAGAATCAAGATGGCAAAATAATGATTTTACCCCTCACCAGGGTTGTCTCTAGTTCTAGGCTGATTTAGTAATTGTTGCTCAGGGTTATCTTTTAGATTGGGCAGCTGTAGGTGCTGAATGTCCTCAGGGTTATCTCTGAGGTGTGCCTGACCTCCCGGGGTTATCGTCAGAGTTGGAACTGAGCGCCTCGGGGTTATCTCCGAGGTTGAAGCTAACTTTTGGGGATTAAAATGGACTTATGGGGTTGTCTCCGGAACTACAACTGCATTCCTCGGGGTTGTCTCCTAGGTTTAGAACTGTATCTCCCGAGGTTATCTCCAGGACTAGAACTGAGTATCTAGGAATTATCTCCGAGATGGCAAACTGAGTATCCCAGAGTTGTCTCCGGGATTAAGCTGATTTGACTTCCAGGGTTATCTCTGGAAAGCAATTCTGCCCTCCTGCGAGGTTAGTAACAGGAATGCAAAATTTCGAGTGTCTACAGATGCCCCTCTTTATCATATTCATGCAGTGTAATGGCATGGATATGAAAAAGAATACTAGACACTTGAAATGTGACATGATAATGATGATGCAATGTAATGCAGCATGACACAAATGTATGATGAATGTGGTTTGTTGGAAAGTTTTCCCACGGGATGTGATGACTATTTACTCCCACGATTTCTGATAGGGACTGAAGTTATCACTGATGATCCTGATGAACTGCTTGGATGTCTACTCCAAAGCTCCCAGGAACTTCCAGGATGTTGACATTGGGGTTATCACCAAAGTCCTTAATCCTTGGTACAGACATTCCACTATAGATGTTCCTCTCATGTGCAAGAGACTCTGGGGGAATGAGGTTTTGTCTGATGAAGATTCGTATAACAGATTCCATCATCTATCCTCCCCGATGAGGATGTTTTTCCCTAGTGTGTATCACCAGGTATCTTCAACGTTCTGTCGGAATTACTGCCAACAGTTTGTGTCGTCAGGGCTGCCTGACCCTTATTGAAATGTACTTCAACGGATACCATCATCCGACCATCTCTGATGCTTCGTTTGGTTTAATTGCCAACGACTGAAAACGTCAAGGCTGCTTGACCTTCATTGAAATGTACTTCAACGGTTGAAATCATCGGAACACCTCTGATGCTTCACTGGATTTACTTGCCAACGGCTGAAGAACGTCAAGGTTACTTGACCTTCGTTGAAATATGCTTCAACAGCTGAGATCATCGGACCACCTCCGATGCTTCGCTGGATTTACTTGTCAGTGGCTGAAGAACGTCAAGGTTGCTCGACCTTTATTTAAATGTGCTTCAATGCCTGAGATCATCGGACCACCTCCGATGCTTCGTTGGATTTACTTGCCAACAGCTGACAAATGTTAAGGTTGCTTGGCCTTCGTTGAAATGTGCTTCAACGGTTGAGATCATCGAAACACCTCCGATGCTTCGTTGGATTTACTTGCTAACGGCTGAAAAACGTCAAGGTTGCTTGACCTTCGTTGAAATGTGCTTCAACGACTGAGATCATCGGAAAACCTCCGATGCTTTGTTGGATTTACTTGCCAACGACTGAAGAACGTCAAGGTTGCTTGACCTTCGTTGAAATGTGCTTCAACAACTGAGATCATCGGACCACCTCCGATGCTTAGCTGGATTTACTTGTCAACGGCTGAAGAACATCAAGGTTGCTTGACCTTCGTTGAAATGTGCTTCAACGGCTGAGATCATCCGACCACCTCTGATGCTTCGCTAGATTTACTTTCCAATGACTTAAGAACGTCAAGGTTGCTTGACCTTCGTTGAAATGTGCTTTAACGGCTTGATGTTGTATGAGGTCTCCGCTGGGGAGAGGTTTTTTGGAGTTATGACCCCAAACTGACGGCATCGGACCTTTATAAGGTATTGCCGAGTGTAGTTTGCAACAACTATGATCATTGATGTTGTGAACCCTGTGTCTAGGCGAATACCAATGAGTGATATGTAGACAGGCATTTAGGTCTCTGAAGATCAGGATTTCATGCTTTTCTGCTCAATCGCGTAGCATCTTTTTTCCTGATTTGACTTTTTCAACTTGTGATACCTCCTTTGCAACTTAAATTGGACCGAGTCGGAGGGGTAGGACCCACCTAGGATAGCTACAGGTACACCTGCGACAGTCATAAATACACCTGCGGCCATCCGTGGGAGTATTTGTGGCTCCCATGGCTTTCACAAGTCATTTTCAAGTTCCGCCACACAGAGAATCTGAGAGTTCTTCTTTAGATCTGCTGAGTTTGGGCTGCTTTCTACAAAATCCATCATCGTACAAGTGTTCTGCACTATCCTGGTAACGTATGCATGTCCTCTTTTCTAGTTTTTATCCGTTGGAAAATGAGTTATCACATGAAATGCTTCTAAACACATAGTAGTGAGTATGCATGCTCATAAGACTTGATAAAAAATATTCAACATAGTAAATATTAGTATTTAACCATGCTGAACATAATGATGTGAAAAATTTTGACTTTTAAAACAGTCAAATTGACACCTTTTTCTATTATTTCTTATCTTATTTGAGGACAAATAAGTAAAGGTTGTAAAGAAAAGTAATCCTGGTAATTAGGCTACCCTTACGGATTATGACTTTGATATTTTTATGCATATAGGATGTTTATTACTGTGGATTGGTGTGCTACTAAATGGGCACCTAGTCATGCCTACGTGCATATGGATAGTCCTTTTTATAAAGGAGACTTTGGTGAAATTTTTTCATGAGCCTAGGCATTGAATAGACATGCATTTTTAACTCCACCGTAGTCATATGTTAAAGTAATACATGCATGCATATAGTCATGAAATGCATTGGAAAAGCTCCAGGTTAGAATTATCACACCCTTTTTGAGGTGATTTGGAGACTTGTGTCCAGATATATGGATCCGGATCAGCCGAGTAGTTCCCGTAAGACCACTTTAGGTGTGAGGAGGAGGGCTTCTGATATGCCTCAGCCTCGTGTAGTTAGACGGCCCCATCGTTTGGTGAAGGCAGTGATTCGTCCTATCCGGGTTGAGGTACCAAATATTGAGGACGAGGAGGATGATGTACCGGTTGCGGCCCCTGCTCCTGCTGTTCATACTCCCTATAGGGATTTGCCAGGCATTAATGTGACGATTCTAGAGCTTATGGGTGATTTGAGTGGCCACCCCTCGGTCTACTTGCATGCGAACGAGGTAAAAGCTGTGTTTGATCTTCCTTTTTCCTATTGATGAGGAGCAAGGATTCTAATGTTGATTTGCTTTTGTGATGTAGATTTTCGGCTTTACGCAGCCTCGAAGGGAACTGGTTCAGCATACACTCCCTATATCTGACCCTTCATCCAGAGTATCGAGAGATTTTGCACGGTTGGGGCTTTGAGGCATTCTTTTCCATCCTCCCCCGCCGTTGTCCCTGGGGTTATCTCAGGGCGTTATCTGAGCGATGATTTCACCAGACTCAGTCTCTCCATTTGTTGGACTGCGAGATGATGATGCCGATGGATTGGCGGTTTATCACTGGTATGGAGTTTGGAGGGGCGTCAGTGCCTTGTGTGGCGAACATTACCCCGACTGCCGTTAGATCCTTGCTAGGAGTGTCGGCTGAGGCACTCAAAGGCAAGACAGTCTGCACTGGTCTTTTGAGCATAGATGCTATGAGTGGGGCGTTGAGTGAGCCCGTACCTGCTGATGTGAGAGTCAGGGATCACATTCTTCGGCGATTATTCCTAATCATCCTCAGGGGTTATTTCATAGCGGATAACTCTTCCACGGTGTCGTTCGCTTTGGTCAGCGCCACACGAGAGGTGGACCGTATTGGAGAGTATGACTGGGGATCCTATACCTTTGCCTATTTCCTCAGGGGAATGCACATGCGTTCGCAGGGCTTGAAAGAGGCTTGGTTAGGATTTTACCCGTTTTTGCTGGTGAGTATCTCTTTTGATTTCCTATGTATAGGTTAAAAGTGTTGACTGACCACAGATGTTTGCCTTTGTTTTAGCTATTTTGGGCCTATGAGAGGCTCCCATGTCTGCGTCCCATCAGCGTGTTAGGTTTGGATACCTACCCACGGGGACGACGATGGCATCAATCTACGTTGGCGAAGGTTCCTGTAGCTGAGGGTTTCACCCATTATTGCCTACAGTTGGAGTTATTGATAGCCAATGTCATTACGTGAGTTCCCTATTCTCGGGACCATTTGACAGTTAGCTTTGAGGATGGGTTTCCGACTGGTGTCGAGTATGTGATGTCCACCCGTCGGATTCCTCTCTTCACAGATGGAGGATGGGAGCTCTATTTAGGTGAGCGTGCTATCAAGAGCACTACAGGAGAGATCCGTATGCCGATCTATCCTCCTACCAGGCGTTATTGGCATGTGTCTTAGTCGCCTTTCAGTGATATCCCGTTGATGGGAGTTGACGGCTTTACTTTGTCTGAGGGTCCATTCACTCAGGACCTATTCTACCACTGGTGGTCCCCTCGTACCATCGGAGCCCAGACCCGCGCCACTCAGTTCATGGGGGATATGGTTCCTGGATCTGTGATGAAGATGAATTAGATGGCCTGCGTCCGAGATCCTACACATTTAACGCAGTTTGATAGCTTGACCCGGCAGTTGCACCGGGCACATTTTTTCATCCGGCATTTGGGCAGAGATCCTTCTAAGGCGGATACCTTCGATCCTTCCAGCTCAAAGACTGGCCCTTCAGGTGACCCATATGGCTTTACCGGTGTAGATTGTAAGACCCCAAATTATTAATAAATGAAATTTAAATTCCCTCTATTTATTATTTTGAAATAGTAAGGGTTAAATTGATTAATGAGGTTAGTTATGGGTAAAATGCGCAAATATTTCAAATAAGCAGGTGGTTATAAAATATTCATTGTTGTCGGGGAATATTCATTTGGTCGTGGAATATTCTTCCTGTCGGGGAATATTCGTACGACGGCGCAGTCTATTGTGGGCCCCATAATGGAAAGTGATTGGATGAAGAAAATGACAAGTATAAGTTGTTTATAAATAACGGCGTAGTTGTTACCGTTAATACTGTTGGAATACCCGGTGGTTAAAACACAGTAATACGCGTTGTTACATAGTAGCACACTGTATTGCATCAATTATTGATTCTTACGTAAGAAGACACTACTCAATAATGGTTACAGTAATTACTGTTCAGTATTTTATTTTATTGATTCAATAATTGCTGCGTTGATATTTTATATTACTGTTGTTTCAATAATTGTCACTACACAGTATTTCCCATTATCAGATCAATAATTCATATTATTTGAATAATATTATTAGATAACATTATTGACAATGTCTAGAAAGTTCTGTCTAATGAGAGGTTTGGTCATCTAATTGCGTGCCAATAAGGAAAAATCCTTATTGGAAAGCCCCCTCTTTCCTGAGAACGGCCTGGTTGTCATAAATGTGATTCTGTAATATTATTTGTGAATAATTAATTATTGATTCATATGATAAGAAAATATTTATTTTATGTGGATATAAATGAGGGATATATTTTTGTGGTTAAAAATGAAGGAGTTAATGTTGAGATTTTTATTAGTATTTTTGTCGGAATGGAGGTATTAAAAATCAGGATTTTTGAGATATTTTGCGGGGGTTGTAATTTTTAATCCGACCGTTGGATCGTGGTAATTTTTGGATATGTTATACATATATAAGTTGAGTATATGTCCACAAATTTTGAACTGTTAAAAATGAACATATGATTTATTATGAATTTTACGAGATGACTGGTTCAGGAATTATTGAATTTTCGGAGTTTATCATTTTGGTAGAAAATTCTAGAATTGGTGGGCCCCACTCTTGGTTGGTGAAGAAATGTGCTGAGATTTTTATTCAAATGTGGTAGGCTTGAATAGTAGCAGGTAAAGCCATCAGGTTGCAGGTTAAGTCTGTTTCGGCGTGCTAACATTTTCCTATAAATAGAGGGCTAAGTCACTACAACAAAAAGGATTATTTCCGACGGAATATTCGGTCGGAAATAAGCATATTCCGTCGAGGTTAACCATATTTTCGACTGAATATTTGGTCGGAAATTCGGTCGTATATAAGCAGGTCAAAATTAAGTCCGTCGATATTTCAGTCGGAGATACTTAAGATCGACGGACTTATCGTCGACTGAATATTCGGTCGGGGTTACTATATGTCCGACTGAAAATATTCGGTCGAAAGTATTCGGTAGGTGATAAGCATGACACGTGGCAATAGGGCAAAATTGGGGAGTTATTATTTCCGACGGAAGTCCGTCGAGAATAGTTATATTCCGTCGAGAATAATGACTATTTTTTTTTAATATTTAATTTGTTTTTGCAATATCCAGGGATTTAACCCACATCTTGTACCTGTACCTGTATTCCAACAGCACATACACATACACAAGCTAACAATATAACCTCCAACATCACATACACATACACAAGCTAACAATATAACCAATAACACGAATTACAATTACCAAGACCGACAATATGTAAAAAACCAACAAAATGATAAGTAAAAAGGTCAAAAACATCACATTAATCTAAACTAATGTATATCAAACATCTAATTAAGCTAAATTAAACTAAATGCCAAGGTTTAAACTATATTAATACATTAAAAATAATGTAAACTACAAATTAAACGAATGTAAACTAAGTAAAACTAGCTAGTAGAGCCCCCGGTATGAGGAGGATCATCGGGCGGGCGTCGACGCTGCTCTGGAGTATGAAAATCGCCACCATCGTCATCCCGCTCGTCAGTTCGCTCGTCACCGTGTTGATATAATATATATGATTCAGTTAAAGATAACTAAATGAAAATTAAATTACATGCAGAATATATATTTGAATGTAAAACGAATAGTATATCTGAGTAGTCGAGGGCTGACTCAACATCGGCCCAAACGCATCCTCGACTAAGGTAACCACCATCCGAACAATCTCGTCGCATATCGCGGCCCACTGCTCCGGAGGGATACCCGTACTCTCGGCGGTGGCACTAGCTGCAACGTCCTGCGCAAGCTGATGGAGGCGAGAACGGCTGGGAAGGCCCTGACGATGGAACAGCGGATCGGTCTCAAACCTCTTCGACACTACAGCCATAACACGCTGGAACAAAACATCGTCTAAGCCAGCGCCCGTATGTGATGGTCCCACAGGGGCTCTCGGACGCAGACGCTGGCTAAAGCCTACAAAAATAAATATAACATGAATAATATGACAAATTTTCTTTATTCATAAACAAGAAATAAACTAAAAATATTATACCTCCTGGCAGTGTATAGGCTGGTATCCTCGGTAATCCCAGCACTCGATACCGCCCGCTAGTACTAGTGGGAGTATCCTGAGACGCGACCCAGAGAGTCGTCTCCTCGTCCTGAGATAAACTAATCTCGGGCGGAGGGACGGTGGAATATAACGTCTCAGCATCGCCCCTAGCAGCCTGCAACTCCGCTATACGCTGGCTGCGGATCTTCTCAAACCGCTCCTGTAATTTGATATATGTACATGTGAGTTATATTGGTATCATCATATAAATTACGTAATATTATCATAAATAATATTTATTATAGCAAATGTATTACCCGTATAGCTAGTGCTGCTGGAGACATCGTCGACCCCGAAGTAGAGCCCTTCGGCGTATGGACTCTATCCCAGAACTCCATCATAGTAGGAGGTCGGCCCAAGCTACTCTGCATGGCCTAAAGCATATACATTAAATAATATCAACTTAAATTACATAATGTTGCAGTTTAATATTAAACTAAACTAAAGATAAATACATACCGCTTTAACCTCTTGAAACGACTGCGAGCCAGAAGTATGTACAACTCGCAGCTTGCCTCGATTCTTCTTCATCTACTCTGATTTGGTCTTGAACGCAACATCATCCCAATACGTACACATCGCAGCCCATGATGGATCTGATACTGCCGGCAGCTGATGATATCGCAAAGTAGTCCCGGGCGATTCTTCTATCGCCCGGACTGCCCTCTGTCGCATCTCGTATAGCCAGTCGGCATAATTCTTTGAGATGTGGGCAATGATAACGGCGTCACCATCCGCCTCAGTGATGCCGGTCTCGTATCGATAATATCTCTATCAAACAGACATAACATACATCTTATTAATTATTTGCACAATATGTAAATAACATGAACCTTGATTTAATATATGTAATTCGACTTACGTGAAACTCCCGCAACACTGTCACCATGAAGCCGGCATCGTAGTGCAAGTACTGGCTAAATCGCATGCAGCCAGTAGGGAGATAAGCCAGGCAGATGGCGTGTACGGTCGCCTTAGCGACAGGATCCATAATACTAGAATACAAAATTTATTAAGAACATTCTAATTGATATCATCGCGATTGAACATATATAAGTGATAGTTGAAACCTACACAAACGAGCCGACATCAACTGGAACGACGTCAGGCACTGCCGGCGGACAGCCTAATCGACCGAGGTTAGGCCCTCGCTGACGTCGACGTCTAGCATCTGTATGTTTAATATAGTTATGACATTGTCAATGAATGTATAATATAGTTATGAAAAACACGTTACTAATGCGCTAATTAGAAATCAACTCACTAGCATCTGAAGACGACCCGCCTTGGGAGCCGTCGCCCGATCTGGAGCGGCCGCCGCCACGACCACCTCCACCGCTATGTCGAGGCATAGCTGTACTACTGAAATAACAGACATAGATACGATGACATTAATTAAATTTTATTGCAATTATTATATCTAATTTCGTTGTATAATATTTACAAAACACCAATTAGTGAAGTAGTACGTCGTCAAACCTGTCAGAATCAAAATCATTTTCATTTCCATCTTCTGATTCTGTCACTTCCTCTTCTGTATCAATTTCTTCCTCAGTATCATCTTCTACCACCACATACGGACTGACAACCACATCTTCCTCCACTTCGTCAACATCGAGTACGTTAACGACATCATCAACCACTACGTCGTCATCATCTAGCACAACGTCGCTGGGATTGCTAACTTGTTCTTGCAACGGGTCATCCGTACCATCAAATGATCGAGTCTTCGTTGTGACAACTGTATACCAGGGGGTTCTATAATTTACGACATTAGGGGCGTAGTACACTTGAGTTGTTTGGCTGGCTAACACAAATACGTCATCAGACTATAAATTCGATTTTATATCTACTGTGATGATTCTATTACGATCAACTTTAACACCCTTTGCAGTATCAAACCAGCGACACTTAAATGTAATGACCATTTTAGCACCTGGATAATTGAGCACAACCACTTCCTTTAATCTTCCATAGTAATTGGACTCAAAATCTCCATAACAACTTCCCAACACGACAACACCAGAGTTGGCTGATGTCAATTCATTCAAGTCATCAACCTTGAATCTATACCCATTCACGATACAACCTGGAAATGAACTAACGAGTTTGTACGGGCCTAAAATGACATCTCTAAAACGCTCATAATCGTTCTCTTCTTCAACCCTTCTCTTAAACCACTGATGGAAATTGTCATTAGTGAATGCTTCCATCTGTGATGTAGTCAACCCCGGGTTAGAAGCTCGTGTTTCCAATTCGAATGCGCTGCGTACAATAATATGGAAATTGTTTAATTATTTGATTACGGTATGAAAAATTCATTGTCAACTTGAAATAATACATACTTGATGTACGACGATACTTCAGGCATATTCAGAAGTACATATGTAGATACAATCTTTAAATCTTTATCGGTTAGGTAAGTCGTCGTCTCATGTCCAAATGGTTTGGCCGGATAAGTGAATGCATCCAACTCATCAGCAGGCGTTTGGGGATCGACGACGACCTCATTCCGACTAAGACGATTGTGCTTCGTTAAGACTACATCATCAAAGTATAGCGAGCAGAAGTTGACAAGCTCTTCCTCCGTATAACGTTCAGCTATAGAACCCTCTACACGAGCTTTGTTTTTAACTTTCTGTTTTAATCGACGCATATACCTGAAATAAGACAATATATCGGCTAAAACAATATTCAGGTGATGATTATAACCCAATGTAGGTGATATTACCTCTCAAAAGGATACATCCATCGATATTGCACCGGTCCTCCAAGCTTAAGTTCATATGGCAGATGAATAGGCAAATGCTCCATCGAGTCAAAGAACCCTGGAGGTAAGATCATTTCGAGCTTACACATTGTCAACACTATATTTTTCTCCATCTGCTCCACATCACTATACCTTATAACAGTAGAGCAAATTTTCCGAAAAAAATTTGAAAGTGCGGTAAATGCATCATTAATATTCCTCGGTAATACTTCACGAAAGGCAATTGGAATCAACTTCTGCATGAATACATGACAGTCATGACTCTTGAATCCGGTAATTTTTAACTGCTCAACCTTAGTACATCGAGAGATGTTAGAAGCATAACCATCTGGTAGCTTTAATGCACTAAGCCACTTGCAAATGTTTTCAACCTGTTGCTTGGTAAGACAAAATGGAGCTTTTGGTTTTGAGTTGTTAGGACGAAGCCACAATTCCCGCCTGATGTTCATTTCCTCCAAGTCTTTACGTGATTTGTCATTGTCTTTTGTTTTACCACTCGTATCTAGCACGGTGTAAAACAAGTTCTCGAACACATTTTTCTCCGTATGCATGACATCTATGCAATGATGAAGTGCTAGTGTACCCCAGTATGGCAACTCAAACCAAATGGGCGAGTGTGTCCAATTATGAGCTTTACCGTACCCTATTGCTCTCAACTTACCATGCTCCTTCCCAGGCGGTGGAAATGTCAAATCATTTAGCCATCTCAATACATCGCTGCCCGACATGCACTCGGAGAACATGTAGAGACATCAACTGAAAGTTCCTCAAAATTTATAAAAACGCACCCTGTGCATTGGCACCGACCTAAGTGAGAGACATAACATCCAGTAACAGTCCCAAACTGGGGACTATTCGACATTCACTCCTAATGAGTTAACGTCGAACGGGTTTCTAATTGTATTTTATTTTATTTTATTGTATTTTATTTAATTTTGATTTTATTTAACTAAGTAAGTGCTACTCAGTTTAATTATATTTATTTTGTATTATATTATTTTAAATTAAATTAATTCATTTTTTTTGAATTTAATTTAATTTAATTTAATTTCTATTATCTTAAATTAAATAATATTTTTATTTTATTTTATTTTATTTTAAATTATTTAATTTATTTGTATTTGTATTATATTATATTATAATATTTAATTTATTTAAATTTTATTATCTTAAATTAATTAAATTTAATTAATTTAAATTTAATTTGTATTATATTATATCATATTTTATTTTTATTTTATTTTAAATTTAATTAAATTTTTTATTATATTATATAATTTAATATTAAATAATTTATTTAAATTTTATTATCTTAAATTAAATTAAGTCAAAAGTTTATTTAATTTAATTTAATTTGTATTATATGTCATAATTCAATTTATTTAAATTGTATTTTAGTATTGAGAAACTAATAACTATACAATAATTAATATAATAAAGAATGTGCAATTGCTGAGTTCTGACAGAATTTCATCGGGAATTCCGTCGGATTTAACAAATATGACACTAATCAACTATAATATATGAACAACCAACAAGTTTACAATACAATTTAACAATTGTATATACTCAAATCTGCAAAATAGGCAGTAATTAACATTAACGAACAAACAATTAAAATAATGAAGCTCCAAATTTAGTAAACTATCACAGAAAAACCAAATTTGAACAACACTACAAAGGAAATTTAGGCTTCAACAACATTTCAACAAATTATTTCAACACTTTCAACAACATTTCAACACTTTCAACAACATTTAAACAGAAAATTTAGGGTTCTAAGTACTTATACCCAAATCTATGCATAACCATATATATATCTGAAGATTTAGGGTTCTAAATTTAAAATTAATTGATAAAACTAACCTTAAATTGAGAGAGAAGGAGGACCAAAGAGGGACTAGAGAGAGCAGCAGAGGGAGCCGAAGGTGAGCCTGCCGATGAGGAGAGGGAGAGGTGTTGCCGACGAGGGCTTAGCCGGAGATGGGGCTGCTGACGAGGAGAGATGCGACGGCCGGCGAGGAGAGGGACGGGACGAGCAGTGGGAGGAGGGAAAGAGAACGCAGCAGCAGCAGCAGCAGAGCAGAGAGAGAAGGGAAAAAAATTAGCACAGCTGCAGAAGTGAGGCTCGCGTCTGTTAGTGATTAGGTTTTAAGCTTATTTTCGATGGACATCCGTCGATCATAGTTCCGTTGACATTATGGTATCCTCGACGAACAATCAGTCGATATTAATAGCTCTTCCGTCGAGGTTGTTATTGGCGCTAGAGTGAAACTTTGGCGCCACAAGCATGGTATAGGATCGACTGAATTCAGTCGAGTGTATACTATCCTCGAGGGATTTATGAACGACTGAATATTCCGTCGGTAATACATTCATTTCGACCAAATTCATTCCGTCGACCTTATTTATTATATTTTTATTTTTTAATATTATATTATATTAATTATTTAAATTAATTAAAATTAATTAAGTAAAATTTAATTATATTATATTAAATTAAATAAATAAAATTAAATTATTTATTTTTAAATAAATTAAATTAAATTAAATTATTTATTTTAGTTTATTATTAGTTTAATTTTATTTATTTATTTGATAAAATATATTAAATTAAAATTAAATTTTTTATTTGATTTTATTTTGTATTACAATAAATTAATATAATTTATTTTTATTAAATTATTTTATTTTGATTAAATTATTTTATATCTATTAAATTATGTTAGTACTAATTCAGAAACTAAGTAAATTTTGCTTAGATAATTTTAATATTGGGAAACATAATAAATATATACACAGTGTCTTCAAATTTTGTAAATGTTGATTAACTCTGATAGAAATTCGTCGAGAATCCGTCAGAAATAACAAATATATATACTACTCAGCTATACCTAAACATAATCCAAATTTTATTAAACCCAAATTGTAACATATATATCAAATCCAAATTGCAGCAAATCCAAATTAATGATTGACATATTGCAACATATATATCAAATTTTATCAAACCCAAATTGTAGCAAATCACAGCCAAATTGCAGTATATATATAACACCCGAAATTGCAACATAGCAAACCAACACAGTGGCTAACATATAAACCCTAACACACAATCAGTGGCTGACATAAACCTTATAACACAAAATTAGTTTCATATATAGAACAAAATAAATTAAACACTAACACATCGCCAAGCCCAAAATCAATGGCTGACATATAATTAAACCCTAACCCTAACATAACTGAGTTGAAATTAGAAAATTACCTCACTTGATCGAAATGTTAGAGACAAAAGAGAAGAGATACCCACGATCGTCGGAAATCAACCACCGCGCGACGAAATCCACCCACCAACGCCGATTCGGCCACCAATGGCGTACAATAGAAGAGAGGAGAGAGGGAGCTGGCGTTTTATGGAGGGGCGAGGGAACGAAGTAGGGAGGAGAGACGAGGGAGAAGCCGAAGAGTGAGGTAGGAGGGAGAAACCGGAGAGGGAGGTAGGAGAGAGATGGGGCAGAAGTAAACTGATGGACAGATCTGTAAGTGTTTTATTAAAATAGATTATTTTCGACGGAAGTTCGGTCGACAATAAGTTCGTCGACTATTGTTTATTTCTGACGGATTATCAGTCGACCATATGGCTTATTCAGTCGAGATAGTATTTCCTGGTGGCGCGAAATGTTGGCGCCTTTGGGTAGCCTTATTCTGACTGAATTCAGTCAACTTTAATATATCTCTGACTGAATTATGTTCGACTGATCGATCCGTCAAAAATACATTAATATCGACCAATTTTATTCCGTCGGAATTAATTCCGTCGAGCATAACATGTTTTCTTGTAGTGAGTTAGAATTGAAAATCACACCAGAAACAAGTTTTCTCTCTTTTTCTCTCTCTAGATTATTGAGTGTATTTTGTGAGTATTTAGATACTTTGAGGGTTTCTATTCATCAGAGCAAGTTTCTTTCAGTCTTATTCCGGTATTCCGACCAGAAGTATTGTCTTTACGGGATAAGGGATGTTATTTTATTCGAAAATGATATTATTTCTTCAATATCATTATGCCGAAATATTGGTTAAATTTTTTTATCAAATTTGGAACTTTTCACGTCGGAGTTACTATTCATGAGTTACTATTCATGAGTTACTATTCACGAGTTACTATTCACCGAAAAATAAAATTTTCTTCTTTTCGTCCAAAATATCTATTCCGGGTACTAGCTTTGATTGTATCCATGTTTTGATCATTCTTGAATTTTACTTCACTATGAATAATTATAAGGTATTTTTGGACATGGATAAATCGAAATAAGAATCCTTAATATTTGTTATTTTGTTTCACTGGATTCGTTTTCTTTAAGATATTTTTCATCATCCTCAGTCCTAAATGATGATATTACTGAATATCTTTGGCCTGTAGTGCAAAGATGAATGATTAACTGATGAATATCTTTGGTCCGTAGTGCAAAGATGAACAGGTGTTGAGATGAACATGACCGACTGGTGATACAAATGAATATCTTTGGCCTGTAGTGAAAAGATGAATATTTGATTAAAGATGGTTATTGATTGTTGTTACAGGGATAAAATATTGATGATGGACTTTTAAATCTTAGAAGATAGTAGAACTCATTCTCTACTTGACTCTTCTAATGCTTTGCTGTTTCCGCTGCAGTTATTGATTTAAAACTTGTTGTCTATTGTATTCTATTAGATTTTTCCCTGTTGAAGGCTAACGATAATTTGTTCTGTATTATCTTAGTCATAATGTTCTTTACTGGGCTAGTTGAGCTCACCCTTTTCCTTTTTGTTCCATTTTTCTCAGGAGGAAAGAATGTAGCGAGTACTAGTCGGGGTATGGAATGATGGTTCTAGAAGTTATTTTAGTAGTCCTCACCATTTTTGTGAAATAATGTATCAATAATTATAATGAGGACTTATTTGAGTGTGGATATTGTCTAGATGACAATATTTGTATTTAAACTCACAGTTCTTATTTTGTAACAGTAAAGATGTAGTTGTTTCTGTACCATATATTTTGGCGACTCAGAATGGGTGTTGTATACCTATTTTGGGGGCATCGCATAGATCCTCCATTTTATAGACCTGACATCTCTCTTGGCGGAGATCCAGTGACTCAGGAGGAGTTACATCAGACGGACAGGCTAGATGATGTAAACATCAACACCATTGACTTCTTCTGATGTATTTCTCGCTATATCTTTTGATAGACCTCTGTTAGATACTGGGTGGTTGTGGCTCATTCTCGTTATATCTTTTGATAGGCCTCTATTAGTTGGGCGTCTGTGCCCCATTTCCCTGTACTTTCCAGCTGTACAGAGATGATGTATTAGATGATGATGTACTTAGGAATGTATGTATACTATTTTCCATTCCCTACATCATATTGCCATCTATTTTTTATCATGCATGTGTTATGTTATGCATATGTATGTCCAAAAATATTCAGCATTGACCCCTGGATGGTCTTATGATACGGCCCACATAGATGTCTTCCTAGACAGTTAGCTGCATTGATCACACTCCACCAGTATTGGTAGCCTCATGTTTGAGGTCATGGTATGATAGTTTGTCACCTCCAGATCGGGTGACTATAGATCAGCTGTTGCAGCACTCTGTGACCCTCCTGATGTTCCAGGTTCCTGTGGGTTTAGTAGAGGGCATGCTGGAGCACTGGGTACCGAAGAGGCAGGTTTTTCGGTTTGAGACCTAGGAGATGACTCCCACCTTAGAGGAGTATGAGCGGTTGACGACTTTGCCACTAGATAGGCCTTGTGCTCAGATAGCTGTCGGGGATAGTAGCCCAGGATGAGATTACCTCCAGGCATGTAGTGTCCCAGCATTTTCTGATAGACAGATTTGGCTCATATATTGGACAGTTATGCACAGCACTTCGGGGATTTCACCACGTCGGAGGATCAGTGGCGTGTTGCCAGAGTAGACATACTCATGATGTGTGTAGTGGCTTATCTGTACATGCCACTATACATGGATCATTTAGACATCGGTGTAGTTATGGTAGTACGAGCTCTCATGGAGGGACATACCATTGTACCGATGATTGTGACAAAGACATTGAGGTTGTAATGACCCCAAAATTCATACAATTCAATTATCGACTTCGGTCGTTAATAATACGTCTAACTTGTGATTTTACATCATTATTCGATGTTAAACTTAATAAAATGCGGAATAATTTAAAATTTTCTATCTTCTTACTTTAATTCCCTAAATCAAAATCTTTATCATCTACATGTCTTTGAATCATATATAATCCATGATTCACTTTATCAGAGATAATATATATATACTTACATATCAAATCGATATCCTTTATACATCGGGCAGCTCAAACTTTAACTTTACAACTCAACATAAAATATACATCATAAAATATTGAGTACATCTCATGAACCTTAATCATAGTTTAAAGAAATAACAATCTTCAACTAAAATATTAGTCTTCGTGTATTATTTCTAATCTACATCATTCAAGTAGCACATAGTGTTACCTTCAATCCTTAACTTACAAAAATGGTTATTTACAAGGTTGAGCTCGACAGCCTAGCAAAATCTAATAGTTTTCATGTATCACGTAGTACATAATTACATGCTTATCATACATCTCATAAACATTGGACTAACATAAAATACGTGTTATAGTTCATATAACAAGTATAAAGATTGAGTTCCTTACTCAATCAGCATTCATTATTCAATCAACGTAGTCATAAGTTGACTTTAACGTTTCATACTTTCAATATATATTTAACACATCATGCTAGTTGCAATAAAAATTTAAAACAGTTCATCACCAAGTTCACATAATAGGAACTGAAAGACTTGCCTTGATCGTTGTTTAACAATAATAGTTTAACAGCTTACAGCTATCTGCACTTCACGTGCCCTACACAATTTATATAATCATGCACATCAACTATTAGTCACATAGCAATGCATAGTAGTTGTGATGTAAACTTTACTCTATATCTCATAACCCTTCCAATTATCAATACACAGTGTTCAATTTGATTGTGTTAACTTTCGACTTATATCTCACTATATTTCATACTTGAAGTTCATTCAAGTGTTTAAGTCTTGCTAGGAATCATTATTGGTTTTATAATAACCCCATTCCAAATCTTATAATATTCATTTCATTTGACTCAAAACACTTTTTACGTCCATTAACACTTGTCACGGTGTTTCGACGTTTATTCGTCACACTCCCGATTTGTCTCTCTTGTGTATGGTTAGTATACGTATACAACTTATCTAATATATCATTTATTAATGTTAAGCATTATTATATTTACTAACATTCATGATTTATAACTTAGAACAACAACTTATATCGTCAGAAGCACTACACTTGCATACGTGCATGCCCGACGCCCTCCGATTGCCTCCTAATACACAATAGTCCTAAATATGACTATTTTGACCCCTTCTAAAATCTCAACCATCTAGCAGTGTCCATCTATGTGCCCGTGCTCTTGGGCAGCAAAACCATGCTTGGCTTCGCCCAGATTACAGTTTTTGCGATGTTTTTACTTCAAATCTTCATAACTTCTTCATTTTAAGTCAGAATTTGTTGGTTTTCGACTCTATGAATTCGTGAAACACTAAACTACTCATCTACATAATAATAATAATAATATTTCATAAACTTTAACAAATTAATTTAATGGTTCCAATTCAGTGTGCATGCTATATATTCATGTTTTAAACATATTTAGCGAATTCATTCACTACGAATTCGTTTTACATTCGTTTTGACTCGTTCAACTTGGGTTGTTTTCTTTTTTCATCATACTAACAACATCTATAATCCATTTCAGATTATATTATGAATTCATCGTTAATTTTTTATTCTAAAACAAGCCCTAATGTACATATTACGCCTAAAAGTTCAATTATTCTTATTTAACACACTTAGACGAATTTAATTCCCCCAAAACCACTTATAGATGATACATAACAGATTATATATATGCATAAAAACATATTACCACTTCCTCATCAATTCAACCCACCAAAATAATTTACAACGAAGAACTCAAGAAAATAAAAACTTAAGAAACTAGAATTGGATTATCACCTCTTGATTCCTTCCTTAGTTTAGATGAAGATTACTTGATTACTCTTCTACCCCTTCTTTGATCCTCAGATTTTTGCTCTCAACTTCATAGAGAATTCTCTTTTCTCTTAATTTCTCTCTAAGTCTCTCTCTTTCTCTCTATTTTGCTAAACCACGTAAACAAAATAAACTGATGGCTTAACGTGGGTGTTACAACTGATTGCTTAACGTGGGTGTTACAAAGGCAAAAGGTCACAAAGCCATGTTTGGCTAGAACCCTTAATCCCTTTTAATTTATTTTAATAATTCTCCTTATCATATAGTATATCTTCTTTTCTTTAAATATCACACTTTAACTATGCTGCTAAATTATTTAGCTAACTGCACTGAATAATTATACAATTATAATTTGTATAATTGTTACACTTATACATTATGAAATTATATTCATAAACATCTCTATGTAAAATAATAAACATTTCATTAAAATGATTAGTATTTGATCTATTAATTATTTTAATAAATTTACAATTATTATATATAATTATACAATTTTCTTTTCTTTTATAAATTGTCCCAATACAATTTATTTACTCTATACTTTTAATCATAATTTAAATATTTATTTAATTCATTAATCCTAACACCAATATTTATTTATAATTATATTGGTCCTTCTCATTCTCATAGTTAATTTACATTCAATTGGCTAAATATAATATATTAAGCCATTTCATAAACGCAATACTCTTACATGTAATACATTACCTTCCCAATTTATTAAAATAATTATAAAATTATCTATCAAATTATAACGCTTAATTAAATTAAGCCATAACAACCAACTTCAAATATTTATTATTCAATAAATAAATCAACTAAAATATATCTAACTCAAATAAATATTTTAATTAATTATAAAAAGCACATTCGTTATATTTTTCCCTCCTTATTAGGATTCCGTCCTCAGAATCACCGAAATCTCCTTTACCCAGTTTTCATCTCGCCACTTTTAGAAGTCTATTGTAGAACAACTTCAAAGCATTACCTTAACATAGGTTCTATGTTTTCTGTTCCTCTCAACAATTCTTGAAAGTTTTTATTTCATAACATTTACTTAGACTTGACTATATTCTGAGTATTAAACATTCTTTAACCCATCCATTATCTTTTATTCAACTTATAAACACTCGGGATATCACATTCACCCCTTCTTCTAAAAATTTTGTCCTCGAAATTTAATTTATTAATCTTCATTCATTCGATTTATCAAAATAGATTTTACGTTACTCTTCATTTATTCATTGGGTTCTATGACAAAAATCCCTCCTCTAAGGATCTTCCCATCATCACCATAATCTTCACATCTCGTTCTTCTAAGAACTTCATATTCTCTCTAGATAATTCATCTCTTTCTTTATTCAGTTCGTTTACGGATTTATTATAGTTTTCTCAATTCTCCCATCACCACATGTTGTATTCTCCAACTTTTCTTTTCTAAGGAATACTCTCCTTTTCACTTCCATCTTGCAGAATAACAAGAATCTTCCACAATTGTTCAATAATTGGGAAGTAGTATGAATAATTTAGGAATTTAAAAGATTCCAAATCATGATGAGGGGTCTTAAGACCTTGAACTCATCTCGAGGTTTAATAGTGCTTCACCCCCGATACTTCACACTATAAACCATTTTAACATAATGTTTAACAATCACACAAACTGTAAACATGCTACATCAGTGCTCTAGGTGATCAGCCTATAGCACTACTACGTCGTGCACGCATGTAGTACATCTTAACATCGTAACGACTATATGCGTTACTTTTGGAACCATTGTCTCCGATAACATGTCCCCTTTATAAGGTTGTTCACCTTAGCTTCTTAACATCTGAATCCGCACCAAAATAATTTGGTTTGGAATAGTTTGACAAAGAACGCTTGAATTTCATAAACATCTTTCAATATTCGTCTAGCTGAATCAAATAGCATAGACTTCTACAATAACTCAGACATCAATCGAAATAGTTTAAGCCAATTCATGTGGCATATCTTTCTTAGTTTAAAGAAAACCAAAAATCACTTTTATGATGGTCAAGATACCGTACTATTTTAATTGTACGTTGAGGATTCAGTCATTATGTGACTTCGTCATGCTACATCATACCATAGTGGGCTAACGATCTTATGATCACATCCAACACCAGGTTCAATTGCACTGATGACTTCCTCGTTTGTCAAATCAGCATCATATTTAGTGATGCCTTAATGACTACGAACAAACAAAATATATTTTGATATTTTTAAATCATTTTTTTCTAGCTGAAATAATTAGCATAGACATACGAATTACGGTATTGATTTTAAGACTCACTGGTTCAATCGTTTGATCCAATGTTTTCAAGAAAATAGAAGTGCAACCATCAGCACGAAGTCAATAAATTTCAAAAATCTAGCAAAGATAGAAGATCTGGAATATCTAATTCTCTCCATGAACTTCCTCACTTACTAATTCGTTTTATTTCTGGCACCACCAATGCTCTTATACAAAATATTCTTATATCTCAATTTACAAACTTTCTATACCCAGTATAGTTCATCAAACTTACCACACATTGGAAGTTCAGGAACTTATCACAATAATATGAGTTTAGGAACTTATCCTAGTCAGACCATAGGCGTCTGTCGACGTCGGAATTTTTATTTGTCCCTTTTCTGTTCTTGTTCTTTGGTGCTCTCATGTTAGGTGAGATTTGTTTGAAAAAATAAGTTGTGAAAAGGTCCGACATGTATATGTCGACGATTTGACTGTAAGAGTCGCTAGTTGGTTTTTTAACTGGTTGTACCAACACAACCGAGAAAAGGTTTGCACATTGACCCAGTGATGTGACACTGCTAAATGGGTCTGTGAAACCGAGATTCATTAGGGTCCGGGGACTTGCTTATGCGGAGGAAAGGTGTTAGGCACCCCCCGACAACCGTGTTGCCACGGTTACCGCCACTTTTCAAGAAACTGTTATATGAATGTGTGTGTGTGTGTGTCAATGTGCTGTTATTTGGAAGTAGTGTTATGCCTCGTTTCCACCTATATACAAAGGGTTTGAATTCATATAAAAATTCAGTTTTAAACGAGATATAGCAGTGATGTTTTGTAAAAAGAGGTTTTTCAAATCCTTATGCTCAATAGTAATTGAGGCCTTTGATACTTCCATTTTATTAAAATGTTCAGCTTGATTGCTTTTATTTTCTAGATGCGAAGCATCTTCGAGAAAATAATGTACAAAATGATGTCGAATTCCTCATGGGCATGAAAACCATCTGAGGAAATCCAAACACCGTGAATAATTTACAAGCTGTTTACAGCTAAAAATGTCCATCACGGGAACTGAATCTAGATTCAGTAGAATGAATCTGTGATGACATGATTCCTAAGCTCACATGATGCCACAATTTGTATGAAAACTGTAAGCAGTTATATATAAAAGCTGTAAATATATATATAGACATGATCAACCACCACGAAGCACCTCCATGGGGGAACGGAAATGTAAATATATAAAACCAGTATATATATATATATACATATATTGACATGATCAACCACCACGAAGCACCTCCATAGGGGATCAGAAATGTAAATAAAGCTATAAAAGCGATCAACCGCCATGAAGTAAACTCCAGGCGGGACTAAATGTAAATAAAGCAGTAAAAATGATCAACCGCCACGAAGTAAACTCCAGGCGGGACGAAATGTAAAGAAAGCTGTAAAAACGATCAACCGTTACGAAGTAAACTCCAGGCGGGACGAAATGTATATATATATATATACATACATATATATATATATATATATATATATATATAAAAGCAATAAACGCACAGGATATATATCGATCCCGACTCGGTTTATCATTTCGACGATTTGTCGCTATATATATATATATATATATATATATATATATATATATATATATATATATATAAGTAAATAAACGCTCCGGACGTGAGATCAGGTTCAATCGAGGCATAACTTGATAATGTTACTCCATATATATATATATATATATATATATATATATATATATATATATATATATACACAAAAAGAAACAAAAGCCACGGACCAAAGTCCGGACAAACACACGCAACACGACTCTCAACGTAAAGAACGGTGTGCGTAAAGATGAAGATAAAAGCTTTAAAGTGTGTAAGAAGGCTTACAGTGGACTGCCAAAGAAGACTTCAATAACTTGAAAGGGATGAACACTCGACTCCCGCCGAAAAAAATGTAGCTATATATGAGCTCATAAGTGTTTAAAATTAGAAAGCACTCAGTTTTTAGTATGTACAGAGCAAATTGGACAGGGCTTCCTCGCCTTTTCTCTATGCAAAATGGCTATCCCAAGCCCTCTATTTATAGAGGGGGAGCCGCAGGTGCACCTACGGCTGCCTGGGGTGCCCCGGTTCTGCGGTCCTACCGTCTCGAAGTATGTGCACGCGTGTAACGTGATATCCACTCAAACTTTCAGAACTTCAATTCGGGCATCCGATCGAGGTGTATAAGACCTTTTTCGGCATGTTATTGTCGAGAGCTATACAATGACATGGGATTAGAGATTGTACGAAGTCAGGAAGATGGGACCATGCCCTATCTCTTCAAGCTTCAAATTCTATCCGGTGTGTTGTCTTGTGCAGTAGTCACTTGGGATTGGCTCTCCTTGGTTCTTGTAGGACATTGTTGTGTAGAATGTAAGTATGTTGTTGTTGAGATGGCGCGATTGTGGCATTGGAATGGCAAAATAACGGTCCTGCCCTTCACCGGGGTTATCTCCGATTTGAGCTGTTCTAGCGGTCGTTGGTCAGGGTTATCTCTGAGATTGGACTGTTGTAGGTGTTGACCGTCCTAAGGGTTCTTTTTAAGATGTGCCTAACTTCCCGGGGTTATCTCCTGGCTTGTGGAATGAGCGCCTCGGGGATTTTTCTGAGTGTTCTGAAGCTGTTTGAATGGGTTTGAAACATGCATTTCCGAGGTTATCTTCAGAACTGCAACTGCATGCCTCGGGGTTATCTCTGAGGTTGACATTGTCTTTCCCGGTGGTATTTCCAGGACTGAGACTGAGTATCTCGGGGTTATCTCCGAGATTCCACGGCCTTCTCCGGTATGATTTTCGATATCTGAACTGCATTCCTCGGGGTTATCTCCGAGGTTGAAACTGAAACTCTCGGTGTTATTTCTGGGGTTGAGGTTGAATCTTCCGGTGGTATCTGGGTCTGAGCTGGATGTCTTGGGGTTATATCCGAGATGGTAATACTGAATATCCCAGGGTTATCTCCGGGATTGAACTGAGCTGTACTCCAAGGTTATCTCTGAAAAGACGATTCTGCCCTCCTGCAATGTTAGTAACAGGTATGCAGAAAATTTTGAGCGTCTACAGATGCCCCTCTTTTTCATATTCATGCAATGCAATGGCATGGATAGGATAAAGAATACTAGACACTTGAAATGTAATAAGATAATTATGATGCAATGTACAGCAGCATGATGCAAATATATGTGGTTTGTTGGATTGTTCTCTAACATGGTGGGATGATTGCCGGCTCCCCATGACTTCTACCGGGATCAGATGTATCTCTCATGTACAAGAGATTCTGTGGGGATGCATTTGAGGATGTGTATAACATATTCCATCATCGGTCCTCCCTGATGAGGATGCTTGTTGGAGTTACTGCTAACAATCTGTGCTGTCAGGGTTGCCTGACCTTCGCTGAATTGTACATCAACGGATGAAATCCCTGCTGGGGATAAATGTTAAGGCTGCTTGACCTTTGTTGACGTATGCATCAACTGATGAAATTATCGGATGGCTTCCGACGCTTTGTTGGGTTTAACTGCCAATGGCTGAAGTAACGCCAAGGTCGCTTGACCTTCGTTAATGTGTGCATCAACGGATGAAATGTGTGATACCCCCATCGGGGATCTGTATTCGGACAGATGAAGATGCGTGATATCCCTGCTGGGGATTGTATGATCTTTGTTGATGTGTGTATCAACAGTTGCAATCATCGGATAGCTTTCGACGCTTCGTTGGATTTACTTGCCAACGGCTGAAGTGATGTCAAGGTTGCTTGACCTTCGTTGATATGTGCATCAATGGATGAAATGCGTGATACCCCCGTCGGGGATGTGTGCTTCGCCACATGAAAACGTATGATACCCCCGCCAGGGATGTCGGCTTCGCCACATGCAAATGCATGATACCCCCGTCGGGGATGTGTGCTTCGCCACATGCAAATGCGTGATACCCTCGTCGGGGATGTGTGCTTCACCACATACAAACACGTGATACCCCCGCCGGGGATGTGTGCTTCACCACATGCAAATGCGTGATACCCCCGCCGGGGATGTATGTTTTAGAATGCGTGATGCCCCCACCGGGGATCTGTACTATAGAACGCGTGATGCCCCCGTTGGGGATTGTGCAAATCCGTAGATGACAACGTGTGATACCCTTGTCGGGGAATGTGCTTTGGAGTTGTGACCCTAAACTGACGGCATTGGACCTGTGTGTGGTATTGCCGAATGTGATCTGCAACTACTGAGATCATCGGTATAGTATACCCTGTATTTGGGCGAATACCCATGAATGATCAGCACCACTCGGGAGGTGGACCGTATCGGAGATTATGATTGGGGTTCCTATACCTTTGCCTATTTCCTCAGGGGGAATGCCCATGCATTCACAGGGTTTGACCGAGGCTTGGCTAGGATTTTACCCATTTCTACTGGTGAGTAGTTCTCTTTTGATTTCCCATATACAGGTTGAGAATGTTCACTGACAGCAGTTGTTTTGCCTTTATGTTGGCAGTTTTGGGCCTATGAGAGGCTTCTATGTTTGCGTCCTGTGAGTGTGTTAGGTTTAGATACCTATCCACGAGGACGGCGATGGCATCACTCCATTTTGGCGGAGGTTCCTGTAGCGGAGGGTTTCACCCATTGTCGGCTACAGTTGCAGTTGTTGACAGTTGATGTCATCACTTAAGTTCCCTATTCTGGGGAACATTTGACCATTAGATTTGAGGATGAATTCTCAACTTGTGTCGAGCACGTGATATCCACCCATAGGATTCCTCTCTTCACAGATGGAGGATGGGAGCTCAACTTAGGAGAGCGTGCTATTAGGAGCACCACAGGAGAGATTCATGTGCTGATCTTGCCTCCTGCCAGGCGTTATTGGCCTGTGTCGCAGTCACCCACCGATGACATCCCATTGATGGGTATGGACGGATACGCTTTTTCAGAGGGTTCACATACCAGGATACGTTCCATCATTGGTGGTCCCCTCGTACCATTAAAGCCCAGACCCGCGCCACTCAGTTCATGGGGGATATGGTTCCTGGATCCGTAATGATGATGGATTGGTTGTCCTATGTCCGAGATTCGACTCATTTGACATAGATTGATCGTTTGACCAGGCAGTTGGATCGGGCACATTTCTTCATCCGGCACTTGGGTAGAGATCCTTCAAAGGCATATTCGTTTGATCCTTCCATCTCAGGCGCTGGCCCCTCAGGTGACCCATATGGCTTTGCCGGTGTAGATCCTTCCTTGTATAGGCCTGACATCCATGTTGATAGAGATCCAGTGACTCAGGAGGAGTTACATCAGGTGGACAGGATTGATGATGTAGATATTGACACCATTGTCTTCTTTTGATGTGTATTCTCATTATCTCTTTTGATAGGTCTCTGTTAGATATTGGGTGGTTATGCCCCATTCTCGCTATATCTTTTGATAGGCATCTGTTAGTAGTAGGGCATCTGTGCCCCATTTCCCTATATTTTTAGCTATACAGAGATGATGTATGTAGATGATGATGTATTTAGGAATGTATGTATTGTTTTCCATTCCCTACATCATATTGCCATCTATTGCTTGTTATGCATGTATCATGTTATGCATATGTATGTATGTCCAGAGATATTCAGCATTGACCCCTGGATGGTCTTATGATATGGCTCACACAGATGTCTTCTTCGACAGTCAACCGCATGGATCACACCCCACAAGTATTGGTGGCATCCCGTCTGAGATCTTGGTATGATAGTATGTCAACCCCAGATAGGGTGACATTAGATCAGCTATTACAGCATTCTATGACCCTCCTGATGTTTCAGGTTTTCGTAGGCTTTATAGAGGGTATGTTGGAGCATTGGATACCGGAGAGACAGGTTTTTCAGTTTAATACCCAGGAGTTGACTCCTACATTGGAGGAGTACGAGCAGTTAACGGCTTTGCCCTTAGATAGACCTTGCGCTCATATGGCTTTTGGAGATATGCACCGGCATTTCGTGACCCTCACCGGGTTACAGCGTAGAGTAGTAGAGGATAAGATTATATTCGGTCATGTATTATCCCAGCATTTCTTGATAGATAGGTTTGGCTCAATGGAAAGTTATACACGACATTATGGGGATTTCACCACACCAGAGGATCAGTGGCATTTGGCCAGAGTAGATGTATTTGTGATGTGCATATTGGCATTTATGTACATGCCGCGGTATATGGATGAGCTGGACATCGGTGTTATCATGGAAGTGAAAGCTCTAAGGGAGGGTTATACCATCATTCCGATAATTGTGGCGGAGACGCTGAGGTCGGCCATGTTTTGCAGCATCCTGCATGGGTATTTACAGGCAGTTCGGTCATGCTATACGTGTGGTTTATGTCACACTTGAGACCAATTGGTACTTTCTGCCGATACGGGTACTGCTTTACCCATGATATAGCTATATCTTACTCCTTTCAGCCATCGGAGTGTGCAGACGCTATGTCTTGGTCAGTATTTTTGGCAGGGATCGGAGATTCGTTTGGCATCCTGCCGTGTTCAGGGCTCAGCTCACCCTATAGCTGTAAAACCCCAACTTTTATAAATAAAGATGAATTTTCTATAATTATCATTTTTGAATATTATGGAGTTAATTTGATATAATGTTATAGTTGTGGGTAATATTTATAAATTTTACAAAGTACGTAAGTTGTTATATAATATTCGATTGGTCGGGAAATATTTGTTTTAACAGGGAATATTCGTACAACGGCACAATCATTGGTAGACCCCACAACAGAATTATTATCGGATTGAGAAAACGACAAAAATATTTTATTAAAAATAACGGCGAAAGTTTTACCATTGATACTGTTGAACTACTCGGTAGTAAAAGTACAGTAATACGTGTGGTTGCATAGTAGTACACGATATTGATTATTAATGCTTATGTGAGAAGTCACTCAGTTTGATTCAATTATTGTCAGTTAATAATATGAATTATTTAGCGATAATGAAGTTTTGTTTTATTCGTATTATTAACGTAATAAAACAGAAACATCTTTTTATATAAAACAGAATACTTTATTAAAGTTATTCTATAAATAGAATATATTATATTTTATTTAAAAAAATTTTCTTTAAATATGGACCGTCAGATTAAAGTAAATCAATCTGGACCGTTCATTGATTAGTTACTATGCAGTCCATTCTTCTATAAATAGCAGCTCATTCCTTCATTATTTCTTACGAATTCACTGAACTCTAGAGAGAGAAACTATAGAGAGAGAGAAGAAAAGTATTCTGCTACTTAACTACTTCCTTATTTCAGTTCTTCTTTAAAATGGTAAGGGGTGTTATTCTTTCTTATTCATAAAGAGAACTGTTGTTATTTCATTTCTTAATATTCTGTTGGAATAACCTGTATACGCGGTCTACCCTATACTTGGTGACATTCTTCTATTATTCTGTTGGAACATCCTGTCTGTGTGTTTTACACCGGACCTGGTTCCGTCTTGTTATTATTCTGTTAGAACATCCTGTCTGTGTATTTTACACCGGACCTGGTTCCATTATTTATTATTCTGCCGAAAATATCTTGTCTGTGCGTTTACGCCGGACCTGGTTCCATTATTTATTATTCTGTCGGAATATCCTGTCTGTGCATTTACGCCGGACCTGGTTCCATTATTTATTATTCTGTTAGAATAACCTGTCTGTGCGGTCTATCGCATGCCGGGTGATTTCTTTTGTTATTCCATTCTTTATTATACTCAGTTGGTTAAGCTTTAACTTCTATACTCCATGAAATTAGTGAAATATCTTTGATAATTGCGTTTCATCCAGTATCTTTTCTTGAAAGTATTATTCTAAGCATTCTTGAATTTTACTCCACGAAGCAGTTTCATGTTGACAATTTGGACGTTGTTAATTCTTGGATAAATTAATTCTTGAACTTGTTTTATTGAATTCTTATATCATTATCATCATCCTCATGTTTATAAAATGTTGAAAGTCATCTGTGGCCTGTAGTGCATAGATGGACTTGGTATGATTATGACCAGGGATTATTCGGTATAATCATGACCGTAATGTTACAAATGATGTGGTAAAAGTCCTCATTGGCCCGTAGTGCATTGATGGACAGTTGTTGGCATGATCATGACCATTAATGAGTACACAAATATTCTTGGCCCGTAGTGCATGGATAATTGTGGTCATGATACTAAAGAATATCCTTGGCCGTAGTGCAGGGGTGATTCGATGATATGGATTATTTTATTAAGCTGAGTCCCAGCGATAACAGTGTTGAAAAACCTTTTAAATCATAGAAGATAGTAGATTTTATTCTCTATTTGACTCTTTTAATGGATTGCTTGTTCCGCTGCAGTTAAACTTGATGTTCGTTATATTTTATCAGTTTAACACTGTTGAAGGCTAATGATAAGTTATTCTGCATTATCTTAGTCAAAATATTTCTTACTGGGCTAGTTGAGCTCACCCTTTCTTTCATTGTTCTCTTCAGGAAATGTGAATATAGCTGGGACGAGTCGGTGAACGGAGTGATGGACCAGATGATAGTATTAGTAGTCCTCACTATTCTGTTAAATAGTGTGACAATAATTGTATTGAGGACTCCTTTTGAGTTTGTATAGTCTCTAGTAGACAATAATTGTATTCAAACTCACAGTTATGTTTTGTTGTATTGTACATGACAGTTGTATTAGTAAGTTGTATTTGTATTCTGTACCATGTATCTGACGACCCAAGATGGGTGATGTATACCTAATTTTGGGGGCGTCACAATAGCCTCATTACTCACGCTCCCGACATGGATTATCTCCCTCTGGCTGGTTTGAAGGGCATGACTACCTACCACCCACTGGTCATGATGTCACAATTTGACCAGTTCCAGGACTTTCATCCTTTTGATGGGGCGCTAGGTCCGCGTTTAGCTTCTCTCCATCTATCAGCAGAAGATCGATCCCGAGTGTATGCTTGTTGGGATCAGCATGAGATAGCTACTTTTTCTGTTGGCCATCTGGGCTGTTCGTCAGAGTATTCTGCGTGGATGGAGATAGAGACTTCATCGGTTGCGGCAGTATCCACAGTATTGGGTATTAATTCAGATAACGGAGAGCCCATGGAGGACATTGATTCTCCCACCGAGGAGGAGCCATTTACTGGGTTGCCAGCAGCTCTTTTAGATTCTCCCAATACTAGCACGGTCGTGATCCAACATTCAGCATAGTACTTCGAGCAGAGTCTTCATCTGATGACCTTCGAGAGAGATTAGGCTAGAGCCTTAATGTTGATAGCCCTTTATGGGAGAGATGATGCTCTATTAGAGAGAGACGAGGCATTAGCACGTAGAGATGCCGCTGTTGCTGAGCGGGATGAGGCCAGATCAGCCAGAGATGCAGCGATAGTCGAGAGGGATATTGCCATATCTGCCCGGGATGTAGCCGTTATAAATAGTACAACAGTGAGGTCCCTTACTAGTGGCATGATTGTAGAGATGAGCACGTACATTGATGAGCACCGCGTCACCATGCAGATGGTTGTGGTTCTGTTAGCTCGTGTGGATACCAGCGTACAGGAGAACACAGCGTTACCTCCTTCTTCTGAGAGAGATGCCATGTTAGGCTTGATAGCTCGCATATACACTGATTTGTAGATGGGCTTGTATTTTCCTGCACAGACTAGCTTAGCCATTTTGTCATGTATAGTTCATATTGTATATATCAAACAACATTATATATAGCAGGAAAATATATTTTTGATCACTTCCCTTTTTAGTTATGCCTTGTTGCTTGCTTGATATTTTCCTGTTTCTTCAGGGCTTATGATCTTGATATATTCTGAATTCCTCCTTGATGGATGGATATTGAGTTGTCTCTGGATAGTTCAGAATGGATCATTGATCTGTATGTGATCCCTACCATCTTTGGTGTCTTGGGACTGGTTTCTGTATGGAAATGTGAAGAGGAAGGTGGCTTTCCTCTCTAAGGTTGACCGCACCACAGATGGTCACCAGTTCTCCTATTTAAGAGGAGGCCAGTTAGTTCCATCTCTTATAGATAGGTGTTTCTCTTTGACGAATCAACCGTAGCTTAGATGGTCGCCGAGTCTCCTGTTTACATGGGAAGGTCAGTTACTTCCATCCCTTTGGTTTGAAGCCGATGGAATGTGGTGGATTGAAGTTTGATCTCAGTACCGTTGACAAGTGTTTATATTTTAGTAGAGGGTTAGACCGAACCATGAATGGCTACTTACGTACTCCTGTTGAAGAGGAGATCAAGTCTGCGTAGTTCGAACCTGGTGTAAGAGGTTCAACGTTGTATGTGGCAGAAAAAGGGTGTAGGAATGTTTTTGTTGTTTTTGTTTTTGTAAGGAAAAGGGTGTAAAAATGTTTTTGTTGTTTTTGTTGTTTTTGTTTTTGCAAGGAGAAGAGTGTAGAAATATTTTTGTTGTTTTTGTTTTATTGCGACCAGGCCATATAAAATGGTTGCCTACGTACTCCCGCGTATCAAGGAGATCAGGTTGGCGTAGTTTGCCCCGTTTTCAGGACGATTTGCAGCCAATGAAAAGTTTAATCCCGTCTTCAGGACAAACTATGGGTGAGAAAGTTTAATCCCATGTATAGGATAAACTACAGGTATGAAAAGTCTTATCCCTAGTGGGGTAAAACTACAGGTGTGAAAGGTTCAATCCCTGGTAGGATAACCGAAATTGAGTAAGGGTTCAAAACCAAGTGAAAAGAAGGATCTAGCGATCCGAAAACCAGGTTGTTGGTTAGAACTGTGTGTTTGTCCTTAATGGGGCAGATGAGTGTGGAGAGAAGTTGTATGTAATGAAGGGTTAAAAACATCAAATGACTGGGGATCTGATGATCCAAAACCAGGATGTTTGCTTGATGGTGACCTCAAACATAGTACCGTTTCACGGTGTCCGAGTTGATAAGCTATGGAAATTCATCGTCGTCCATTTCCTGCAATCTAAGAGCACCACCTGTCAATACCTCTTTGACAATAAATGGGCCTTCCTAGTTAGGGGCGAATTTTACCTTAAACTGATCTTGGTTGTCAATGATCTTCTTCAAAACCAAGTCATGTTATTTAAATTGCCGTAGCCGGACTTTTCTTTTGTAGGACCTGGCGATCCTTTGTTGATATAACTGACCTTGAAAGATAGCAGCGGCACGCCTTTTGTCTATTAGAGACAATTGGTGATACCTATCTTGTACCCATTGGTCTTCATCCAGCTGAGCGTCTATCAACACTCTGAGGGATTCCATTTTCACTTCTATAGGGAGCACTACTTCCATCCCATATGTTAATGCATAGGGGGTTGCCCCAGTAAAAGTGCGCATTGATGTTCTGTAGGCTAACAGAGTAAGAGGCAATAAGTTAGGTCATCCTTTATGGTTGGCGAACATCTTTTACACGATCTTTTTGATGTTTTTGTTAGCCGCTTCAACAGCACCATTCATCTTTGGATGGTAGATGACAGAGTTGAGATGTTTGATGTGGAATTTACTGCACAACTCCTCCATCATTTTGTTGCTGAGGTTCTTAGCATTGTCTGATACAATTATCTCTGGTTGTCCATATCGACAAATGACATTGTTTTTGATGAAAACAATGATACCTTCTTTGGTAACCCTGGGGAAGGAGGATGCTTCTACCCACTTTGTGAAGTAGTCGATCATGGTGAAGATAAACCAATGTCCATTACTGGCTTTGGGCTCGATGGGCCCGATCACGTCTATTCCCCACATTGAGAAGGGCCAGGGTGAACTCATATTGTGGAGCTCCCTTGGAGGGGCGTGGATAGCATTCCCATGAATTTGGCACTGATAACATCTCTTGACGTGATCATCACAATCAGCTTTAAGAGAGAGTCAGTAATGCCTTGTTCTGAGGATTTTCTTTACAAGTAGAAGGCCGCTCATGTGTGGGCCACATAATCCACCATGGATCTCATCCATGAGCCTTTGAGCTTAGTCTTTGTCCAGACATCTGAGGAGACCTAATCCTGCATCTCTTTTGTAGAGTGCATCTTCGCTTAGGTAGAATTTCATAGCCAGTCGATGAATCTGCCTTTTTTCAGTCGGGCTTGCCTCAGCGAGTGTAGATCCATCTTGCAAGTACTCCTTGATATGCTGATACCAAGGGTGTTGGATTGGAGGTAGCTCATCCGATACTTCTCCAATATAATTCCCATAGGCTAGAGCCTTTTGTTGGGCAAATGTGAGGGTTGGCATGTCTTCCTTGCCATGTATGTTGATCAAGGAGGCCAAGGTTGCTAGTTCATCCGCAAAATCATTCCTATTTCGAGGAATGTGGAGGAAGGATATTTCTTCTAACTCCGAAGCTATCAGTAGAACCTATCGATGGTAAGGCAGCAAATGTAGACCTTTGGTGTGATAGTTTCCGGTGGTTTGTCTAATTACCAACTCGAAATCTCCAAAGATAGTTAACCGTCTGATACCCATTGATTGGGAAATTTTTAGCCCCATGATACAGCCTTCATACTCAGCTGTATTATTGGTGTTGGCAAACTGCAATTTAACGGCGACGGGATGCTGCTCCCCCATAACGGATACTAGAACTGCTCCAGCCATAGAACCTTCCATATTTATAGCTCCATCAAAATACATCTTCCAAGATTGGCGTGTATTGTACTGATGGTGTTGCTGAATTGCCATTACCCCTTCATCGGGGAAGTATGTTTCCAAGGGTTTGACGTCCCCTGAAGGTGCGGCGGCCAATTGATTCGCAATTCCTTAACCTTTAATGGACTTTTGTGTCACATAAACGATGTCAAATTGTTGTAGGATCAACTGCCATCTGGACAGTCGGCACTTCAGCATGGGTTTTACTGAACACGTACTTGAGAGGATCCACGCGGGATATAAGATGGGTTGTGTGACCATGGAGGTAATGTTGTAACCTCATGGAAGCCCATGCTAAAGCACAACAAGTCTTCTCAATCAGAGTGTACTTGTGTTCACTACTGCTGAATCTTTTGCTGAGGTAGTAGATAGCTCGCTCTTGGCCTCTATCGTCTTTCTGTCCCAGCATGCAGCCCATGGCATTGTCACTTATGGACAGGTACATGAATAGGGAAACATCATCCCTGGGTGGTACCAAAACGGGAGCTTTGACTAGCTGCTGTTTGATTGTAAGGAAGGCCTTCTGGCACTCATCATTCCATTTCATGGAGGAGTTCTTCCTTAACAACTTGAAGATAAGCTCACAGGTTGCTGTGACTTGAGAAATGAACCTGCTAATGAAGTTGATTCTTCCCAAAAATCCCCGTATTTCCTTCTCTGTCTGAGGAATGGTCATTTCCGTGATGGCCTAGATTTTGGTGGGATCCAGCTCAATTCCCTTATGGCTGACAGGGAATCCTAGCAACTTGCCTGATTTAACGCCAAAGGTGCACTTGGCTGGATTCAACTTCAAGTTGTACTTACGCAACCTGTTGAAAAGCTTTTTGAGATGGTCTAGGTGGTCTTCCTCCCTCTGGGATTTGACGATGATGTCATCCACATAGATCTCTATCTCCTTATGTATTAAATCATGGAAGAGAGCCATCATGGCTCGCTGGTAAGTAGCTCCGGCATTGATGAGGCCGAATGACAACCGTCTATAGCAAAAGGTTCCCCAAGGCATGATGAATGCAGTTTTCTCACAATCCTCTTCAGCCACCATGATTTGATGGTACTGAAAGGTATTGTGAAAATCAAAGTAGCAATCAAATTGCAAAAATAACGGAAGCAAAATAAAATTAGATTTTAAAAAAAAATCACAAACCAATTACCCGGATCATCCTTTATGCATATTATTAATTAATTAAACGAAGAATAATTAATTATGAAATCATACCCTTATAGAAACGAGCTTCCTCAGGTACGAGTTCATCTCCTTACTTCTCCACGATCTCCTTGAATCTACGGATAGATTCCTTCCTTTGATCAATATAAGCCACCCAAGTGTGTGGCCTCTAGAGGTGATCCACCAAGAAAGAATAAATTTCAAGAAGAAGGGTGTATTGGCTCAAACCCTAGTTTTTCCTATCTCTATAGAAAAAAGAGCGTACTCTCCAATTCTAGGAATTACTTATATTTGATATCTGATATAAGACTCCTCTTATAAAGATATCAGGTAACCCTATTAAAATAAGATATTATTTATTTAATTAAACTCTTTTAATTAAATGGGCTCCCTAATCCTATTAGGGATAATTAATTAAACTCATTTAACTAATTTTCCCTCCTAATCCTATTAGGAATAAATGAGAGTACTTATATTAAATTAATTCTTAAACTCTTTTAGAAATTAAAATAATAATAATTGTAATAATATTAATAAGACTCCTCTTATTAATTTATATTTAATATTTTTAAAATATTAAATAATAAATATTAAGCTATTTAATTTATTCTATCACCATATATTAAATTAAATATACTTAACATATTATTACGATTATGCCATTAACTTCTTAAATAATTATTCTTCCTTTTATGGTGTGACCCTTTAGGTTCTCCATATTAAACAGGTTGTGAATAAATCAATTAGAACAATTCTAATCTTATTTAAATAAATAAATTAAACAATTAATTTATTTAAATAAATAATATTTATTCTACAATAAGGATAAGCCTCCCTGGCGATCAACGACTTTTCAGATAATATAAATTTTAACATTAATCATAAAAGAACCTTTGAGTTAATAGTTACCGTACAATTCAATCATTCCACCATACAAAGTCCCAATTAAATATAAGACATAGAATTACTATTAAGTCTTATTTTATTTAATTATATGTATTTCGATTCCTAAATGCACAATTCCTAATGAATGCAAATTAGAAACTACTTTCTAATTTCATACCACCTTGGCCAAGGATTTCTGGGTTGTCATTTATCGAATCACATAGGACATTTCTCTTCTTTTACTAGAAGTGGTAGATTCTTTATTGATCATTCATTATCTTCATATATAACTTATTTCACCCAAGCATACCCTTTGATATACTCTAAGAGTCTTAAGGAATAAGTCAAAATGTAATTCATTATATATAAGATACTATGATGATCTCAAGTCTAAGGATCATTTGTACTACTATCACTACAGAAATTCCTATTGACAAGCAAGTAAAACTCCATTAGGCATTCCTTAACGAGTCACGTTCAGTGAACTTATTCTCCAATAAGCACCTACATACTTGCTTTAGTGCCTCCACACAAATGATCATGAGATCAATCATCCTCATCCAATGAGCAAGCAACGTACGTACCAATCTATCCGGATTCACTAATCCCATTTTTAGTAATCCATTGACTGGGAATATTTTAGTTTTAAGCTATCTAAGAATTTAGATCTTATTAACATGATCTCATCATGATTCTAAAAGCATTGCTTAAAACTATGGGTTTATCACATATTATTAAAACAGCACTATGTAGATAATAAATGCCTTTAATAAATAATTCTTTTATTAATAAACAAATAAGATTAATTACAAAGTATATGCTTTATCATCATACATGATTGGCTTGTATGCATACTACTTTCAATCTCCCACTTGCACGAAAGCCAATCGCCATGGTATCTCATACCCATCTTCTCTAAGTGACGATCAAACTGTTGTTGTGTTAACGCTTTAGTAAATGGATCTGTAATATTGTCTTGAGAGTCCACACGCTCCATGGTGACGTCTCCTCTTTCAATGATCTCTCTGATCAAATGAAATCGCCACAACACGTGTTTGAATTTCTGATGAGACCTGGGTTCCTTAGCCTGTGCAACAGCTCCAGTGTTGTCACAAAATAAAGGCACTGGTCCTGTAATGCTAGGAACCACACCAAGTTCGATAATGAACTTCTTCATCCAAACAGCTTCCTTTGCAGCTTCACTTGCAGCTATGTACTCTGCCTCTGTCACTGAATCAGCAACTGTTTGCTGTTTGGAACTCTTCCAACTCACTGCGCCACCGTTTAAGGTAAACACATACCCCGAAACGGATTTACTGTCATCTTGGTCCATTTGAAAACTTGAGTTTGTGAAGCCCTCTAGTTTTAATTCAGACCCATCGTAGACAAGAAATACATCATTGGTTCTTCTTAAGTACTTTAGGATATTTTTCACTGCCTTCCAGTGTTCTTCTCCTGGATTCAACTGATATCTGCTTGTTACACTAAGTACATGAGCGACATCTAGTCTAGTACATGTCATACCGTACATGATAGATCCTATTGCTGAAGCATAAGGAATTTTACTCATACGGTCTCTCTCCTCAGGTGTCTTTGGGGCCTGTTTCTTGTAGAGATGTATTCCATAGCTCATCGGCATAAGTCCTCTTTTGGAATCTTCCATGCTAAACCTCTTTAGCATCGAGTCAATGTACGTTCCTTGGGACAAGCCAAGCATCCTATTAGATCTATCTCTATAGATCTTTATCCCCAAAATATAGGATGCTTCTCCCAAGTCCATCATAAAGAAGTGTTTAGATAACCAGATTTTAATCGATTGTAGCATAGGAATATCATTCCCTATCAGTAATATATCATCAACATATAATACGAGGAATGAAACAGCGCTCCCATTAACTTTCTTGTACACATATGGTTCATCCTCATTTTTGATAAAATCAAACTCTTTGATTGTCTCATCAAAACGGATGTTCCACCTACGAGAAGCTTGCTTTAATCCATAAATGGATCGTTGTAGCTTACAGACTTGATTTGTTCCAACCTTTAAAACAAATCCTTCTGGTTGTGTCATATACACATCCTCCTCAAGTTCCCATTGAGGAAGGCCGTTTTCACGTCCATCTGCCAGATTTCGTAGTCATGGTAAGCTGCAATCGCAAGCAAAATTCGAATGGACTTGAGCATTGCTACTGGTGAGAAGGTTTCGTCATAGTCAACTCCTTGTCTTTGTTTGAAACCTTTTGCGACCAGTCGGGCCTTATAGGTCTCTACCTTGCCATCTGCTCTAGTCTTTCTTTTAAAGACCCATTTACACCCAATAAGCTTAATGCCTTTAGGTGGTGAAACCAAAGTCCATACTTGGTTCTTATACATGGAGTTCATCTCGAATTTCATGGCTTCTTGCCACTTCTCTGAGTCTTTATTACTCATAGCTTGTTCGTAATTCAATGGATCATCATCATCTATGATGCGTACCTCATCGTCATCTTCTATGACAAGTCCATACCTATCAGGTATCTTTGGTACTCTTCCAGATTTACGAATAGGGTGTGGTACAGAAGGAATCTCTACTTAGACAGGTTCATCCATTTGATCTGTAGTGGTTTGTGGTTCTTGAATTTCTTCAAGATCTGTTTTCCTCCTACTAACCCCTTCAAGGATAAACTCCTTTTCCAAGAAGGCAACATATTTGGCAATAAACACCTTTTGTTCATTAGGATTGTAGAAATAATATCCTAAACTTTCTTTAGGATATCCCACAAAAGTGCACTTATCAGATCTTGTCTCAAACTTATCATTCTGAAACCTTTTCACATAAGCTAGACATCCCCAAATCTTAACATGCTTAAGACTAGGCTTCCTCCCTGTCCACATCTCATATGGAGTCTTAGGGACGGATTTCGAGGGAACCTTATTTAGTAGATATGTAGCCGCTTCTAGGGCATATCCCCAGAATGACACTAGAAGATCGGTAAAACTCATCATGGAACGAACCATGTCCAACAGTGTTTGATTTCTCCTTTCAGACACACCATTCAGCTGTGGCGTCCCTGGTGGAGTCCATTGTGAGATTATACCATTTTCTTTGAGACAATTGAGAAACTCACTGCTTAAGTATTCACCACCTCGATCTGATCGAAGAATCTTAATACTTTTGCACGTTTGTTTCTCTACTTCACTTCTTAACTCTTTGAACTTTTTAAATGATTCAGATTTATATTTCATTAAATACATATATCCAAATCTTGAGTGATCATCAGTGAATGTAATAAAATAAGAATACCCTCCTCGTGCATTTGTAGTCATAGGTCCACATACATCTGTGTGTACTAACGCTAACAACTCTGTAACTCTTTCTCCTTTTCCAATAAAAGGAGATTTAGTCATTTTTCCCATGAGACAAGATTCAGAAGTTGGATATGATTCATAATCTGATAGCTCTAGGAGCCCATCTTTATGCAACTTGGATAATCTTGTTTCATTAATATGACCGAGTCTACAATGCCACATATAGGTATAATTAACATCATCTCTTTTCCTTTTCTTAGTTTGTTCAATTTGAAGTATATTTTCACGCAAGTCAAGAATGTAAAGTCCATTTCGTAAATTACCAACACCATATAAAACATTATTATTATAAATAGAACAACTATTGTTCTTTATTATAATGTCAAAACTATCCATATCCAATACAGATATTGAAATAATGTTTCTAAAAAGTGACGGAACAAAATAACAATTATTTAAACTAATGGATTTGCCCGTAGGCAGTGCTAAACAATAAGTCCCTACAGTTAATGCAGCAACCTTTGCTCCATTTCCCACTCATAAGACGACCTTATCCTTGCTCAGCTTTCTACTTCTGACCAGTCCCTGCATATTATTACATATGTGAGAACCACAGCTGGTATCCAATACCCAAGTAGAAGATTGACTTTCAGAAAAATTAATTTCAATCATAAACAAACCTTGATTAGGATTCGAAGCTTCTTCTGCTTTTGTTCCGCAAGATAATCCTTGCAGTTCCTCTTCCAGTGACCCGGCTTATTGCAATGGAACCAAATTCCTTTGCTAGCTGGATCATGTTTCTTTTGATCCTTCACTTTCGCCTTTCCCTTAGCCTTCTTAGATTTCTTCTTTTCAGAAGAAACCTTGGGCCTCTTCCTTTTCTTAGAAGAATCATCCACTAGTAAGACATGGTTCTTCTTAGATGGGAAGTGACCTTCAGTAGTTTTCAACATGTTAAGTAATTCAGGCAAGTTGACATCTAACTTATTCATGTGAAAATTCACAACAAATTGTGAGAAGGTGTCCGGGAGTGACTGCAAGACTAAATCTTGACTCAACTCCCCATCCATGACGAACCCAAGCTGTCCAAGACGTTCAATCAGATTGATCATCTTTAAGCCATGAGTCTCAACGGTAGTGCCCTCGGTCATCCGAGATCGGAAGAGCTCTTTAGATATCTCATATCTAGCAGTCCTACTTTGCTCACCATACAGCTCTTGCAGGCACAGCAGTATAGTAGGAGCATCCATGTTTTCATGCTGATGCTGAAGATCGTTACTCATTGATGCGAGCATGATGCATTGAGCCACAGATGCATCGAGCCACAGATGCATTATTTTGCCACTGTTTAAAAGTAGCAATCTCTTCCTCAGAGGCTGTCTCTGCAACTTTTGTAGGTACAGGCGAATTTAGGACATAAGAAATCTTTTCAGCAATGAGAACAATTCTCAGATTCCTTAACCAGCCCGTGTAATTCGGTCTGGTCAGTTTGTTAGCATCAAGTATGCTACGCAGTGAAATTAGTGAATGTGACATTTACAAAATTCTGCATGTAAAAAGACAATATTTTAGCAAATATTCATTTAATTAATTACCAAAATAAATTAGGTCTTATTTTATATTAGTATCTCCCACTATTTTATTCAAACTATATTACCCTCATGAATATAGTTCTGCAATATCTAATTATAGATTTGCTAGTGAGAATAAGGATCCCATTTCAAATGTATATAGCCTTGTGTGTGCACAACAAATTATATATAAATAAATAGGTAGACAACTCTTGTCAATTACATCATCATGTAACTCCTTATATTTTGCCTCTTAAATCATAATGGTCAAGTGTGTGCACATCCGAACTAAAATGATTTAAGTTAAGTCATACCCAACATTTCTATATAAGTGAAGAGAAAACTACAGCCCTTGTGTGTGCACAACAAAGCGGTAATGTTCAATTCCTTATAAACATCAAATGTAATAAAAACAACATCTCAAATATTTAATACTCGCCTTGTGTGTGCACAACAAACTCATATTAAATATTAAATGCTCTATTATTTTTATCATGCTAGAAGGCGACGTTCGATATTCCAAATATTTTTGAACGTTACAACTTAATATAATTTCATTGAGGGGTTTAATATTATTAGTCTCATCTTGTTTAGCGCACATGCAAATATATATATATATATATATATATATATATATATATAATATGTGTAAGACCCTAACTTTTATAAATAAAGATGAATTTTCTATAAATATCATTTTTGAATATTATGGAGTTAATTTGATATAATGTTATAGTTGTGGGTAATATTTATAAATTTTGCAAAGTACGTAAGTTGTTATATAATATTCGATTGGTCGGGAAATATTTGTTTTAACAGGGAATATTCGTACAACGGCACAATCATTGGTGGACCCCACAACAGAATTATTATCGGATTGAGAAAACGACAAAAATATTTTATTAAAAATAACGGCGAAAGTTTTACCATTGATACTGTTGAACTACTCGGTAGTAAAAGTACAGTAATACGTGTGGTTGCATAGTAGCACACGGTATTGATTATTAATGCTTATGTGAGAAGTCACTCAGTTTGATTCAATTATTGTCAGTTAATAATATGAATTATTTAGCAATAATGACGTTTTGTTTTATTCGTATTATTAACGTAATAAAACAGAAACATCTTTTTATATAAAACAAAATACTTTATTAAAGTTATTCTATAAATAGAATATATTATATTTTATTTAAAAGATTTTTCTTTAAATATGGACCGTCAGATTAAAGTAATCAATCTGGACCGTTCATTGATTAGTTACTATGCAGTCCATTCTTCTATAAATAGCAGCTCATTCCTTCATTATTTCTTACGAATTCACTGAACTCTAGAGAGAGAAACTATAGAGAGAAACTATAGAGAGAGAGAAGAAGAGTATTCTGCTACTTAACTACTTCCTTATTTCAGCTCTTCTTTAAAACGATAAGGGGTGTTATTTTTTCTTATTCATGAAGAGAACTTTTGTTATTCAATTTCTTATTATTCTGTTGGAATAACCTGTATACGCGGTCTACCCTATACTTGGTGACATTCTTCTATTATTCTGTTAGAACATCCTGTCTGTGTATTTTACACCGGACCTGGTTCTGTTTTTATTATTATTCTGTTGGAACATCCTGTCTGTGTGTTTTACACCGGACCTGGTTCCGTTTTTATTATTATTCTGTTAGAACATCCTGTCTGTGTGTTTTACACCAGACCTGGTTTCGTCTTGTTATTATTCTGTTGGAACATCCTGTCTGTATGTTTTACACCGGACCTGGTTCTATTATTTATTATTCTGTCGGAATATCCTGTCTGTGCGTTTACGCCAGACCTGGTTCCATTATTTATTATTCTGTTTGAATATCCTGTCTGTGTGGTCTATCGCATGCCGGGTGATTTCTTTTGTTATTCCATTCTTTATTATACTCAGTTGGTTAAGTTTTGACTTCTATACTCTATGAAATTAGTGGAATATCCTTGATAATTGCGGTTCATCCAGTATCTTTTCATGAAAATATTCTTCTAAGTATTCTTGAATTTTACTCCACAAAGCAGTATCATGTTGACAATTTGGACGTTGTTAATTCTTGGATAAATTAATTCTTGAACTTGTTTTATTGAATTCTTATATCATTGTCATCATCCTCATGTTTATAAAATGTTGAAAGTCATCTGTGGCCTGTAGTGCATAGATGGACTTGGTATAATTATGACCAGGGATTATTCGGTATAATCATGACCGTAATGTTACAAATGATGTGGTAAAAGTCCTCATTGGCCCGTAGTGCATTGTTGGACAGTTGTTGGCATGATCATGACCATTAATGAATACACGAATATCCTTGACTGTAGTGCAGGGATGATTCGATGATGTGGATTATTTTATTAAGCTGAGTCCCAGCGATCACAATGTTGAAAAACCTTTTAAATCATAGAAGATAGTAGAGTTTATTTTCTACTCTCTAGAAGATAATATTTGTATTCAAACTCACAGTTTATGTTTTGTCGTATTGTACACGACAGTTGTATGAGTAAGTTGTATTTGTATTCTGTACTATGTATCTGACGACCCAAGATGGGTGATGTATACCTAATTTTGGGGGCGTCACAGTTGGTATCAGAGCTTAGGGATATGATCCCTGGCTAAGATGTGGGAATAGAACTAGGAGGGGAGAGACGGGGAATTCCTTCGCTAGTATGACCTACCTAAGTTTATTTGCATGGTATTTAATTGGTCGGTCATAAAATAAGGATAATATATGACATATCAATTAATTTTTATTTTGTGGCAGTATCTGAAAATGGCATCTGAGAATGTTGAGAATAGCAATGGAGCACAGGCGACTGTTGATTCACCACATATCAATAATCAGGATAATGTGCATCAGGAAGGTGACAATCCTCATGCAAAAAATAACACTGACCAGATGATGAATGATGAAATGTTCAGAAACTTTATGCAGTTCATGCAACAACAGGCGAGAGCGGCTCCTGTCCAAAATATAGGTGGAAACACTGAAAACTCTCGGACGGTCACCGCTAAACAGTTCAAAGAGCTGGGACCACCAGAGTTTAAGGGAGAGCCAAAACCACTTATAGCGGAAACATGGATAAAGCAGATTACCAAGATATTTGATGTCTTGGGATGCTCCGAGGAGCAAAAGGTTCCCTTTGCCGCCTTTATGTTGAGAGGAGAGGCAGATTACTGGTGGGAATCGATTAAGCGTACTCAACCTGCCGCACTGAAGATGTCTTGGGAGAAGTTCCAAGAGCTGTTCAATGACAAATACTTTTTTGAAAGTGTTCGTCACATGAAGGAGGTGGAGTTCATCAAATTGGAGCAGAATAATATGACAGTGTCGCAGTATGAGGCTAAATTTGCTAAGTTGTCCCGGTTTGCGTCCCACTTGGTGGATAATGAAGAGCGAATGGCGTGAATGTTTTTGCGAGGTTTGAAACTTGAGATACGTCAACATCTTATTTCTCATAAACTGTGTTTGTATTCAGATGTTGTGAATAGGGCTCAGTTAGTGGAGCGCGATAACGAGTCAACGTAACCAAAAGAGAGCAGTCGGCAAAATGATAATACCAGTGAGAGCAGTCATCGAAGCGGTGACAACAAGCGTGGAGGGAATCAACAGGCCAGAAATGGTAACCACTTCGGTGGTAATCAGGGCCAAAACAATAAGAATGGTCATTTCAAGAAGAGGAGATTCAACAATGATGGAAAGACGTCAGCACCAGCACCCGTTGTTAAGGAAGGAGAACGACCACCTATCATATGTTTCAAATGCGGAGGGGAGGGGCACATCAGTCCAAACTGCGCTGTAAGACCCCGAATTTTATGAAATAAAAGTATTCAATTTTTCTTATAATTACTATTCAGTAAATGGTTAAATTGATAAATGTTAAAGTTAAGGGTGGTAAATGAATTTTTTTTCGAAATACACAAGTGGTTATAAAATATTCATTGTTGTCGGGGAATATTCGTTTGATCGTGGAATATTCTTACTGTCGGGAAATATTCATACGACGGCGCAGTCTTTTGTGGGCCCCATAACGGAAAGCGATTGGATGAAGAAAACGACAAAAATAAGTTATTTATAAATAACGGCATAGTTGTTACCGTTAATATTGTTGGAATACCCGGTGGTTAAAGCACGGTAATACGCGTTGTTGCACAGTAGCACACGGTATTGCACCAATTATTGATTCTTACGTAAGAAGGTACTACTCAATAATGGTTACAGTAATTACTGTTCAATATTTTATTTTATTGATTAAATAATTGCTACGTTGATATTTTATAATTTTCACTATGCAGTATTTTCCATTATCGGAGCAATAATTCATATTATCTAAATAATATTATTAGATAACATTATTGGCAATATCTAGAAAGTTCTGTCTAAGGAGAGGTTTGGTCATCTAATTGCGCGCTAGTAAGGAGAAATCCTTATTGGAAAGCCCCCTCTTTCCTGGGAACTGCCTGGTTGTCAGTAATGTGATTCTGTAATATTATTTGTGAATAATTAATTATTGATTTATATGATGAGGAAAATATTAATTTTATGTGGATATAGATAGAGAAAAATTTTAATGTGACAATTGTTGAAAATTAATATTTTATTTTTTCTGATAAAATAATTCATTTAAATATATTATTTTAATAATATATTAATGGTGATATTTTTATAATGAATGTGGGATATATGAATAAATGAGGAGGAAGAGTATTTTTGTTGGATTAAATGTTTAACACATATTTTGTGTGTTGGTGGACACAATTCTTGACCGAAAATTTATTATAGACTGTAAAATCGTCCGTTTGTGGATTTCGGTCAATTTCTGTTTGGAATTTGGAAAAACTTTCTTCTGCAAAGTTGTAGAGAATTAAATTTCCTATAAAAAGTTGTGAGATTCGAATTTTCTGATAAAAGGACTATTTATTATGAATTATTGAAGTTCCGAAATAATTGATTTTTGGAAGTTTTATTTATTTTTATTAACAAAAACGTTTTTTACGCTTTGGTGGGCCCCACTTGCACATGTTGATGGCTGAATCCAGATTTTCAAAGGTGGGCTAAGGAAAATTTATAATTATATTATTATTTTATTAAATTTTCTGCTTTGGTGTTCTAAGCAATTTTCTATAAATAGGGTGTTTAGGTTAGAATTGAAAATCACACCAGAAACTGAAGTTTTCTCTCTATTTCTCTCTCTATATTATCGAGTGTATTCTTGTGAGTATTTTGATATCTTGAGTGTTGCTATACGGTGCAAGTTCGTTCAGCGTTATTCTAGTCAGGAGTACTGCTCTTTTGAGGTAAGGGATATTGTCGTAAGGGATGTTATTTTTTTATCAATGATATTATTTCTTTCAATATCATTATACCGGAATATTGGTAGAATTTTTCTTGTAAAATTCTTATCTTTTCATGTCGGGGTTACTATTCATGAGCTACTATTCACGAGTTATTATTCACGAGTTATTATTCACGAGTTAGTATTCACGAGTTAGTATTCATGAGTTGTTATTCATGAGTTACTATTCACGGGTTACTATTCATGACAAAATTAGTTTCTTTTTCTGACCAAATTATAGTTGATTTATGAATATTACTCTTGAGATTAAATCTATATGTTAATTATATTGATTTTATTATCATATATAACATTTTTATAACCCTAATGATGATATTTCTCTTTGACTTGAGTGTAAAGATGGGTAGATTTTTGGTATGATTATGACTATGAGTTCCCTTTGGCCAGTAGTGCAAAGTTGAATTGTTGGCTGGTATGATCATGACCATTGAATTTATAATTGAATATCTTTAGCTTAAGTGCAAAGGTGAAATGATCAACGTGGTTATAATTATTTGTTATATAAATTCTGAAATGATTATATATTTCTTTGAGATAATAATATATTTGGCTTGTAGTGCAAATATGAGCTGTTGAGGAATATCTTTGACCTGTAGTGCAAAGATGAGTTGTTGATGAATATCTTTGGCCCGTAGTGCAAAGATGAAATTATTAGTATGATTATGAACATGTACTGTGATTTGATATAACCATGATCTTTGATGTTTCAGGTAAAGACAAGTGATGAAAATTATCTTTGTTCTAGATGAGAAGAGAAATTTAGAACTACAATTATGATTATGAGTTATACATGTGATTGTGGACAGGAATTGTTGATTGATGTTACAGGGATAAAATATTGTTGGTGGACTTTTAACATAGAGAAGATAATAGACTTTATAGTCTATTTGACTCTTCTAATGGATTGCTTGTTCCGCTACAACTATGGTTGAAATTTTTTATCATCTACCATATGTTCTAAATCTCTGATTCAATTCTGTTGAAGGCTATTGATAATTTATTTATCTTTAGTCATGATATTCTTTACTGGGCTAGTTGTGCTCACCCTTCTGTTTCACAATTCCTTTCAGGTAATAAGAGTGTAGCTAGGTCGAGCGGGGGTAACAAGGGAATAGAACGGTGGTCATCATTTAGTAGTTATATTTGGTGAATCATTTAGGGTGAAGCGAACCCAACGTTGGAAGGGTGTTTGGCACTATCATACAAGATGTCTAACGACACACAACCTCGTGTCATCATAAGACAGTGATGTGCTCATTCACTTGCTGAGTATATTTACAAGTATTACCTATATAATCTTGGTATTTGTTTGAAGTATAATTCTCAATTAGAGACAGTGGAGATAATGATATGTCAAGAGAAGACTCACCATTGAGAAGAATATGATAGTAATCTTCTCATTTTTCTTTGGGGTCCATTGGGTCAACCAAGGATAATTCTGTGGTCATATGATATCTATCATAACCTAGAAGCATGGCCTCCCATGTACGAGGGTTTCCTTGAGCACTTCCCAAAGATTCTAATTTCTAAAACAGTTTTTGACTATACCTTTATGTAAGGTGTCATTGTGACGTGCTTTCCAAGGTTGGGACATGAGTCACAGTTGGTATATATTTGTACCCAAACTCATAGCATATGTGTTGTTGTATTTTGCACGACAATTGTTGTAATAAAGTTGTAGTTGTTATCTGTACCATGTATTTGGCGACTCAAAATAGGTTGGATGGAATGGACCTATTTTGGGGGCGTCACAGGTGGTATCAGAGCTATAAGTAAAGAGCCCCGAGCCCCGAGCCTCTCGCTGGTGACTTCCTGTTGATGAGGAATGCACTGAAGCCAGACTCTCCGTAGGGGACGCCGTTCTGCGGTGGCAAGCTGATAGGTACCTTTGTGAGGTGCTGATACATGATGGTGTCCAATGTCACAGTTGGTATCAGAGCCATAAGTAAAGAGCCCCGAGCCTCTATCTGGTGACATCCTGTTGATGGGGAATGCACCGAAGCCAGACTCTCCGTAGGGGACGCCGTTCTGCGGTGGCAAGCTGATAGGTACCTTTGTGAGGTGCTGACACATGATGGTGTCCAATGTTACAGTTGGTATCAGAGCTTAGGGATATGATCTCTGGCGGAGATCGGGGAATAGAACTAGGAGGGGAGAGACGAGTAAATCCTTCGCTAGTATTTCCTACCTAAGCTTATTTGTTGGTCAGTCATAATATCGGGATATTATGTGATATGTTAATTTGTTCAATTAACCTTTGTTTTGAAGCTGTATTCTAGAATGATATCTGAAATATAGGAGATGAGCAATGAAGAAATTATGATGACAGGAAAGATGGAATCTGAAATGAAAGCAAGGTATTCTCAACTCTTTGAAATACCAGGTACGTAAATTTCGAGGACGAAATTTCATAAGGAGGGAAGATTGTAAGACCCCGAATTTTATGAAATAAAAGTATTCAATTTTTCTTATAATTACTATTCAGTAAATGGTTAAATTGATAAATGTTAAAGTTAAGGGTGGTATATGAATTTTTTTTCGAAATACACAAGTGGTTATAAAATATTCATTGTTGTCGGGGAATATTCGTTTGATCGTGGAATATTCTTACTATCGGGGAATATTCATACGACGGCGCAGTCTTTTGTGGGCCCCATAACGGAAAGCGATTGGATAAAGAAAACGACAAAAATAAGTTGTTTATAAATAACGACATAGTTGTTACTGTTAATATTGTTGGAATACCCGGTGGTTAAAGCACGGTAATACACGTTGTTGCACAGTAGCACACGATATTGCACCAATTATTGATTCTTACGTAAGAAGGCACTACTCAATAATGGTTATAGTAATTACTGTTCAATATTTTATTTTATTGATTAAATAATTGCTACGTTGATATTTTATAATTGTCACTACGCAGTATTTTTTATTATCGGAGCAATAATTCGTATTATCTGAATAATATTATTAGATAACATTATTGGCAATGTCTAGAAAGTTCTGTCTAAGGAGAGGTTTGGTCATCTAATTGCGCGCTAGTAAGTAGAAATCCTTATTGAAAAGCCCCCTCTTTCTTGGGAACTGCCTGGTTGTCAGTAATGTGATTCTGTAATATTATTTGTGAATAATTAATTATTGATTTATATGATGAGGAAATTATTAATTTTATGTGGATATAGATAGAGAAAAATTTTAATGTGACAATTGTTGAAAATTAATATTTTATTTTTTCTGATAAAATAATTTATTTAAATATATTATTTTAATAATATATTAATGGTGATATTTTTACAATGAATGTGGGATATATGAATAAATGAGGAAGAGTATTTTTGTTGGATTAAATGTTTAACACATGTTTTGTGTGTTGGTGGACACAATTCTTGACCGAAAATTTATTATAGACTGTAAAATCGCCCGTTTGTAGATTTCGATCAATTTCTGTTTGGAATTTGGAAAAACTTTCTTCTGCAAAGTTGTAGAGAATTAAATTTCCTATAAAAAGTCGCGAGATTCGAATTTTCTGATAAAAGGGCTATTTATTATGAATTATTGAAGTTCCGAAATAATTAATTTTTGGAAGTTTTATTTATTTTTATTAACAAAAACGTATTTTACACTTTGGTGGGCCCCACTTGCACATGTTGATGGCTGAATCTAGATTTTCAAAGGTGGGCTAAGAAAAATTTATAATTATATTATTATTTTATTAAATTTTCTACTTTGGTGTTCTAAGCAATTTCCTATAAATAGGGTGCTTAGGTTAGAATTGAAAATCACACCAGAAATTGAAGTTTTCTCTCTATTTCTCTCTCTATATTATCAAGTGTATTCTTGTGAGTATTTTGATATCTTGAGTGTTGCTATACGGTGCAAGTTCGTTCAGCGTTATTCCAGTCAGGAGTACTGCTCTTTTGAGGTAAGGGATATTGTCGTAAGGGATGTTATTTTTTTATCAATGATATTATTTCTTTCAATATCATTATACCAAAATATTGGTAGGATTTTTCTTGTAAAATTTTTATCTTTTTATGTCGGGGTTACTATTCATGAGTTACTATTCATGAGTTACTATTCACGAGTTACTATTCATGAGTTACTATTCATGAGTTACTATTCATGGGTTACTATTCACAGGTTACTATTCATGAGTTACTATTCATGACAAAATTGGTTTTTTTTTCTGACCAAATTATAGTTGATTTATGAATATTACTCTTGAGATTAAATCTATATGTTGATTATATTGATTTTATTATCATATATAATATTTTTATAACCCTAATGATGATATTTCTTTTTGACTTGAGTGTAAAGATGGGTAGATTTTTGGTATGATCATGACTATGAGTTCCCTTTGGCCAGTAGTGCAAAGTTGAATTGTTGGCTGGTATGATCATGACCATTGAATTTATAATTGAATATCTTTAGCTTAAGTGCAAAGGTGAAATGATCAACGTGGTTATAATTATTGGTTATATAAATTCTGAAATGATTATATATTTCTTTGAGATAATAATATATTTGGCTTGTAGTGCAAATATGAGCTGTTGAGGAATATCTTTGGCCTGTAGTGCAAAGATGAGTTGTTGATGAATATCTTTGGCCCGTAGTGTAAAGATGAAATTATTAGTATAATTATGAACATGAACTGTGATTTGGTATAACCATGAACTTTGATGTTTCAGGTAAAGACAAGTGATGAAAATTATCTTTGTTCTAGATGAGAAGAGAAATTTAGAACTACAATTATGATTATGAGTTATACATGTGATTGTGGACAGGAATTGTTGATTGATGTTACAGGGATAAAATATTATTGGTGGACTTTTAACATAGAGAAGATAATAGACTTTATAGTCTATTTGACTCTTCTAATGGATTGCTTGTTCCGCTACAACTATGGTTGAAATTTTTTATCATCTACCATATGTTCTAAATCTCTGATTTAATTCTGTTGAAGGTTATTGATAATTTATTTATCTTTAGTCATGATATTCTTTACTGGGCTAGTTGTGCCCACCCTTCTGTTTCACAATTCCTTTCAGGTAATAAGAGTGTAGCTGGGTCGAGCGGGGGTAACAAGGGAATAGAACGGTGGTCATCATTTAGTAGTTATATTTGGTGAATCATATAGGGTGAAGCGAACCCAACGTTGGAAGGGTGTTTTGCCACTATCATACAAGATGTCTAACGACACACAACCTCGTGTCATCATAAGACAGCGATGTGCTCATTCACTTGCTGAGTATATTTACAAGCATTACATATATAATCTTGGTGTTTGTTTGAAGTATAATTCTAAATTAGAGACAGTGGAGATAATGATATGTCAAGAGAAGACTTACCATTGAGAAGAATATGATAGTAATCTTCTCATTTTTCTTTGGGGTCCATTGGGTCAACCAAGGATAATTCTGTGGCCATATGATATCTATCATAACCTAGAAGCATGGCCTCCCATGTACGAGGGTTTTCTTAAGCACTTTCCAAAGATTCTAATTTTTAAAACAGTTTTTGACTATACCTTTATGTAAGGTGTCATTGTGACGTGCTATCCAAGGTTGGGACATGAGTCACAGTTGGTATATATTTGTACCCAAACTCATAGCATATGTGTTGTTGTATTTTGCACGACAATTGTTGTAATAAAGTTGTAGTTGTTATCTGTACCATGTATTTGGCGACTCAAAATAGGTTGGATGGAATGGACCTATTTTGGGGGCGTCATATGCGCGATGCCTTCTAAAGCATGTTATAATTGTGGAAGAGAAGGTCATTTAGCACGTGTCGTTTACCAAAAACAAGTTCAGCCAAGATGGAGACACCAAAGGCCGTCCCAGAAAAGTCAAAACCGGTAGTGCAAGGGAGAGTGTTTGTTGTGACCTCCCAGAAAGCAAGGAACCCGAATGAGGTCATCACGGGTAAGCTTATCATAAACTCTAACGAAGTCTATACTTTATTTGATACCGGTTCTACCCATTCTTTTATTTCTCCTACTTGCGCTCATCGATTAAATTTGACTCCGGAGAAATTAGACTTTGATTTATCTGTTGAAACTCCATTGGGAGAAACCTTCATTACATCCACGGTTTATAAGTCTTGTTTGGTTCAAGTTGGTACCCACACATTACCTGTAGATCTGATTTTATTAAAAATACTTGCATTTGACGTGATTCTAGGGATTGATTGGTTAACTACTCATCATGCAAAAATTGATTATTTTCGTAAGGTTGTTAGCTTTCATATTCCTAATCGACCTATTATGCGAATTCAAGCAACCAAACCATTAAAATCAATCGCTGTCATCTCAAGCCATAAAGCTATTCGTTTATTAAAAAACGGATGTCAAGCTTTCTTAGCTCATGTCACGGATCTAAACAAAAATACGTTAGTTTTGAATGATATTTCTATTGTTAATAAATTCCCTGACGTATTCCCTGAAGAACTTCCTGGCCTACCCCCAGAGCGTGAAATTGAATTTTGTATCGACCTTGAACCCGGTACAAAACCCATTTCCAAAGGCCCATATCGAATGGCTCCTATTGAACTTCAGGAGTTAAAGATCCAACTGCAGGAATTGTTAGACATTGGCTTTATTCGTCCTAGTACTTCTCCTTGGGGTGCTCCTGTGCTATTCGTGAAGAAGAAAGATGGAAGTATGCGACTTTGTATTGATTATGTGGAGTTGAATCATGTCACCATCAAAAACAGGTACCCATTGCCACGTATTGATGACCTGTTTGACCAGTTGCAAGGAGCACAATTCTTTTCAAAGATCGATCTTCGTTCTGGATATCATCAGCTGAAGGTTAGAACTGAGGATATTCCAAAGATGACTTTCAGAACTCGGTACGGGCATTATGAATTCCTAGTCATGTCCTTTGGATTGACTAATGCTCCTGCTGCCTTCATGGATATGATGAACCGGATATTCAAGGAATATTTGGATCACTTTGTGGTCGTCTTTATTGATGACATCCTTATTTATTCCAAAAGCCGTGAAGATCATGAGCAACACTTGAGGCTGGTACTCCAAAAGCTTCGTGAATACAAGCTTTATGCCAAGTTGAAGAAATGCGAGTTCTAGTTGGAGGAGGTAGCATTCCTTGGGCACGTAGTATCAAGTCGTGGAATATCGGTTGACCCGGCAAAGATTGAAGCTATTCAAAGCTGTGAGCAACCTAAATTAGTGACCGAAGTATGTAGCTTTCTTGGTTTAGCTGGTTATTATCGGAGATTCGTGGAAGGATTTTCTCGAATCGCTACTCCATTAACTCAGCTGACTCGGAAAGATACAAAGTTCGGTTGGAGCAAAAAATGTGAGAAGAGTTTTCAAGAACTCAATAGGAGACTCATTTCAGCACCTGTTCTAACAATACCATCTGGCTCGGAGGGATTTATCATCTATAGTGATGCTTCGAGCAAAGGGTTGGGATGCGTTCTCATGCAACATAGAAAAGTCATAGCCTATGCATCAAGACAACTCAAGGAATATGAGAGGAATTATCCTTCTCATGATCTAGAGTTGGCAGTTGTTGTCTTTGCACTTAAAATTTGGAGGCATTACTTGTATGGGGAGAAGGTGGAGATCTTTACGGATCATAAAAGCCTCAAATATTTCTTCACTCAAAAGGAACTCAACATGCGACAACGACGTTGGCTTGAACTATTGAAAGATTATGATCATACCATTCAATACCATCCTGGAAAAGCGAACGTGGTAACTGACGCATTGAGTAGAAGATCATATGCAAGTACGAGTGCAATATTGTCAACACAAATGCCCATTTTGTGTGACTTGCAAAGGATGGAGATAGAGTTAAAGACTCCAGGGACCCATGTGATGATGGCGAATATACGAGTAGAACCAACTTTAATCGATAAAGTTAAAGCTGCTCAAGCTACAGACCTGGAGCTGATGCGTATGAGGAAGAAAGTGCAAGAAGGTGCTATGCCGGAAGCAAGAATCGATGAAGAAGGAATACTTCGAGTCAACTCCAGACTTTGTGTTCCTAACAACTCTGATTTAAAGTATGAAATCATGATGGAGGCACACAACACACCGTTTGCAATCCATCCTGGAAGTACCAAAATGTATCATGATCTTCGTCATACATTTTGGTGGAGCAATATGAAGAGAGAGATAGCGCTGTTTATCTCAAGGTGTTTAACTTGTCAACGAGTCAAAGCAGAGCATCAAGTACCAAAAGGTCCATTGCAACCACTTAAAATTCCAAAATGGAAGTGGGAGCACATTACCATGGATTTCGTTACCGGTCTTCCTAGGGTTTCTCAGGGTATTGATGCGATTTGGGTCATTGTTGATAGATTGACCAAGTCTGCTCGTTTCTTACCGATACGAGAAACTTATACACTTGAACGTCTTGCTCGTATGTACATAAACGAGATTGTAAGACTGCATGGTATGCCAGTATCCATAGTTTCTGATCGAGACCCAAGATTCACTTCACGATTTTGGGTTAGTTTACAAAAAGCTATGGACACAGATTTACGTTTTAGTTCGGCATATCATCCTCAGACGGACGGACAATCAGAGAGGACTATTCAAACTCTAGAAGATTTATTAAGACTCTGTGTCCTTGACTTCAAGGGAAGTTGGGATAAGTTCTTACCATTGGTAGAGTTTTTCTACAACAACAGTTATCAAGCAAGTATTGACATGGCTCCATTCGAAGCATTGTATGGAAGAAAATGTCGTTCTCCAGTATGCTGGGATGAGGTGGGTGAAGCAACGTTGTTGGGACCGGAGTTGGTACGTATGACTACAGAAAAGATTCAAACGATCCGACAACGTATAAAAACCTCACAAGATCGACAAAAGAGTTATGCTGATCTTCATCGAAAGGACGTGGAATTTGATGTAGGAGATTATGTGTTCTTACGTGTTGCTCCATTGAAAGGAGTTACGAGATTTGGAAAGAGAGGAAAGCTCAATCCTCGATTCATCGGTCCATTTTTAATCCTCGATCGAGTAGGAACTGTGGCTTATAGACTCGCTTTACCGCCAAGTATGTCTCGTGTTCATAATGTTTTTCACATATCCATGTTACGCAAATATGTGGAAGACCCGAACCACATTATTGAGTTAGAACCAGACGAAATAGTAGAAGATTTGACGTATGAAGAAGTTCATGTTCAAATCTTGGATAAGAAGGAACATATTCTACGCTCCAAGGTTATACCTCAAGTCAAAGTTTTGTGGAGAAACCACGATGTTGAGGAAATGACTTGGGAGTTAGAATCTGAAATGAAATCAAGGTATCCTTAACTCTTCGACATACCAAGTACGTACCCTAATTTCGAGGGCGAAATTTTATAAGAAGGGGAGGTTGTAAGACCCCAACTTTTATAAATAAAGATGAATTTTCTATAAATATCATTTCTGAATATTATGGAGTTAATTTGATATAATGTTATAGTTGTGGGTAATATTTATAAATTTTGTAAAGTACGCAAGTTGTTATATAATATTCGATTGGTCGGGGAATATTCGTTTTAACAGGAAATATTCGTACAACGGCACAATCATTGGTGGACCCCACAACGGAATTATTGTCGGATTAAAAAAACGACAAAAATATTTTATTAAAAATAACGACGGAAGTTTTACCATTGATACTGTTGAACTACTCGGTAGTAAAAGTACAGTAATACGTGTGGTTGCATAGTAGCACACGGTATTGATTATTAATGCTTATGTGAGAAGTCACTCAGTTTGATTCAATTATTGTCAGTTAATAATATGAATTATTTAGCGATAATGACGTTTTGTTTTATTCGTATTATTAGCGTAATAAAACAGAAACATCTTTTTATATAAAACAAAATACTTTATTAAAGTTATTCTATAAATAGAATATATTATATTTTATTTAAAAGATTTTTCTTTAAATATAGACCGTCAGATTAAAGTAATCAATCTGGACCGTTCATGGATTAGTTACTATGCATTCTATTTTTCTATAAATAGCAGCTCATTCCTTCATTATTTCTTACGAATTCACTGAACTCTAGAGAGAGAAACTATAGAGAGAGAGAGAAGAAGAGTATTCTGCTACTTAACTACTTCCTTATTTCAGCTCTTCTTTAAAACTGTAAGGGGTGTTATTTTTTCTTATTCATGAAGAGAACTTTTGTTATTCCATTTCTTATTATTCTGTTGGGATAACCTGTATACGCGGTCTACCCTATACTTGGTTACATTCTTTTATTATTCTGTTGGAACAACCTATCTGTGTGTTTTACACCGGACCTGGTTCCATTTTTATTATTATTCTGTTGGAACATCCTGTCTCTGTGTTTTACACCGGACCTGGTTCCGTCTTGTTATTATTCTGTTGGAACATCCTGTCTGTGTGTTTTACACCGGACATGGTTCCATTATTTATTATTCTGTCGGAATATCCTATCTGTGCGTTTACGCTGGACCTGGTTTCATTATTTATTATTCTGTTGGAATATCTTGTCTGTGCGGTCTATCGCATGTCGGGTGATTTCTTTTGTTATTCCATTCTTTATTATACTCAGTTGGTTAAGTTTTGACTTCTATACTCCATGAAATTAGTGGAATATCCTTGATAATTGCGGATCATCCAGTATCTTTTCATGAAAATATTCTTCTAAGTATTCTTGAATTTTACTCCACAAAGCAGTATCATGTTGACAATTTAGACGTTGTTAATTCTTGGATAAATTAATTCTTGAACTTGTTTTATTGAATTCTTATATCATTGTCATCATCCTCATGTTTATAAAATGTTGAAAGTCATCTGTGGCCTGTAGTGCATAGATGGACTTGGTATGATTATGACCAGGGATTATTCGATATAATCATGACCGTAATGTTACAAATGATGTGGTAAAAGTCATCATTGGCCCGTAGTGCATTGATGGACAGTTGTTGGCATGATCATGACCATTAATGAATACACAAATATCCTTGACCGTAGTGCAGGGGTGATTCGATGATGTGGATTATTTTATTAAGCTGAGTCCCAGCGATCACAATATTGAAAAACCTTTTAAATCATAAAAGATAGTAGAATTTATTTTCTACTTGACTCTTTTAATGGATTGCTTGTTCCGCTGCAGTTAAACTTGATGTCTATTATATTTTATCAGTTTAATATTGTTGAAGGCTAATGATAATTTATTCTGCATTATCTTAGTCATAATATTTCTTACTGGGCTAGTTGAGCTCACCCTTTCTTTCACTGTTCTCTTCAGGAAATGAGAACGTAGCTGGGGCAAGTCGGGGAACGGAGTGATGGTCCGAATGATAGTATTAGTTAGTAGTACTCACTATTCTATGTAATAGTGTGTTAATAAATGTAATGAGGACTCCTTTTGAGTATAAATACTCTCTAGAAGATAATATTTGTATTCAAACTCACAGTTTATGTTTTGTCGTATTGTACACGACAGTTGTATTAGTAAGTTGTATTTGTATTTTGTACTATGTATCTGACGACCCAAGATGGGTGATGTATACCTAATTTTGGGGGCGTCACAATATGCATCATATTATTAAACATGCGAAGCATGTTTGCATAATATATAATATATATAATACTAGCATGTACATATAGAATACTATATTCTACCCGGATTGATTATGGACTTTTATTCTAGTTTGGTTCACTAGAGTCACCAAGTGGACCAAAAGGTCAAACTCTAGAGTGCAAGAATAAATATTTAAATATAACTATTACATTTAAACTAGGGCTCCATTACAAACGGGTATTCAAGCGCTCCTTGCTCCTTGATCTCCGGTTCTTCGAAAAATTCTAACTAATCCTATACAATTAAACTATTTAATTTAAAAGGAAACCTTGATCAGCAGTCAAGGGGAAGTACATAGGAAAGAGATAGAATTGACATCAAGAATAAAACCAGAAAAGACGAGGTACGCAGACCTCATTTAATAAAACTCATTCATTCAAACATCCAATCAAAATAAATCCAATCACATTGGTCAATAGTCCATAATCAATCCCATTTATTATCATACATATCATCATATGTATCAATAAATAAAATATTCATCTTATGAATTAAAATCATTCCATATATATATGAGTATCATTTAATAGGCAATTTTTTTTAAGTTGCATGAAAGTAAATTTCAAGATTAAAATAAACTCTTTATTTTAATTATAAAATTAATATATATATATATATATATATATATATATATATATATATATATATATATATATATATATATATATATATATATATATCACGTGGGAGATACGCCTGAAGATGCGCCGCCTGTTAAAAAAAATATATGAACATGCACACATATGATCGCGATTTTTTTTTTTTTGTTTTAAAATCGTTTCCGTGATATCCTGTGGCTGCTCGGTTTATGCTCCTCATCACATGACCAAGAGGTATGATATATATAATTATATATTATATATATTAAGAATTCTTATCATAATATCTTACTTTAAAGAATCAAGATGTCATGCAAACACTAAGGCAAACCAAAAGTCCTACACAGGATAATGACAAAGGAAATCATGGATTATTAAAAACAAATTCGTGTTTTTTTTAAAAATAATAATTTTATACAACAAATTATATCCAATAAATTATTCTAAATACATACCGATATATATATAGAATCAAAATAAGTAATAATTCGTATAAAGTTTGGCTCTTGATACCACTAAAAGGTATTGTGAAAATCAAAGTAGCAATCAAATTGTAAAAATAACGGAAACAAAATAAAATCAGATTTTAAAAAAAAATTACAAACCAATTACCCCGATCATCCTTTATGCATATTATTAATTAATTAAACGAAAAATAATAAATTATGAAACATACCCTTGTAGAAACGAGCTTCCTCAAGTACGAGTTCACCTCCTTACTTCTCCGCGATCTCCTTGAATCTCCGGATAGATTCCTTCCTTTGATCAATATAAGTCACCTAAGTGTGTGGCCTCTAGAAGTGATCCACCAAGAAAGAATAAATTTCAAGAAGTGTGTAATGGCTCAAACCCTTGTTTTTTCTATCTCTATAGAAAAAGGAGCGTACTCTCCAATTCTAGGAATTACGTATATTTGATATCTGATATAAGACTCCTCTTATAAAGATATCAGGTAATCCTATTAAAATAAGGTATTATTTATTTAATTAAACTCTTTTAATTAAATGGGCTCCATAATCCTAGGGATAATTAATTAAACTCTTTTAACTAATTTTCCCTCCTAATCCTATTAGGAATAAATGAGAGTACTTATATTAAATTAATTCATAAACTCTTTTAAAAATTAAAATAATAATAATTGTAATAATATTAATAAAACTCCTCTTATTAATTTATATTTAATATTTCTAAAATATTAAATAATAAATATTAAGCTATTTAATTTATTCTATCACCATAGATTAAATTAAATATACTTAACATATTATTACGATTATGCCATTAACTTCTTAAATAATTATTCTTCCTTTTATGGTGTGACCCTTTAAGTTCTCCATATTAAACCGGTTGTGAATAAATCATTTAGAACAATTATAATCTTATTTAAATAAATAAATTAAACAATTAATTTATTTAAATAAATAATATTTATTCTACAATGGGGATAAGCCTCCCTAGTGATCAACGACTTTCCAAATAATATAGATTTCAATATTAATCATAAAAGAACCTTTGAGTTAATAGTTACAGTACAATTCAATCCTTCCATCATACAATGTCTCAATTAAATATAAGATATGAAATTACTATCAAGTCTTATTTTATTTAATTATATGTATTTCGATTCCTAAATGCACACCTCCTAATGAATGCAAATTAAAAACTACTTTCTAATTTCATACCACCTTGACCAAGGATTCCTGGGTTGTCATTTATCGAATCACATAGGACATTTCTCTTCTTTTACTAGAAGTGGTAGATTCTTTATTGATCATTCATTATCTTCATATATAACTTATTACACCCAAGCATACCCTTTGATATACTCTAAGAGTCTTAAGGAATAAGTCAAAATATAATTCATTATATATAAGATACTATGATGATCTCAAGTCTAAAAATCATTTGTACTACTATCACTATAGGAATTCCTATTGACAGGCAAGTAAAACTCCATTAGGTATTCCTTAACGAGTCACGTTCAGTGAACTTATTCTCCAATAAGCACTTATATACTTTCTTTAGTGTCTCAACACAAATGATCATGAGATCAATCATCCTCATCCAATGAGCAAGCAACGTACGTACCAATCTATCTGGATTCACTAATCCCGTTTTTAGTAATCCATTGATTGGGAATATTTTAGTTTTAAGCTATCTAAGAATTTAGATCTCATTAGCATGATCTCATCATGATTCTAAAAGCATTGCTTAAGACTATGGATTTATCACATATTATTAAAACAGCACCATGTAGATAATGTGACGCCCCCAAAATTAGGTATTCATCACCCATCTTGAGTCGCCAAATACATGGTACAAAATATAAATACAAACTTAATTATACAAATATCGTGTAACATACGACAATACATAAACTGAGAGTTCTAATAGGAATATTGTCATCTAGACAATATCCATACTCAAGGAGTCCTCATTACATTTATTGTCGCACAATTTAACAGAATAGTGAGGACTACTAATTCTATCTTCTGGACCATTACTCCTTTCCTTGGCTCGTCCCAGCTATATTCTCATTTCCTGAAGAGAACATTGAAAAAAGGGTGAGCTCAACTAGCCTAGTAAGAAATATTATAACTAAGATAATGACGAATAAATTATCAATAGTCTTCAACAATGTTAAACTGATAAAATACAATAGACATCAAGTTTAACTACAACGGAATAAGCAATCCATTAGAAGAGTCAAGTAGAGAATAAAACCTACTATCTTCTATGATTTAAAAAGGTTTTTTAACACTGTTATCGCTAGGACTCAGCTTAATAAAATAATCAACATCATCTAATCATCCATGTATTACGGGCCAAGGATATTCATTAAATCATCAATGGTCATGACTATACCGAAAAATTCCTGGTCGTAATCATACCAAAAACTGTCTATCAATGCATTACAGGCCACTGAGGACTTTTACCACACCACTTATAACATCACAGTTCATGATTATACCGAATGATCCCTGGTCATAATCATACTAAGTCTATCTATGCACGTAAGCCAAAGATGACTTTCAACATAAAATAAACATGATGATGATGACAATGTTATAGGAATTCAATTAAACAAGTTCAAGAATTAGTTTATCTAGGAACTAATAATATCCAAATTGTCAACATGATACTTCTTTGTAAAGTAACAGTCAAGAATGCTCAGAAGAATATTTCCATGAAAAGATACTGGATGAAGCGCAAATATCAAGGATATTCCACTAATTTCATGGAGTATAGAAATCAATACTTTAACCAAATGAGTATAATAAAGAATATATGAAACTGCAAATGGATTTTCACCAGCCATGTGGTAATCCACGTATACAGATCATTTCCATAATTTAATAAGGAATGAATATAAAGGATTATTCACCATGCATGTGGCAATCCACATAGACAGGTTATTCCAACAGAATAATAAAGAATAGAATAACAGAAGGATTCACCATGCATGCGATAGAGACCGCACAGACAGGTTATTCCCAACAGAATAATAAATGCGGAATAATAAATATGGAACCAGGTCAGGTGAAATTCACACCGACAGGATATTTCGACAGAATAATAAATGCGGAATAATAAATGATGGAACCAGGTCAGGTAAAATTCACACCGACAGGATATTCCGACAAAATCGTAAAGAATGAAATAATGAAAGAGTTTCACCAAGTATGCGGTACTTCGCATAAACATGTTATTCCAACATAATAATAAAGAATGGAATAACAGAAGAAGATCACCAAGTATTGGGTAAACCGCATATACAGGTCATTCCACCAAGTATAGGGTAAACCACGCATACAGGTTATTCCAACAGAAAAATAAAGGATGAAATAACATAAGTTCTCTTCATGAATAAAAAAGAATAACACCCCTTATCGTTTTAAAGAAGAACTGAAATAAAGAAGTAGTTAAGTGGTAGAATACTCTTCTTCTTTCTCTCTATAGTTTCTCTCTCTAGAGTTCAGTGAATTCGTAAGAAAATAATGAAGGAATGAGCTTCTATTTATAGAAAAATAGAATGCATAGTAACTAATCTATGAACGGTTCAGATTGATTTACTTTAATCTGACGGTCCATATTTAAAGCAAAACTTTTTAAATAAAATATAATATATTCTAATTATTGCCTAATAAAACAAACAACTTTAATAAAGTATTCTGTTTTATATAAAAAGATGTTTCTGTTTTATTACGTTAATAATACGAATAAAACAAAACTTCATTATCGCTAAATAATTCATATTATTAATTGACAATAATTGAATCAAACTGAGTGACTTCTCACATAAGCATTAATAATCAATACCGTGTGCTACTATACAACCACACGTATTACTGTACTTTTACTACCGAGTAGTTCAACATTATCAACGGTAAAACTTCCGTCATTATTTTTAATAAAATATTTTTGTCGTTTTCTCAATCCGACAATAATTCTGTTGTGCGGTCCACCAATGATTGTACCGTCGTACAAATATTCCCCGACTAATCGAATATTTCCCGTAAATAGTAACTCATTAATAGTAACTCGTGAATAGTAACTCGTGAATAGTACTCCGACACAAAAAGTATCCCAAAAACTCGAGTGAACAATATTAGAGTGAATAGTAATCGGGTATTTTATGACAACTTGTCTACTTTGAAAAATTTTCACATATCACCTTTAACTTTAACCTTTTATCAATTTAACCATTTACCAAAATAGAAAAATTGAATACTTTTATTTTATAAAATTCGGGGTCTCACAATCTCTCCTCCTTATGAAATTTCGCCCTCAAAATTTACGTACGTACCTGGTATGACGAAGAGGTGAGGATACCTTGAATACCTTTATCGTTGAAAACATTAAATTCATCTTTGCAATACGGCTAAAGATATTTATTAATAATTCATTTTTGCACTACATGCCAACTGTATAACCAATAATCAACAGTTCATCTTTGCACTACAGGTCAAAGATATACAACTGTAAAATCAATAATACTGAGACTCAGCTTAATAGTATCACGACCACGAATTATCCATGCACTACGTGCCAAAGATAATCGTATTTTCAATTACGGTCATGATTATACCGAACAATCCCTGGTCATAATCATACCAAGTCCATCTATGCACGTAAGCCACAGATGACTTTTACCACATCTATGAATTTATATTTCATTACTGAGACTCAGCTCAATAATTAATCCACATCATCGAATCATCCATGCACTACAGGCTAATGATATTCTTTAGTATCACGACCATGAATTATCCATGCACTACGTGCCAAAGATAATCGTGTTTTTAATTACGGTAATGATTATACCGAACAATCCCTGGTCATAATCATACCAAGTCCATCTATGCATTTAAGCCACAGATGACTTTTACCACATCTATGAATTAATATTTTATTGCTGAGACTCAGCTCAATAATTAATCCACATCATCGAATCATCCCTGCACTACAGGCCAAGGATATTCTTTAGTATCACGACCACGAATTATCCATGCACTACGTGCCAAAGATAATCGTGTTTTTAATTACGGTAATGATTATACCGAACAATCCCTGGTCATAATCATACCAAGTCCATCTATGCACGTAAGCCACGGATGACTTTTAACACAATATAAGCATGAGGATCATGACAATGATATAAATAATCAATCAAATGAGATAAAGGATAAATATTAAACATTTATAATGTAATTTATCCAGGGTTCAAGAGTATCCCAATGTTATCAATCACTTAATAATCTCATAATCTAATTTCATTAATATTATAACAATATTTTAATCACTTCTTAAAATTATAAATAATTTATTTCAGTTGTTTACACTTTACCAAATAATGCATTTAATCATTTAAATATGTCATACTCATAAGATTTCATCACCTTCAAATTTCTTATCAATAATCTACATATACCTTATATAGGATTTTCAAGCCATAAAATCCTATCTTCCAACTTTGTTACTTCACATAACACATTTAACTCATATATTCGTAACTAGACTATTTTCATAAAAAATACTAAATCAGTTCCAAAAATAATTCTTTTCTGGGATTTAGCGTAATATAGTCCCATAATGAAAATATATTTTTCTCAGAATTTTTAAAATTCATTTACTATTTTTCAAAAATCAATTTCTAATTAATTCTTTAAGAAATTAGCTGCCTCAAGGTTAACTCCAAAAATTCCCAAATCTTGGCAGAATCTTACACATGTTAACATGAGCCTCTAGTTTAAATTTCATGGTCATCGGAGTTATAGAACTCTGGTTATAGCATTTTTCGTCGAAAAAACCTAAATATTGAAATTGTTATAACTTGCTCATTTTAAGTCAAAATGAGCTCATTTTTGGACAGGAGGTACTTTATACCATATACTTTCATGTCCCAAAAGGCAGGAATTTTTTTTTCACAAATTATGTGGCCGAAATAGCCCCTTTAAGTAGCTTTTTCGGGTTTTGCAGCTTTGGACTCTTTTGCTCAAAAAATAGTCCACACGCAAATCTACAATACCTTTTCCAATGATTCCACTTGGATAAGTTAGGAAACTCATAGATCTAACTCTAGAACTTGACCAAACTCAAAAATTCGAAATATAATAGGAGATATGGTCAATTGAATTTCATGTTCCATTTTTACCAAAATCTGATTTTTTAACCCTTTGTGATTTCTAAGAAACTTTCATGTTTTCTCATAATAACCAACATAACTCATCATAACACTTACTAATACCACATATACCCATGATTTCCATTAGTCCAATGCTTTTATTATGACTTTCATCATAATCCACGTAAACAGATTCTTTTAGTTGAAGAAATATTTGAGGGTTTTAAAAATGAGTTTTGTACTGGGTCAATACAAAATTCGATTTCATGCTCTAGGGGTAGTTTAAGAAGTCTTCAAGAATACGTCAGGAAATTTATTAACAATAAGAATATTATTCAAAACTGTGACTCTCATCCAAGACTTGGATAGCACATGAAATAAAGGTTTCTCCTAACGGAGTTTCAACCGATAGGTCAAAGTCTAACTTCTCTAGAGTAAAATTTAAAAGTTGAACGCAAGCAAGAGAGATAAAAGAATGGGTAGAACCGATATCTAATAGGGTATAGACTTCGCAAGAATTTATAATTAACTAACACGTGCTAACTTCGTTTGGTTTACTCGCTTTTTGAGAAGTCATGAAAAATGCTCTTCCTAAAACCAACGACTTTGTTTTGTCCGTATCCACCTTTGGTGTCACCGTCCCAGCTGGACTTGACTTTGGTGCACGACAAAATCGGGCTAAATGACCTTCTCTTCTTGTAATTTCCACTTCTATTATCTTTTCCAAGATTACCACCGAAGTGGTTACCATTCTTGGCATGATAATTTTGCCCACGATGGTTATCATTGTTCCGATAGCCGTTGCCACCAGTATGATTATTATAGTGTTGTTGGTCGTTACCTTTTGCTTGAGCTGAATCAACACTCTCATGTGCTTCATTGCTTATCTCAGCATTTTCAGATGTCATTCTCAAACACTAACACAAAACAAGGGTTAATTAACATATCACATTTTATTCCTATACTCTGACCGACCAATTAAATACCAAATAAACTTAGGTAGGTCATACTAGCGAAGGAATTCCCTGTCTCTCCCCTCCTAGTTCTTATCTCACATCTCAGCCAGGGATCATATCCCTAAGCTCTGATACCAACTGTGACGCCCCCAAAATTAGGTATTCATCACCCATCTTGAGTCGCCAAATACATGGTATAAAATACAAATACAAACTTAATTATACAAATGTCGTGTAACATACGACAATACATAAACTGAGAGTTCTAATAGGAATATTGTCATCTAGACAATATCCATACTCAAGGAGTCCTCATTACATTTATTGTCGCACTATTTAATAGAATAGTGAGGACTACTAATGCTATCTTCTGGACCATCACTCCTTTCCCTGACTCGTCCCAGCTATATTCTCATTTCCTAAAGAGAACATTGAAAGAAAGGGTGAGCTCAACTAGCCCAGTAAGAAATATTATAACTAAGATAATGACGAATAAATTATCAATAGTCTTCAACAATGTTAAACTGATAAAATACAATAGACATCAAGTTTAACTGCAACGGAATAAGCAATCCATTAGAAGAGTCAAGTAGAGAATAAAACCTACTATCTTCTATGATTTAAAAAGGTTTTTTAACACTGTTATCGCTAGGACTCAGCTTAATAAAATAATCCACATCATCTAATCATCCCTGTATTACGGGCCAAGGATATTCATTAAATCATCAATGGTCATGACTATACCGAAAAATTCCTGGTCGTAATCATACCAAAAACTGTCTATCAATGCATTACAGGCCACTGAGGACTTTTACCACATCACTTATAACATCACAGTTCATGATTATACCGAATGATCCCTGGTCATAATCATACTAAGTCTATCTATGCACGTAAGCCAAAGATGACTTTCAACATAAAATAAACATGAGGATGATGACAATGTTATAGGAATTCAATTAAATAAATTCAAGAATTAGTTTATCTAGGAACTAATAATATCCAAATTGTCAACATGATACTTCTTTGTAAAGTAACAGTCAAGAATGCTCAGAAGAATATTTCCATGAAAAGATACTGGATAAAGTGCAAATATCAAGGATATTCCACTAATTTCATGGAGTATAGAAATTAAAACTTTAACCAAATGAGTATAATAAAGAATATATGAAACTGCAAATGGATTTTCACCAGCCATGTGGTAATCCACGTATACAGATCATTTCCACAATTTAATAAGGAATGAATATAAAGGATTATTCACCATGCATGTGGCAATCCACATAGACAGGTTATTCCAACAGAATAATAAAGAATAGAATAACAGAAGGATTCACCATGCATGCGATAGAGACCACACAGACAGATTATTCCCAACAGAATAATAAATACGGAATAATAAATATGGAACCAGGTCAGGTAAAATTCACACCGACAGGATATTCCGACAGAATAATAAATGCAGAATAATAAATGATGGAACCAGGTCAGGTGAAATTCACACCGACGGGATATTCCGACAAAATCGTAAAGAACGGAATAATGAAAGAGTTTCACCAAGTATGCGGTACTTCGCATAAACATGTTATTCCAACATAATAATAAAGAATGGAATAACAGAAGAAGATCACCAAGTATTGGGTAAACCGCATATACAGGTCATTCCACCAAGTATAGGGTAAACCACGCATACAGGTTATTCCAACAGAATAATAAAGGATGAAATAACATAAGTTCTCTTCATGAATAAAAAAGAATAACACCCCTTACCGTTTTAAAGAAGAACTGAAATAAAGAAGTAGTTAAGTGGTAGAATACTCTTCTTCTTTCTCTCTATAGTTTCTCTATCTAGAGTTCAGTGAATTCGTAAGAAAATAATGTAGGAATGAGCTTCTATTTATAGGAAAATAGAATGCATAGTAACTAATCCATGAACGATTCAGATTGATTTACTTTAATATGACGGTCCATATTTAAAGTAAAACCTTTTGAATAAAATATAATATATTCTAATTATTGCCTAATAAAACAAACAACTTTAATAAAGTATTCTGTTTTATATAAAAAGATGTTTCTGTTTTATTACGTTAATAATACGAATAAAACAAAACTTCATTATCGCTAAATAATTCATATTATTAATTGACAATAATTGAATCAAACTGAGTGACTTCTCACATAAGCATTAATAATCAATACCGTGTGCTACTATGCAACCACACGTATTACTGTACTTTTACTACCGAGTAGTTCAACAGTATCAACGGTAAAACTTCCGCCGTTATTTTTAATAAAATATTTTTGTCATTTTCTCAATCCGACAATAATTCTGTTGTGGGGTCCACCAATGATTGTACCGTCGTACAAATATTTCCCGACTAATCGAATATTTCCCGTAAATAGTAACTCGTGAATAGTAACTCGTGAATAGTAACTCATGAATAGTACTCCGACACAAAAAGTACCCCAAAAACTCGAGTGAATAATATTAGAGTGAATAGTAATCGGGTATTTTATGACAACTTGTCTACTTTAAAAAATTTTCACATATCACCTTTAACTTTAACCTTTTATCAATTTAACTATTTACCAAAATAGAAAAATTGAATACTTTTATTTCATAAAATTCGGGGTCTCACAGATAATAAATGCCTTTAATAAATAATTTTTTTATTAATAAACAAATAAGATTGATTACAAAGTATATGCTTTATCATCATACATGATTGGCTTGTATGCATACTACTTTCAGGTAACCCGCGAAGCAATCAGTAAATGAGTACATGTCGTATTGAGCAGTATTGTCAATGAGAATGTGGATAAATGGCAAGGGAAAGCTATCTTTAAGGCAAGCTTTATTCAGATCCCGGTAATCCACGCAAACTCGCACCTTTCCTCCTAGTTTAGGCACGGGGACTATGTTAGATAGTCATTCAGGGTATGTAGACACCATGATGATGCCTACTTGAAATTATTTCACAATCTCTTCTTTAATCTTTAAACTTCACTCAGGTTTCAATCGCCTGAGCTTTTGCCTGATTGGCTTGAATTCCTCTTTGATGGGGAGGTGATGAATGACAATGTCAGTGGACAAACCCACTATGTCTTCATGAGACCATGCAAACACATCTTAAAATTGGGTTAATAGTGCAACCATGTCATTCCTTTGGTTTGGAGTGAGATCTGTACCAATCTGGATTAGCTTAGGGCTTTCTAAGGTTCCGAGATTGAAAGAAATGGTTTGATCAAGGTTGAGTTTAGGTTTGTCTTCGACCCATTCTTTAATCTCCTGAGGTATCTCAATGTCCTCTTGTATTTCCATCAAGGCTGAGTCCAACTTTTCATCAAAGTTACAATCCTTGTGGAGAAAAGGCACCTTATCAGCAAGTATAGGCATATCTAAATTCAGAGTCCTGGAACAAAATATGTTTTCACTTAATATATATGAAACGGTTTAATCATACAAAGTGTTAGTATATATTGACAAAACAACTGCTAATACTGTACAAAAAAGTAAGCAGTTATGATTATCTATAGGGCAGAAGGAGTTTCTGCCCGTTTTACCCTTGTCGACCAATGAAAGGAGTTCTGCTCCAATTGGCAAGGGTGAAGTCCTAGGGGACTGCAGTGACGGAGGGGTTGTCATCGTCCTCCTTCTCCCAAATGATGACCATTATGTCTGGGCAATCATCATCTGGGATGTATCTATTTGTATGTTCATCATGGACAATGATGTGTATGTTTGACATCTTCCGGGCGATATCTTATTTACGTCTTCGTTCCTCTTCTTTCACTTTTGGATCTGGAACTAGGACTTCTTTCTCCTTTACCGGTATCGGGTTAGAAAATAACATGGTCATTACATAGGCCGACACCTTTACCAGAGACCGTACAGGCTCAGGAACTGTAGGTGGAGATAATCGCCGTCTAGCAGAAATTAAAGGAATTTATTTGTGCTTATGAGGATTCCTGTGACTGGAATTGGCCTTATCCGGACCTTGGGTTCCTCCTTGTGCAGAGGATTCAGCATGTACGGGTATCCTTGTACCCTGAGTAGATTGTTGTAGTTCTTTAAGCAAAACAACCAAATCTGTGATTTGTTTACTTAATCCGTCAAATTCTTCATGAGAAACTGGATTAAGATCAGTCTGGTCAGATGAAGACATAATTGGCTGTAGGCTCGGGCCTTTTTGGACTTTGAACGGGTAATGTAAGACCCCAAATTATTAATAAATGAAATTTAAATTCCTTCTATTTATTATTTTGAAATAGTAAGGGTTAAATTGATTAATGAGGTTAGTTATGGGTAAAATGCGCAAATATTTCAAATAAGCATGTGGTTATAAAATATTCATTGTTGTCAGGGAATATTCGTTTGGTCGTGGAATATTCTTCCTGTCGGGGAATATTCGTACGACGACGCAGTCTTTTGCGGGCCCCATAACGGAAAGCGATTGGATGAAGAAAACGACAAGTATAAGTTGTTTATAAATAACGTCATAGTTGTTACCGTTAATACTGTTGGAATACCCGGTGGTTAAAACACAGTAATACGCGTTGTTGCACAGTAGCACACTGTATTACACCAATTATTGATTCTTACGTAAGAATGCACTACTCAATAATGGTTACAGTAATTACAGTTCAGTATTTTATTTTATTGATTCAATAATTGCTGCGTTGATATTTTATATTACTGTTGTTTCAATAATTGTCACTACACAGTATTTCCCATTATCAGATCAATAATTCATATTATTTGAATAATATTATTAGATAACATTATTGGCAATGTCTAGAAAGTTCTGTCTAAGGAGAGGTTTGGTCATCTAATTGCACGCCAGTAAGGAGAAATCCTTATTGGAAAGCCCCCTCTTTCCTGGGAACGGCCTGGTTGTCATAAATGTAATTCTGTAATATTATTTGTGAATAATTAATTATTGATTCATATGATAAGGAAATATTTATTTTATGTGGATATAAATGAGGGATATACTTTTGTGGTTAAAAATGAAGGAGTTAATGTTGAGATTTTTATCAGTATTTTTGTCGGAATGAAGGTATTAAAAATCAGAGTTTTTGAGATATTTTGCGGGGGTTATAATTTTTAATCCGACCGTTGGATCGTGGTAATTTTTGGATATGTTATACATATATAAGTTGAGTATATGTCCACAAATTTTGAACCATTAAAAATGAATGTATGATTTATTATAAATTTTACGAGATGACTGGTTCAGGAATTGTTGAATTTTCGGAGTTTATCATTTTGGTAGAAAATTCTAGAATTGGTGGGCCCCACTCTTGGTTGGTGAAGAAATATGCTGAGATTTTTATTCAAATGTGGTAGGCTTGAATAGTAGCAGGTAAAGCCATCAGGTTGCAGGTTAAGTCTGCTTCGGCGTGCTAACATTTTCCTATAAATAGAGGGCTAAGTTAGAATTGAAAATCACACCAAAAACAAGTTTTCTCTCTTTCTCTCTCTAGATTATTGAGTGTATTTTGTGAGTATTTAGATACTTTAAGGGTTTCTATTCATCAGAGCAAGTTTCTTTCAGCCTTATTCCGGTATTCCGACCAGAAGTACTGCCTTTACGAGATAAGGGATGTTATTTTATTCGAAAATGATATTATTTCTTCAATATCATTATGCCGAAATATTGGTTGAATTTTTTTATCAAATTTGGAACTTTTCAGGTCGGGGTTACTATTCATGAGTTACTATTCACGAGTTACTATTCATGAGTTACTATTCACCGAAAAATAAAATTTTCTTCTTTTCGTCTAAAATATCTATTCTGGGTACTAGCTTTGATTGTATCCATGTTTTGATCATTCTTGAATTTTACTTCACTATGAATAATTATAAGGTATTTTTGGACATGGATAAATCGAAATACGAATCCTTAATATTTGTTATTTTGTTTCACTAGATTCGTTTTCTTTAAAATATTTTTCATCATCCTCAGTCCTAAATGATGATATTACTGAATATCTTTGGTCTGTAGTGCAAAGATGAATGATTGACTGATGAATATCTTTGGCCCGTAGTGCAAAGATGAACAGGTGTTGAGATGAACATGACCGACTGGTGATACAAATGAATATCTTTGGCCTGTAGTGCAAAGATGAATATTTGATTAAAGATGGTTATTGATTGTTGTTACAGGGATAAAATATTGATGATGGACTTTTAAATCTTAGAAGATAGTAGAACTCATTCTCTACTTGACTCTTCTAATGGTTTGCTGTTTCCGCTGCAGTTATTGATTTAAAACTTGTTGTCAATTGTATTCTATTAGATTTTTTCCTGTTGAAGACTAACGATAATGTGTTCTGTATTATCTTAGTCATAATGTTCTTTACTGGGATAGTTGAGCTCACCCTTTTCCTTTTTGTTCCATTTTTCTCAGGAGGCGAGAATGTAGCGAGTACTAGTCGGGGTATGGAATGATGGTTCTAGAAGTTATTTTAGTAGTACTCACCATTTTTGTGAAATAATGTATCAATAATTGTAATGAGGACTTATTTGAGTGTGGATATTGTCTAGATGACAATATTTGTATTTAAACTCACAGTTCTTATGTTGTAACAGTAAAGATGTAGTTGTTTCTGTACCATGTATTTTGGCGACTCAGAATGGGTGTTGTATACCTATTTTGGGGGCGTCACAGGTAATAGGTCCGATTGTTTCCCTACGAAAAACTGACGTAGTTTAGTTTTTAGGGATTGTATAAATGTTTACATATTATATGATGTATCTGTTTTAGGAGTATTATCCTGCAAAACGGACGTTAGCTGTTTGTAATACAGGATAGCATGTAAACATATTTCTTCATATTTCTCATTACATGGAGATGAATATGGAATGAAATTACAAGTAATTGATTTTACGAGTAATTTGAAATGAGAAAGCATGAAGAGACTTTCCTCTGCGCTTGGTTTATCAGAGGCTGACCTATTTTAGGCTACTCTCGCGGCTTTTTGGCATGAAGGTTCCCAAATCATCGCAATTTACTCGACGGGAAGTTAATCCGGTCTTTCAACTGGAGTGAATTTGGGTGGTGCCTTTCCTGAGCCTCGTTGGAATTAGTCTTCCTACGAGTCCAGTAATCAAACACCGACAGGATAGCCCCCTGATGGAGGAACCACACAACATACATTCACATACAACGTGTCTCACCGTTTATGAAAATGATGACATGTGCGAAGCACTAATATCATAGATAGATATATTGCAGTGCAGTAAGAAAATGCATTTGTACAAATCCAACAAATGTAAATACAATATCCACACACAAGCATATAATAGTTTTGAAAAGCTTGTAACAGCGGCTTAAGTCCTCTTACTGGTGTCCCCAATAGAGTTGCCACCAGTCGACATCGAGATTTTTATTTGTCCCTTTTCTGTTCTTGTTCTTTGGTGTTCTCATGTTAGGTGAGATTTGTTTGAAAAAATAAGTTGTAAAAAGGTCCGACATGTATATGTCGACGATTTGACTGTAAGAGTCGCCAGTTAGTTTTTTAACTGGTTGTACCAACACAACCGAGAAAAGGTTTGAACATTGACCCAGTGATGTGACACTGCTAAACGGGTCTGTGAAACCGAGATTCATTAGGGTCCGGGGACTTGCTAATGCAAAGGGAAGGTGTTAGGCACCCCCCGACATCCGTGTTGCCACGGTTACCGCCACTTTTAAAGAAATTGTTATATGAATGTGTGTGTGTGTGTGTGTGTGTCAATATGATGTTATTTGGAAGTAGTGCTATGCCTCGTTTGCACCTATATACAAAGGGTTTGAATTTATATAAAAATTTAGTTTTAAACAAGATATAGCAGTGATGTTTTGTAAAAAGAGGTTTTTCAAACCCTTATGTTCAATAGTAATTGAGGCCTTTGATACTTCTATTTTATTAAAATGTTCGGGTTGATTGCTTTTATTTTCGAGATGCGAAGCATCTTCGAGAAAATAATGTACAAAATGATGTCGAATTCCTCATGGCCATGAAATCCATCTGAGAAAATCCAAACACCATGTACATCACGGGAACCGAATCTAGATTCAGTAGACTGAATCTGTGATCACATGATTCCTAGGCTCACATGATGCCGCAATTTGTATGAAAACTGTAAGCAGTTATATATAAAAGCTGTAAATATATATATAGACATGATCAACCACCACGAAGCACCTCCCTACGAGATCGGAAATGTAAATATATAAATGCGGTAAATATATATATATATATATATATATATATATATATATATATATATATATATGACATGATCAACCACCACGAAGCACCTCCATGGGGGATCAAAAATGTAAATAAAGCTGTAAAAGTGATCAACCGCCACGAAGTAAACTCCATGTGGGACTAAATGTAAATAAAGCAGTAAAAACGATCAACCGCCACGAAGTAAACTACAGGCGGGACGAAATGTAAAGAAAGTAGTAAAAACGATCAACAGCCACAAAGTAAACTCCAGGCAAGACGAAATGTAAATATATATATATATATATATATATATATATATATATATATATATATATAGCCTCGATTGAGATCCTGGCTCACATCCGGAGCGTATATATTGTACTTATATATATATATATATATATATATATATATATAATATAAAAAAAATAAAGCCACGGACCGAAGTCCGGGCAAACACACGCAACACGACTCTCAACGTGAAGAACGGTGTGTGCAAAGATGAAGAGAAAGGCTTTAAAATGTGTAAGAAGGCTTACAGTGTACTGCCAAAGAAAACTTCAATAACTTGAAAGGGATGAACACTCGGCTCCCACATGAAAAAAGTAGCTATATATGAGCTCGCAACACGACTCTCAATGTGAAGAATGGTGTGTGCAAAGATGAAGAGAAAGGCTTTAAAGTGTGTAAGAAGGCTTACAGTGTACTGCCAAAGAAAACTTTAATAACTTGAAAGGGATGAACACTCGGCTCCCACATGAAAAAAAGTAGCTATATATGAGCTCACAAGTGTTTCAAATGAGAAAGCACTAAGTTTATAGTGTGTACAGAGCAAATTGGACAGGGCTTTCTTTCCTTTTCTCTATGAAAAATGACTACCCCAAGCCCTCTATTTATAGAGGGGGGAGCCGCAGGTGTACATGTGACAGGCACAGATGCACCTATGGCTGCCCGGGGTGCCCCAGGTTCTGCAGGTCCTGCCGTCTCGAAGTACGTGCACGCGTGCAACGTGATATTCGCTCGAACTTTCAGAACTTCAATCTAGGCATCCGATCGAGGTGTATAGGACCTTTTTCAGTATGCTGTTGTTGAGAGCTACACAATGACATAGGATTAGAGGTTGTACGAAGTCAGGAAGATGGGACCATGCCCTATCTCTTCAAGCTTCAAATTCTATCCGGTGTGCTGTCATATGCAGTAGTCACTCGGGATTGACGCTCCTTGGTTCTTGTAGGACATTACTATGTATAATGTATGTACGTTGTTGTTGAGATGGCACGATTGTGGCATTGGGATGGCAAAATAACGGTCATGCCCTTCCCCGGGGTTATCTCCGATTTGAGTTGTTCTAGCGATCGTTTCTCAGGGTTATCTCTGAGATTGGACTGTTGTAGGTGTTAACCATCCTCAAGGTTATTTTTGAGATGTGCTTAACTTCCCGGGGTTATCTCCGGGCTTGTGGAATGAGTGCCTCGGGGCTTTTGCCGAGTGTTCTAAAGTTGTTTACATGGGTTTGAAACAAGCATTTTCGGGGTTATCTCTGGAACTGCAACTGCATGCCTCGGGGTTATCTCCGAGGTTAACGTTATCTTTTTCGGTGGTATTTTTGGGGCTAAAATTGAGTATCTCGGGGTTATCTTTGAGATGCCACGGCCTTCTCTGGTGTGATTTTTGATATCTGAACTGCATTCCTCGGGGTTATCTCCGAGGTTGAAACTGAAACTCTCGGTGTTGTTTTCGGGGTTGAGGTTGAAACTTCTGGTGGTATCCGGGTCTAAGCTGGATGTCTCAGGGTTATCTCTGAGATGGTAATACTGAATATCCCAGGGTTATCTCCGGGATTGAACTGAGCTGTATTCCAGGGTTATCTCTAAAAGACTATTCTGCCTTCCTGCAATGTTAGTATACAGGTATGCAAAAGATTTCGAGTGTCTACAGCGTCCATTCGTTGAGGGGTTCAAAACATGCCATATGATTATGAGTCACGAACTTACCATATGCATTAATTTTAAGAACCGTACCTAATCTTAATATCATTTAACTTAATCTTAAAAGCCTCTAACTATCAAATATATACATGAGAAAAGAATCACCTTTCCACCACATATACATTGATAGCGCGACACCGACATTCCAATGATTATCAATGTGATAAACCAAGTACATGCACAAAATCTCTGTCCATACAAAGGTTTGTACAACTTAGTCACCATATGAGTCCTCAATTGAAATCTCACCTAACATTACCTTACACTTAACTTATTCTTAACTTGCCCTTAACTTGCTCAAAATGAATTCCTCGTATCACATTATCTATAACTCCTCGTGAGTTTATCTCGTACTATATCATAGTACATTATCTTCATAGCATCAGGCTTTAATTATTCAAATATTACAGACCATCTTTCTTTTATAACTTAAACAGATCACGTCGTGATCTTATTCTATAATCATCTCCCTTAAAAAAATTTTCTTAACTCGTGATCGTTTTGTTTTACGATCCTCTTTCTTTCCTTTTTCATCTTTTACCATTTCATTTATGCTTTTAATCTTACAGACTTTATCTATTCATCATTATTCGTTATCTTGGCTATTGGAGCTAGGTAACTCCCAATTCTTATCTTTATATCTCTTCAAGATTCTTCTTTAAAGTTTCTTGTTTATATAACAATTCTTCCTTTAAGAATTTCTAACTTCATTTACATTGCTCAACATTTCATTCGAGTTCCACATTTTCATTATACGTATCCATTTTCTATACTTGGTACACATTGAGTCTCTAATAGTTTCAATATGGTATGTTGAGTGGCTTCCCACAAACAACCAACAAACTAGGTTTCGAGTTGCTAGTTCGTATATACCTCTGCTCTATAAAGGAATCGTTTAGCCCAGATACCATACATCAACTATTAAAGAGTACGATTGTATCATACTTAAATATAACTTTTTATTCTTAACTTCTTTATCATTCTCTTCTTATAGACATTGTCTATTTATTATCACCTTACAACCTTATTATTGGAGTTAGGTAACCCCACATTCATATTCCTTATAACTCTGTGAGATTCTTCTTTGAATCCTCTCATGCGTGTTTTAATCCCTTCTTTATAAATTTCTTAAATTACTTCTTATTGTTCAAACTCTATCCGAGCTTATTCTTTATGATCTTCACATCTCTTCTCTAAGGTTATAGCCTAAGGTTCTCTTACCTAAGGTTTCTAACCTATCAGCTTTGATACTAACTGTAACGACCCCAAAATTCATACAATTCAATTATTGACTTCAGTCGTTAATAATACGTCTAACTTATGATTTTACATCATTATTCGATGTTAAACTTAATAAAATGGGAAATAATTTAAAATTTTCTATCTTCTTACTTTAATTCCCTAAATCAAAATCTTTATCATCTATATGTCTTTGAATCATATATAATCCATGATTCACTTTATCATAGTTAATATATATATATATATACTTACATATCAAATCAATATCCTTTATACATCGGACATCTCAAACTTTAACTTTACAATTCAACATAAAATATACATCATAAAACATTGAGTACATCTCATGAACCTTAATCATGGTTTAAAGAAATAATAATCTTTAGCTAAAATATTAATCTTCGTGTATTATTTCTGATCCACGTCATTCAAGTAGCACATAGTGTTACCTTCAATCCTTAACCTGCAAAAATGGTTATTTACAAGGTTGAGCTCGACAGCCCAGTAAAATCTAACAGTTTGCATGCATCATGTAGCACATAATAACATGCTTATCATACATCTCATAAACAATGGACTAACATAAAATACATGCTATAGTTCATATAACAAGTATAAAGATTGAGTTTCTTACTCAATCAACATTCATTATTCAATCAACGTAGTTATAAATTGACTTTAACGTTTCATACTTTCAAGATATATATAACACATCATGCTAGTTGCAATAAAGATTTAAAACAGTACATCATTAAGTTCACATAGCAAATAGGAACTGAAAGACTTGCCTTGATTGTTGTTTACCAATAATAGTTTAACAGCTTACAGCTATCTGCACTTCACGTGCCCTAAACAATTTATTAGTCACATAGCAATGCATAGTAGTTGTAATGTAAACTTTACTCTATATCTCATAACCCTTCCTATTATCAATACACAATGTTCAATTTGATTGTGTTAACTTTCGACTTATATCTCACTATATTTCATACTCGAAGTTCATTTAAGTATTTAAGTCTTGCTATGAATCATTATTGGTTTTATAATAACCCCATTCCTTATCTTATAATATTCATTTTATTTGACTTAAAACACTTTTTACGTCCATTAACACTTGTCACGGCGTTTCGACGTTTATTCGTCACACGCCCGATTTGTCTCTCTTGTATATGCTTAGTATGCTTATACAACTATCTAATACATCATTTATTAATGTTAAGCATCATTATATTTATTAACATTCATGATTTATAACTTAGAACAACATCTTATATCGTCAGAAGTACTACACTTGCATACGTGCATGCCCGACGCCCTCCGATTGCCTCCTAATACACAATAGTCCTAACAATGACTAATTTTACCCCTTCTAAGGACCTCAAATTGAAATACTTAAAGAATAACAGTTGTAGGTCTATTTGTCCTCATTCTGGATCATCTTGAATTGCCTCAATCGGAGTCCGTATAAAAAAGTTATGGCCGTTTTACCAAAATAGTTCAAAATAGTCACACTTGACACACTATGGGCGCGCCCAGCAGCGCGCCCGCGCTCCTGGGAAGCACCCGCGCTTGGCTTCGCCAAGATTACAGTTTTTACGATGTTTTTACTTCAAATCTTCATAACTTCTTAATTTTAAGTCAGAATTTGTTGGTTTTCAACTCTATGAACTCGTGAAACACTAAACTACTCATCTAAATAATAATTATAACATTTCAAAAATTTCAACAAATCAATTTAAGGGTTTGAATTCAGTGTTCATGCTATATTATCATGTTTTAAACATATTTAGCGGATTCATTCACTATAAATTCGTTTTACATCCGTTTTGACTCGTTCAACGTGGGTTGTTTTCGTTTTTCATCATACTAACAACATCTATAATCAATTTCAGATTATATCATAAATTCATCATCAATTGTTTGATTCCAAAACAACCCCTAACGTACATATTACACCTAAAAGTTCAATTATTCTTATTAAACACACTTAGACGAATTTGATTCCCCCAAAACCACTTATAGATGATACATAACAAATTATATATATCCATAAAAACATATTACCATTTCCTCATCAATTCAACCCACCAAAATAATTTACAACGAAGAACTCAGGAAAATAAAAACTTAAGAAACTAGAATTGGATTATCACCTCTTAATTCCTTCCTTAGTTTAGATGAAGATTACTTGATTACTCTTCTTCCCCTTCTTTCATCCTCAGATTTTTGCTCTCAACTTCATAGAGAATTCTCTTTTCTCTTAATTTCTCTCTAAGATTACTTGTTACAACCGATGGCTTAACGTGGGTGTTACAAAGGCAAAAGGTCACAAAGCCATGTTTGGCTAGAACCCTTAATCTCCTTTTAATTTATTTTAATAATTCTCCTTATTATATAGTATATCTTCTTTTCTCTAAATGTCACACTTTAACTATGTTGCTAAATTATTTAGCTAACTGCACTAAATAATTATACAATTATAATTTGTATAATTATTACACTTATACATTATGAAATTATATTCATAAACACCTCTATGTAAAATAATAAACATTTCATTAAAATGATTAGTATTTGATCTATTAATTATTTTAATAAATTATACAATTATTATGTATAATTATACAATTTTCTTTCCTTTTATAAATTTTCCCAAGACAATTTATTTATTCTATACTTTTAATCATAATTTAGATATTTATTTAATTCATTAATTCTAACACCAATATTTATTTATAATTATATTGGTCCTTCTCATTCTCATAGTTAATTTACATTCAATTGGCTAAATATAATATATTAAGCCATTTCATAAACGCATTACTCTTATATGTAATATATTACCTTCCCATTTTATTAAAATAATTATAAAATTATCTATCAAATTATAACGCTTAATTAAATTAAGTCATAACAACCAACATCAAATATTTATTATTCAATAAATAAATCAACAAAAATATTTATCTAACTCAAATAAATATTTTAATTAATTATAAAAATCACATTCATTACATTTTTCCCTCCTTATTAGGATTCCATCCTCTGAATCACCAAAATCTCCCTTTCCTAGTTTTCATCTCGTCTCTTTTAGAAGTCTATTGTAGAACAACTTCAATGCATTAGCTTAACATAGGTTCTATATTTTCTGTTCCTCTCAACAATTCTTGAAAGTTTTTATTTCATAACATTTACTTAGACTTGACTATATTCTGAGTATTATACATTCTTTAACCCATCCATTATCTTTTCAACTTATAAACACTCAGGATATCACAGAGGTCAGCCACGTATTGCCACACCCATTCCGCAGGGGTATTTACAGGCAGCTCGATCTTGCTGTATGTGTGGTTCATGTCACACTTGAGACCGATTGGCACCTTCTAACGGCATGAGTACTGTTTTTCCCATGAGATAGCCATGTCTTACTCCTTTCAGCAGGCGGAGTGTACAGACGCTGCATCCTGGTCGGTGTTTTTGGCAGGGATCAAGGATCCATTTGACATCTTGCTGTGTTCAGGGCTTAGTTCTCCCTACAGCTTCATTACTCATGCATCGGGCATGGATTATCTCCATCTGACTAGTTTGAGGGGCATGACCACGTATCACCCACTGGCTGTGATGGCATAGTTTGACCAGTTTCAGGATGTTCATCCTTTCGAGGGGCATTGGGTTGGCGCTTGTCTTCTCGGCATTTATCAGCAGAGGATAGCCAGTCGGGCCGTTCTACAGAGTATTCTGCATAGATGGAGGCAGAGATCACATCACCCGGGGTTGTATCCACCGTGCCGGGGATTGATTATGACAGTGGGGAGTCCATAGAGGACACTGCTTCTCCCACTGACGAGGAGCTATTTGCGGGGTTGACAACAACACTTGTTGATTCTCCCAGCATGACTGCTACTGTGACCCCGCATTCGGCTGAGTATTTAGAGCAGAGTCTGCATCTAATGACATTTGAGAGAGATCAGACTAGAGCCTTGATGTTGACCGCTCTTGCTGGGAAAGATGTCGCTTTAGTAGAGAGAGATGATGCCTTAGCTCATAGAGATGTCGATGTTGCTGAGCGGGATGAGGCTAGATCATCCAGAGATGCAGTGGTTGTTGAGCGGGATGGCACTATATCTGCCCGAGATGCCGCTATTACAGATAGCACTGCGGTGAGGTCTCACACTACTGGTATCATTACAGAGATGAGCACATATATTGATGAGCATAGTGTCACCATGCAGTTGGTTATGGATCTATTGGCTCGCATTGATACCCTTGGGTAGGAGCTTACAGCGTTACCCCCTTCTTCTGAGAGAGATGCCATGTTAGATTTGATAGCGCGCATATACACTGATTTGTAGATGGGCTTGGATTTTCCTGCACAGACTAGCTTAGCCATTTTTTTCATATACAGTACATATTGTATATATCAAACAGTATTATATATGGCAGGGAAATATTTTTTTGATTCACTTTCCTTTTAGTTATGCCTTGTTACTTGCTTGATATCTGCCTGTTTCTCCAGGGCTTGTGATCTTGACGTATTCTGAACTCCCCCTTGATGATGGACATTGAGATGTCCCAGGTAGTTCCATCTCTTATGAATTGGTGTTTCTCTTTGAGGACTCAACCGCAGCTTAGATGGTCGCTGGTTCTCCCATTAGTGTGGGGAGACCAGGTAGTTCCATCCCTTTAGTCTAAAGCCGATGAAGTGTAGTTTGAAGGATGATCCCAGTACCATTGACAAGTTTTTATGTTTTGGTAGGGGGTGAGACCGAACCATAAATGGATACCTACGTACTCCCATTGATGAAGGGAGATCAGGTCTGCGTAGTTTGAACCTGGCGTAAAGGTTCAAAGATGTATGCGGTAAAGTGGGTGTAGAGATGTGTTTTTTTTTGTGGTGAGACCGGACCATAAAGATGGCTGCCTACGTACTCCCGTGTATTAGGGAGATCAGGTCTGAGTAGTTCGTCCCGTGTACAAGACAGACTGCAGATAAAAAGTTTTATCCCTGGTGGGACAAACTGAAAGTGTGGAATGTTTGATCCCTGGTGGGACAAACTGAAGGTGTGATAGGTTTAATCCCTGGTGGGATAACTTGAGGTGAGTGATGGATCTGATGATCTGAAACCAGGCTGCTGGTTAGAAGGTGTGTTTGTCCCTTATGGGGAAACGGATGTGAAGAAAGATTGTATGTAGTGAGAAAGGTTTAGAAAACTTGAACTGACTGGGGATCTGGTGATTCAAATCCAGGATGCTAGTTTGCTGGTAACTTCAAACATAGTACCGTCTCACGGTGTCTGAGTTGATGAGTTGTGGAAATTCATTGCCATCCATTTCTTATAACCTGAGGGCACCTCCTGTCAATACCTCCTTGACAACAAACGGGCCTTCCCAGTTTGGGCGAATTTTCATTTGGATTGATCTTGGTTGTCAAGAATTTTCTTCAAGACCAAGTCATGCTTCTTGAATTGTCGTAGCCAGACTTTTCTGTTGTAGGATCTAGCGATCCTCTGTTGGTATAACTGACCATGGAAAATGGCAGAGGCTCTCCTTTCATCTATTAGAGACAATTGGTGATACCTATCTTGTAAACATTGGTCTTCATCCAGCTGAGCGTTTATCAACACTCTAAGGGATTCCATTTCCACTTCTACGGGGATCATTGCTTCCATCCCATAGGTTAATGAGTAGGGGATTGCCCCAATGGAAGTGTGCATTGATGTTCTGTAGGCTAATAGAGTCAGAGGCAATAAGTTAGGCCATCCTTTGTGATTGGAGGACATTTTCTGCATGATTTTTTTGATATTCTTATTAACCGCTTCAATAGTACCATTCATCTTTGGACGATAGATGACGGAGTTGAGATGTTTAATGTGAAATTTACTACATAACTCCTCCATCATTTGATTGTTGAGATTTTTAGCATTGTCTGACACAATCACCTCTGGTTGTCCATATCGACAAATGACATTTTTTCTGATGAAATCAATGATAACTTCTTTAGTAACCTTAGGGGAATAGCCTACTTCTACCCACTTGGTGAAGTAGTTGATCATGGTGAATCGATGATTATTACTGGCTTTGGGCTCGATGGGCCCGAGCACATCCATTCCCCACATTGAGAAGGGCCAAGGCGAACTCATATTGTGGAGCTCCTTTGGAGGGGCGTGGATAACATTCTCATGAATTTGGCATTGGTAATATCTCTTGACGTGATCATCACAGTCAGCCATGAGAGAGAGCCAGTAATGCCCTATTCTTAGGATTTTCTTGACAAGTAGAGGGTCGCTCATGTGTGGGCCACATACTCCACCATGGATTTCATCCATAAGCCTCTGAGCTTGGTCTTTGTCCAGACATCTGAGGAGACATAGTCTTGCATCTCTTTTGTAGAGTGCATCTCCGCTCAGGTAAAATTTCATAGTCATTCGATGAATCCGCTTTCTTTCAGTCTGACTCGCCTCAGCGGGTGTAGATTCATCTCGCAGATACTTATTGATATGCTGATACCAAGGGGGTTGGATGGGAGGTAGCTCATCCGATACTTCTCTAATATAGTTCCCAGAGGCTGGGGCCTTTTGTAGGACAAATGTGATGTTTGGCATGTTTTCCTTATCAAGTATGTTGATTAAGGAGGCCAAAGTTGCTAATGCATCCGTAAAGTCATTCCTATTCCGAGGAATGTGGAGGAAGGATATTTCTTCAAACTGTGCAACCATCTATATAACCTGCCGATGGTAAGGCAGTAAATGTAGCTCTTTGGTGTGATAGATTCCCGTGGTTTGTTTGATTACCAATTTGAAATCTCCAAAGACAGTTAATCGTCTGATGCCCATTGATTTGGCTAGTTTTAACGCCATGATACAACCTTCATACTCAGTTGTGTTGTTGGTGCTAGCAAATTGTAATTTGACGACGACGGGATGTTGCTCCCCCGTAATGGATACTAGAACTGCTCCAGCTCTAGAACCTTTCATGTTTACGGCTCTATCAAAATACATCTTCCATAGTTGGGTTGTATCGTCATGATGGTGTTGTTGAACTGTCATTACCCCTTCATCGGGGAAGTATGTCTCCAAGGGTTTGAAATCCCCTGCAGGTGCGGCGGCCAGTTGATCCGCAATTCCTTGACATTCGATAGACTTTTGCGTCATGTAGACTGTAAGACCTCAACTTTTTATAAATAAAATTGAATTTCATCTAATTTTTATTTTTAATAATAAGGTGTTAATTTGATATAATGCTTTGGTTATGGGTGAAATGTGTAAATTTTGCAAAAAAAGCAAGTGGTTATAAAATATTCATTGTCGACGAATATTCGTTTGGTCGTGGAATATTCTTGCTATCGGGGAATATTCGTACGACGGTGCAGCCATTTGTGGGCCCCATAATAGAAAACGGTCGGATAAAAAAAACGACAAGTTTGAGTTTTTGAAATAACGGCGTAGTTATTACCGTTAACACTGTTGGAATACCCAGTGGTTAAAATACAATAATGTATGAGGTTGCACAATAGCACACGGTATTGCACAATATTTTTGAATTATTGATTCTTACGTAAGAAGACACTACTCAATAATTGTTACAGTAATTAATGTTCAATATTTTATTTTATTGATTCAATAATTGCTACATTGATATTTTATATTATTGTTGATTCAATAATTGTCACTACACAGTATTTTCCATTATCGGATCAATAATTTATATTATTTGAATAATATTATTAGATAGCATTATTGGCAATATCTAAGGAAGTTCTGTCTAGAAAAGGGGTTTGGTCACCTAATTGCGCGCCAATAAGGAGAAATCCTTATCGGAAAGTCCCCTCTTTCCTAGGAACGGCCTGGTTGTCATAATTGTGATTCTGTAATATTATTTGTGAAAAATTAATTATTGATTTATATGATAAAGAAATATTTATTTTTATGTGGATATAAATGAAGGAATTAATGCTGAGATATTTTATCAGTATTTTGTCGGAATGGAGGTATTAAAAATCGTCCATATGTTGATTTCAGTCATTTTCTGTTTGGAATTTAGAAAAATTTCTTCTACAAAGTTGTAGAGAATTTAATTTCCTATGGAATAGACATGAGATTCGAATTTTTCTGATAGAAGGGCTATTTTTTTTTATGAATTATTGAAGTTTTAGAAATAAATGTTTTTATTTAAAACATGGTGGACCCCACTTTTGGTTGATGAGAAATGTACTGAAATTTTATTTCAAAAGTGGTGGGCATGAATAGTAGTAAGTAAAGTCATCAGGTAGCAGGTTAGTCTGCATTGGCGTTCTAAGCATTTTCCTATAAATAGGGTGCTTAGTTAGAATTGAAAATCACACCAGAATCATAAGCTTTCTCTATCTATATTATCGAGCGTATTTTGTGAGTATTTAAATACTTTGAGAGTTGCTATTCAGTACAAGTTTTCTTCAGCACTATATCCGATATTCCAGTCAGAAGTACTGTTCTTTTGAGGTAAAGGATGTTATTTTCTTTATAAATGATGTTATTTCGTTCAATATCATTATGTCGAAATATTGGTATGAATTTTATTATGAAATTTTTACCTTTTTATGTCAAAGTAACTATTCACGTATACGGCACTATTTACAAATACGGTACTATTCACGAGTACTATTTACTAAGTATGATTTTTCTTGTGGAATTTCTATCTTTTTGTGTTGGGATTACTATTCACGTATACGGCACTATTCACGTATACGACACTATTCACATAAAAATGAAATTTTCTCTTCTTTGTTCAAGATGTCTATTATGGTTACTATCTTTGATTGTATCCATGTTTTGATCCTTATTCTTGAATTTTTCACCACTATAGTTTATTATGGAGTATTTTTGAACTTGGATTATCTAAAGTACGAATCCCTAATCTTTGTCCTTTTATCTCACTGGATTCGTTTCTTTAAAATATTTTTCATCATCCTCAGTCTTTAATAATGATATAACTGAATATCTTAGGCCTGTAATGCAAAGATGAATGATTACCTAATGAATATCTTTGGCTCGTAGTGCAAAGATGAGCAGGTGTTGAGATGAACATGACCAACTGGTGATACAAATGAATATCTTTGGCCCATAGTACAAAGATGAATATTTGGTTCAAGATGTATATTGATTGATGTTACATGAATAAAATATTGATGATGGACTTTTAAATTCATAGATGATAGTAGATTTCATTCTCTACTTAACTCTTCTAATGAATTGTTATTTTCGCTGCGAATATTGATCTAAAACTGGTTGTCCATTATATTTTATCTGATTTATTGAAGGCTAACGATAATTTGTTCTACATTATCTTAGTCATAATATTCTTTACTGGGCTAGTTGAGCTCACCCTTTTCCTTTTTGTTCCATTTTTCTTCTCAGGAAACGAGAATAGAGCGGGAACTAGTCGGGGTGTGGAGTGATGTTTCTAATCAGTTGTTTTAGCAGTCCTTACTATTTTTGTAAAATAGTGTTCAATAATTGTAATGAGGACTTATTTGAGTTTGAATACTGTCTAGAAGACAATATTTGTATTTAAACTCATATTATATGTGTTATCATATTTTGCACAACAATTGTAATAATGAAGTTGTAGTTATTTCTGTACCATGTATTTGGCGACTCAGAATGGGTAATGTATACCTATTTTGGGGGTGTCACAGTTGGTATCAGAGCTTAGGGATATGGTCTCTGGTGGAGATCGGGGAATAGAACTAGGAAGGGAGAGACGAGTAAATCCTTCACTAGTGTGTCCTACCTAAGCTTATTTGTTGGTCGGTCAGAACATAGGGGTATTATGTGGTATGTCAATTTCTTTAATTAACCCTTATTTTATGGCAGTATTTGAGAATGGCAGCTGAAAATGTTAACAATGGAGTGAATGAGACCGTGGAGACACCTCTAATCACCAATCAGGGGAACGTACAACAGGAAGGCAATATTCCTCCTATAAACAACACTACTGAACAAACGATGAATGATGGGATGTTTAGAAGTTTTTTACAGTTCATATAAAATCAGACGAGGGAGACTCGTGTACAAAATACGGGTGGAAATGATAGCAACGCGCGGCTTGTCGCAGTTAAGCAGTTCAAAGAGTTGGGACCACCAGAATTTGTGGGAAAACCAGATCCGATCAAGGCAAAAACGTGGGTTAAGCAAATTACCAAGATATTTGATGTCTTGGGATGCAAGGAGGAACAGAAGGTTCCATTCGCCACCTTTATGTTCTGTGGTGAGGCAGATTACTGGTGGGAATCTGTGAAGCGTACACAGGCAGTCGCACTCAACATGTCTTAGGAAACGTTTCAGAAATTATTCAATGACAAGTACTTTCCTAAAAGTATTCGTCATATGAAGGAGGTAGAGTTTATTAGACTAGAATAGAACAACATTACTGTGTCCCAGTATGAGGCTAAGTTCGCAGAGTTATCCAGGTTTGCTCCTCATTTAGTAGAGAATAAGGAACGTATGACGCGGATGTTTCTGAGAGGTCTGAAACCTAAAATTTGGTAATATCTTATTTTCATAAATTTTCTCTATATTCAGATGTTGTGAATATGGCTCAATTACTAGAGCGAGATAATGAGTATGTTCAACCGAGGGACCATAACCAGGGTCATACTGGTGGCAGCAATCATCGGAGCAATGACAACCTGCGGGGAGGAAAATATCCAAACAAAAGCGGTAACCACTCTGGTGGTAATCGTGGCCATAATAGTAGAAAAAGCGAGTCGGGGGGAGATTTCAAAAAGAGAAGGTACAACAATGATAACGTGAAGACGTCAGCACCAGCATCAACTGTTTCTAGGGGAGGAGAACGATCATCGGTCGTATGTTATAAATACGGGAAAGAGGGACACATCAGCCCAAACTGCCCACAACAATCCACGGTGTGTTATAACTGTGGAAAGGAAGGTCATATAGCTAGAGATTGTCTTGTAGCGAAACCAAGTCCAACGGGGATGGTGACTCCAAAGGCTGTCCCGGACAAGTCAAAGTCGGTGGTTCCTAGAAGGGCATTTGTCGTGACTGCCCAAAACGTGAGAAATCCGAACGAGGTGATCACAGGTAAGCTAATCAAAAACTCTTGTGAAGTTTATACCTTATTAGATACCGGTTCTACCCATTCTTTTATTTCTCCTACTTGTGCTCAATGTTTAAACTTGACTCCAGAGAAATCAGACTTTGACTTATCTGTTGAGACTCCGTTAGGAGAAACTTTCGTTACATCCACTGTTTATAAATCTTACTTGATCCAAGTTGGTACCATCACATTACCTGTCGATCTTATTTTGTTGAAAATACTTGCATTTGATTTGATTTTAAGGATTGATTGGTTAACCACTCATAATGCTAAAATTGATTATTTTCGTAAGGTTGTTAGTTTTCATATTCCAAACCAACCTTATCGACGTCGGGATTTTTATTTGTCCCTTTTCTGTTCTTATTCTTTAGTATTCTCATGTTAGGTGAGATTTGTTTGAAAAAATCAAGTTATGAAAAGGTCCGACATTTATATGTCGACGATTTGACTGTAAGAGTCACCAGTTGGTTTTTTAACTTGTTGTACCAACACAACCAAGAAAAGGTTTGCACATTGACCCAGTAATGTGACACTGCTAAACGGGTCTACGAAATCGAGATTTATTTGGATTCGGGGACTTGCTTATGCGGAGAGAAGGTGTTAGGCACCCCCCCCCGACATCCGTGTTACCACGGTGACCGCCACTTTTTAAGAAATTGTTAGATGAAAGTGTGTGTGTGTGTGTGTGTGTGTCAATATGCTGTTATTTAGAAGTAATGCGAGGCCTCATTCGCACCTATATATACAGGGCTTGAATTTATGTAAAAATTCAGTTTTAAACAAGATATATCAGTGAAGTTTTATAAAAGAGGTTTTTTCAAACCCTTATGCTCAATAGTAATTGAGACCTTTTACACTTCCATTTTATTATGTGTTCGGCTAGATTGCTTTTATTTTCGAGATGCGAAGCATCTTCAAAAAAATAATATATAAAATAGTGCCGAACTCCTTGTGGGCATAAGAGCCATCTAAGGAAATTCAAAAATCGTGAATAATTTACAAGCTGCTTACAGCTGAAAATGTCCATCACGGGAACCGAATCTAGATTCAGTAGACTGAATCTGTGATCACATGATTCCTAGGCTCACATGATGTCGTGATTTGTATAAAAAACTGTAAGAAGTTATATATATAAAAGTCGTAAATATATATATACAGACATGATCACCAACCATGAAGCACCTCCATGGGGGATCGTAAATGTAAATATATAAAAGTAGTAAATATATATATAAATTGACATGATCAACCACCACGAAGCACCTCCACGGGGGATCAAAAATGTAAATAAAGCTGTACAAGCAATCAACCGCCGTGAAGTAAACTCCAGGTGGGACGAAATATAAAAAAGTAGTAAAGATGGTCAACCGCCACAAAGTAAACTCCAGGCGGGACAAAATATAAAAAAAGCAGTAAAGACGGTCAACCGCCACGAAGTAAACTACAGGCGGGAAGAAAATGTAAAGAAAGCAGTAAAGACAGTAAACCGCCACGAAGTAAACTCCAGGCAGGATGAAATATAAAGAAAGCAGTAAAGACGGTTAACCGCCACGAAGTAAACTCCAAGCGGGACGAAAATATAAAGAAAGCAGTAAAGACAGTCAACTGCCACGAAATAAACTCCAGGCGGGACGAAATTTAAAGAAAGCAGTAAAGACAGTCAACCGCCACGAAGTAAACTCTAGGCGGGACGAAATATGTGTGTGTATATATATATATATATATATATATGCGGGAAACGCACCGGATGTGAAATCCAGGCTCAATCAAACAGAGTTTGATGTCAACAACATATATATAAATATTTATATATGTAAAAGCGATAAATGTTCTGGATATAAAATCAAGGCTCATCGAACAAAGTTCGACCACAGTTTATATATATGTATATATATAAAAGCAAAAAAACGCTCTGGATGTAAATCCAGGCTCATCGAACAAAGTTCGACAACAGTTTATAATATATATATATATATATATATATATATATATATATATATATATATATATAAGTAAATAAAAGCTCCGGACGTGAGTCCAGGCTCAATCGAGACATAACTCGATAATGTTAGTCCATATATAAACATATATATATATATATATATATATATATATATATACAAATAGAAATAAAAACCACGGACCGAATTCCGGGCAAACACACGCAACACGACTCTCAACGTGAAGAACGGTGTGTACAAAGATGAAGAGAAAGGCTTTAAAGTGTGTAAGAAGGCTTACAGTGGACTGCCAAAGAAGACTTCAATGACTTTAAATGGATGAACACTCGACTCCCGCCGGTAAAAATATAACAATATATAAGCTCACAAGTGTTTAAAATGAGAAAGCACTCAGTTTATAATGTGTACAAAGAAAATTGGACAGGGCTTTTTCGCCTTTTCTCTTGCAAATATGGCCACCCCAGACCCTTTATTTATAGAGGGGGGAGCCGCAGGTGTACCTGCGGCAACAGCAAGTGTACCTGCGGCTGCCCGGGGTGCCCCGGGTAATGTGGATCCCGCTGTCTCGACGTACGTGCACTCGAACAACGCGATGTTCGCTCGAACCTTCATAACTTTCAATCCGGGAGTCCGATGGAAGCGTGTCATACCATTCCGAAAAGATCTTTCCGAGAGCTACGTAATGACATATGATTTGCTCTTTCTTGATTCCGAGAATATGGGTCCATGACCAAAATGGCATTTTCGGGTTTCCGTCAGACAGTCCGTTGAGCCGTTTTGCGTAGTTTGCGTTCGAAAGTTAAAATATGGTCCTTGTGGGACTTCTATTGAAGCAATTTGAGTTGAAATGAGTATATTTGACTTGAATTGAAGTTGAGTTGGCAGAATAACCATTTTACCCCTCCCGGGGTTATCTTCGATTTTTGCACAGTTGTAGCAGTCTTTTCTCAGGGTTATCTCTGAGGTTAACTTGATGTTGACTTTGACTATCCTCAGGGTTATCTCTAAGGTTGGATTGACCTTTTGGGGTTATCTCCAGGCTTTGAACTTGATCCCACGGGGTTATCTCCTGGGCTGGAACTGATTTTCTCGGGGTTATCTCTGGGGTTACAAATTGATTTCCCAGGGTTATCTCCAGGGTTGAAAACTGGATCTCTCTGGGCTATCTCTGGGTTTGGAATTGATGTTATGGTCCTCCAGGGTTATCTCTAGAGTGTGAAAAAGACGTTTTTGTCCTTCTGCATAGTTAGTAACAGAAAAACAAAATTTTGAGTGTCTACAGATGCCCCTATTTATCATGTTCATGCAATGTTATGGAATGGACGTGATAAAGATTACTACACACTCGAAATATGACAAGGTATTTATAATGATGCAAATCGTAATGTAATGAATGTTTATGATGAATGTTAAAATATTTTCACAACTCCCAGTTCGTAAATCGCGCATAGCATTTCGCACTTCGCTTTTTGCATTTGGCCAATCGCACTTCGCAACTCACACATCGCATTTCGCACTTCGCACTTCGCACTTCGGTTTTCGCATTTCACAAATCGCAATGTAATGAATGTTATGATGAATGTTAAAATGTTTTCGTAAATTGCTTTACCTTTACCGATCATTGTTGATGCCTATGCTGGTGTTGACTCTAATGGTTTGGCTTTTTGTCGGTGTTGCCAATGCTTGTTTGATGAAGATAAGATGTTTTCTACATCTCTACTGGGGATAACGTTCTGAAATCACCGAACCTTCCCGATGTATACGCTGGTAGTTTACAACGGTACCTACCCTGATGGTAGTTGACTACGCTGACATCGCCAAACTATTTTGGTTCTCACTCAAACGGTGGTATCCTTGAACTGTCTTGATGTTACGTTAAATTGATGTCAATGGTTTAGAATACCAGATCTTCCGATACCTTCGCTGAAGTAATATTCTAAGGTTTACTTCGCCAGACTCTGCCTGATGTTATGCCCACCATTTTCGAGGTGATTTGGAGTTTTCTTTCGTTGTTGGGTGCTTGCTTCCCGTTTCCTTGAGCGTTTGATTCGTAACCCAGCTGAACTGATGACCTGAATGCCGCTGACATCCCTGGAGGGTGCAGCTCATTCTTTCGCTGCCCAAATTTAAACTTCGGTGTAGAGGCCTCGACTCAGGAAGACTAGACGCTGGTTGGCACATTTGATGATGAGGATTTTATTCGCTAGACCTTTTATCATTGGGCTTCTGCTTTTGAGTTAAGGACTTTCTTGAGAATTTTTCTCTTCTTTTGTAGGGGCAAGCTAAAGTCGCCATGATTTCTTTCAGGAGTTCTCCCCTTTCTTTTGATGAGAGGCTCGATCCCGCCTTAAGCTCCTTCCATTTCTTGGAATTGAACAATGCCCCAGTCTTTTCGTATGTTGATGTTGAGGGTTCATATGAGAAACTCTCTTTGTTGATGAAGTCGCAAGTGAGTAACATCCAAATCGCCAGTGAGATGATGTGTGAGAAGCTCTGATGATGATGTACCATGCTGATGGTGCTGACTAGTGCATTTTCCTCTTTAGGATGGTTGATAAATGCCTCAGTGTTGAGTTGTCGATGTTCCTGAGATTGCCCCAGTCTTGTTGTATGGGCTCCAATATCGGGTTGTCGCCAATTTTGAAATTGCCTCAGCCTTGCTTGTTGTCTGGGATAGTTGCTTTGACAGATGGGCTGATAAGATGTCGAGATCACAATAGGCATTTACCTCTGTACCAGATGGTGAACATGTAGTGTATTTGGGCTTTTATGCCCTCAATCATTGTTCCTGACTTGCTCTCGCAATCGGCGTTGATGGTTTTCTTCTAATTTGATGAAGACTTGTGATTGAGGGTGTCGGCTCTTTGAAGGTCCTCGCTGCTGGTTGTCTTAGTGTATCGTTGTTTCTTCCTTTCTGGGATTGGTGCCAGATTTGATGGAATGACATTGAAGTTGTTAGTTCCGAGTAGGCACACGTTATCTAGAAGGGGGGTTGAATAGATATTTGAAAATCTTTTCTCTTTAAATTTGTTCTTAGATAATGATTAAAACTTAGCGGAATTAGTATTTGTTTTAATCTTCTTTACCAAGCAATGGAGTTATGAGCGAGTAAGGCAGTTATAGCAGATATAGCAATTATAGCAGATATAGCATAAATGTAAACGACACAGTTGTTTTTAAGTGGTTTAGAGTACTCAAAGCTCCTAGTCCACTCTTCTACTCAACGAGTAGGATATCCACTAAGGATGTCTTTTACAATCTTCTGAATCAAACAGATTCCTTCTAGACCAGCAGCCTAGGAAGTTCTCTAGTTCACTCTTGAACTCTTCAGGTCCAGCATACTTGGCTTTCTTACAGTTCACTACGAACTCTTCAAGTCCAGCAGACTTGGCTTTCTTACAGTTCACTACGAACTCTTCAAGTCCAGCAGACTTGGTACTCTTCTTCAGTTGATTGGAAGTTGTTGTTGCATTCTTGAAGGTTGCTACTCAGTTGCTGTGTAAGCACTGGATCGTTAAGAACTGAGTAGCTGAGCAAGTTTTGCAATATCTCAGATCGTAGAGTTGAGCTTAAGAGAGATGTTCACGTTGTTTGATTAATGCTTGCTTGATTTTCTCTCATCTGTCTGATCTGTATATATGTGATGTTAAAAACTATCCGTTGGATATATCCGTTGTGGAATTAAATGCGTCTGAATTTTCTGTACTGTGATGGAGACATTTCTGCACATCTTCTGAATTCTGCATTCTGGCCCACTGACACTGCAGACTGCTTTTTCACCTAACACATGAAAAGGTGTTTTGTCCCTCTTATCCATGGTATTGTCCTTAGCTTCTTCAATACGCTTCTTTGTTGCATACTAAGGATATTTCATATACTTTGGGACTGATGAGCACTGCAACGTCTAGAATCCATTCCTCATATATTGGAATCAGTCTTCACATAAATCATGAGGCTCGACGTTTTCTGACATAAGACAGAATGAAGCTCTACGATTCAGATCATGATACACTACGATTTAGATCATAGTGACTTATTACCTTGGTGCTTGATCTGATGCTGTCATATGAGAGCACTACGATTTCTCTTAAATCCTTGCACACTACGATCTTTACTTGCTCGTGTTGTTGACTCTACGTTCCCGAGAGCACACTACGATCGTGGAGTTGGCTCGGCAAACGTTGGAACCATTCTACGATTTTCGAAGAGTCCTTTCAAGGCAGGCACACACTACGATCCATTAAGCTCTACGTTTTTGTCTTGACTTCTGCAATGTTGATCAGATGGATGCACTACGATTTTTTCAAGACTAATCTATTACATCTCAAGATCAACCTAACAGTTTTGATCTTTCTATCTATACATTCTTTAAACAGAATGATACACGTTGAAAGCTTAGATCAACCTAACAATTTTGATCCATCACTAAGTCCTTGTACATATATTCATTTAAGGACCTTACAAATAATCATGAGCATATACAATAAAACATCAAATCAGAATATGCATTCTCCCTACAATCTCCCCCTATTTAATGTTGACATAACCAAGGAGATTTGTTGTTATGATTATTAGTGACTAGATGCATTTGCAGAAAATTTAAACATGACTTAGTATTTCAGTGAGCAGCTGAAATTTCTAGAGAATAAGCATGAATTTATTGATGATCAGAAGATATTACAGTTCAGCATTACATCAATAAGAAATTTAAAATTTCAACTTATCTCTATTTTCTTGGCTTCTTTCGTGGGGGTGGGTTGGCGTACTCCTCATCCCTTCTTTTCCTTTGAGCTTCCTCATTTCTTGCTAACTCCTCCAGCTCGCTTAGACTTAGAACTGGATTCTTCTCATGTCTGCGCATGAATGCAGGATCTCCAATTGGCATTCTTATGCGTACAGTAGTCACGTCTTGTGAGCTAGGAGTTGGCTCCTGATGACTCAGAGGAATAGCTGTTACAATTGCCTGCTGACCAGATCGTTGAGTCTGATGATGTGATGGTCTTGCAGGAGGGCTTCGTGATGTTTAAGCATTAAATTGACTTCTTCCCCTTTCTTGAATTGCATGAGCATGACCTCCTCTGCCTCTACCTTGGCTTCCTTGATCTCCTTTCCCTTTCTTATTCTCCCCCTTTATGTCAGCATCAAGGGTTCGAATATCTGCAGATAGCCTATTAACTCCTTGAACAAGCTCGTTTAGTTGGCTTTGGGTTTGAGCAATGTCCTCTCTATTCTCCTTGATCTGTTTTTCAGATCTTGCTTCTTTATTTTGGAGGACTGTCAGAATCGTATCATTATACTTCTCCTGATTTGTATAAGATTTCTGGAAGTCGTACACAGAAGCCTTCAAGTTGAGGATGTTGTTTAGCATAATTTTATGTTGAAGGTCTTGGTGTTTCTGCATTTCGAGCACAGCCTATCTTTATTTGGCGGTAAGCTGGAAATGTATCTCATCTCTGTCTGACATACTCTTCAGAATTTCTTTGATAATTTCCCTTAGCCTCGTAGTGAGCTCGGTATTCATAGTACTAGGGAATTTGTTTGCAGCTTGTATCATTTGGTTCAGCCAGATGTTCAGGAGATCAGAGTGAGATTCCAATCTTGCCTCGATAGACTTGATCATCTGCTCAGTAGTTTCTTTCAAGTCATCCTTGGTGGGCAGGTTTGGAAATGTATCATTTGATTGAGGATTGTCCATTTGAGGGGTTCTTAGTTGAGATTGGTCTTGTAAATTGTACAAAGCAAGATCAAGACTGAAATAGTCATGTGATGAGGATGAAGGTATATCAGCTGGAGGTGCTTGGGTTTGGATGTCTAGGATGGGTGACTCTATGATTTCAATGTTGGACTCTACGATGTGACTTGAGTCTGGAATCGTAGAGTTGGTGATTTGAGGGAGCAGGGTAAGGTTGATTTCTTCTGGTTCTTCAGTTACAAAATTTTGGGATTCTGCAACTGGAAACTGATTTACGGGGTCGAGAATCACTTCCAGCCATTTAGGAAATTCATAGAATTAGCAAAATGAAGATGATGGCATGTGATTAACTCTAAAGTTGGTAGGGTAGACAATACCTCAGGTTTATCCTTTGATGAGGAATGATTGGTAAGCAGTCTCTTGGCAAAGATGATTGTCCCTGGAAATCCATGAGCCAGAACTGAGATTGCTGGATATTCCTTGAAGCTCCAGAACATGTGATCCCATGAGTTCAGGATTTGAGCTTGATGGTATGCCATCATGGGTAGGTAAAAAAACATTTGGTTGTGCAGATAGCTTCTATATCCATCTTTCCCTACACCAGTGATTTCAAGCTCATCATCATCATCTTCTTCTTCTTTGGTTTCTTCTGAAGATTTCATTATCTCGATGGCCTCTGGAAGGTTTGGCATTGTTTCAACTTTATCTTGGGCAGGAACCTCTTCTTCTGCCATTGGGATATCATGAGGTTCCCCCTCAGCATGATCATCTTCTTGGAGGTTTAGAAACTCCCCCTCAGCTTGATCATCTTCTTGGAGGTTTAGAAAATTCCCTTCAGCTGGAACATCTTCTTGAGCTATAGACTTCTCCCCCTCAGCTGGTGTATACTTAATCATGAGAATTTCAGGATTCTCCCCTTCAGCTGGACCATTCTCCTCTTTGTTTGCTTGGGGCAGTTCTAATTTTGCAGACATACTCTTGGCTTCCCTTTTTAGCACCTTTTCATTTTCAAGAATATACTTCTTGACCAGCTTTCTTTTTGCTTTGGTGGGTTTAGCCACAACTTCTGGATTCTCCTAAGTCTTAGCCTTGTCCTTTTGAACAACCACTCTTCTTGAAGCTGCTTCTTCCATTTCTGCCACACTTGGCCTGGTTTCAAAGAAGATCAGAGTCTCTACGATTGAAGAAACTGTTGGTCTTTTGGACTTGCGACCAGTTTTGTTCTTCTTTAGGATTTATGAAATGGTTGCTTGATCCTCTTCAGCTTCTTCTTGTTGTTGCATCTTCCTTAGCCTCCTTAGAGTCTCAATGTCAGAGGACTCTACAGGAATGTCAGTTGTTGATCCTTGAGGCTCTTCAATTTGTCTTGCCCTTAGCTTTCTCTTGCTTTTGCTTTTTCTGGCAAGAGTAGAGGGTTCTACCTTATCTTCTTCTCCTTCTTCTTCAACTTCTATGACAACAGACATTCCTCCTGGAAAGCCTGCTTTCTTTAGTTCTTCAGATCTCTCACTGGACTCTGTCATCATTCGAACATACTCAACAGGGTTCCTTTCCCAGTTCTTAAACAACTGTTATGTCATTCTCCAATTTGGGTTGATGGCTTCTCCTTCATCATCCCCAATTTTGTCACCCAATGCAGATTGCAGAACGATGCTAATGAATCTCCAATACAGCATCTTCGGAGTGCTCTTTGATTTCTTCAAGTTTACCATCCACTTGCCGATCCACTCGCGCAGTATAGCCCCATAGTTGAGTTGTGTTCCATACACCATAGCCGTCATGAGCTTGAGCTGAACTTCATTTACCGAGTCATGACTTGAGCTCTTGCAGCCGATGCATTTCCCAATAATATCAGCCAAAAATTCATACCTCTGAGGAAACTCCTTCTTTTTGTAGCCTTTCACAGAGGGGTTCTTCTTGTGATGCATTTTCTTCAGTCCCTCTTGAAATATTATGCTGTCTGAAAATGGGTGCCCTACATTTTTGAAACCTAGGGCCAGATTTACGTCTCCTTCCCTTAGACTCATTTCAACTCCTCTTACCCGTGTAGTGATGGTGTTGTGTTCATACACTCCATTCTTGTAGAACTCTTTTACCAGCTTGGGGTAGATGAGGGTGTCGGTGCTCAGAGCCTCTTCGAGACCTGCCTTCTTCAGTAGCGCTAAGGTCTTATGAAATTTTGGTGGAGCATCCTTGAACTCATCGAAACAGAGTCTGTAGCCTGAAATTACATTTGAAGCAGCCATTGATTCTGTAGTTGAGAAGAGAGATACAACTGAGCTTTCTTCTGATTTAGGGTTTTGCTTTGAGAGAGAGAAAGAGAGAGATAATCTTTTGAACTTCAGATTTCAAAAACACGGTTCCAATTTGTACTAGCAGCTTCCCTCTCTCTTTTTGGCTTAGTGGGACAAGTGTCGCCTTTTGCTTGGCTCTACGATTTTGACTGTGTAGGAATGTACTGATTTGCCCTTTGAGTCTTTTCAAAGCTGAGGTGTCCTTAAGATGACTACGATCGTAGAGGTGGTTTTTTGTTCATTGAGTCTGTCCTGCGATCGTCGAGTATGTCCGGCAGTCGTTGAGTCTCATCAGCATTCGTAGAGTCTGTCCTACGATCGTCGAGTCTGACTGGATCCTTGTGATGAGTTTTTGACTAAGCATTCTTTTTAAGATAACTCAGGAAGGGCCAACCTCTTGGTATGATTCAAGGGTTAGGTTTGTCCTTGAGGCACCTCTTAGAGAGATTGCGTTGTTATGAAGCTTATCATCATAGGATTCACTTTACTTGTTGAAGGAACTTTTGGTCATCGTCAAGTCTGCACTATGATGTTGAGTCTTTTCTACGATCGTTGAGGTAGTCTTTTGTTCAGCTCTACGATCGTGAACTTTCCTTTATCATGTCTATGATTTTGAGTACAGCTTTATATCTGTCATAGTTCGCACAATCTAGAGCATATATTTCATGGTTGAAGATTTAGCATGCCTAACTCACTTATCAACTTATTAAATCTGGATTCATCTAGTGGTTTTGTAAAAACATCAGCAAGTTGATTTTCAGTAGGGATATGTTGTAAAGATATAGTTCTATTTTCCACATGATCCCTAATGAAGTGATACCTTATTTCTATATGCTTGGTCCTAGAATGCATGACAGGATTATGAGTTATTGCTATGGCACTAGTGTTATCACAGTGTATGGGAATAGATTTAAAATCGAACCCATAGTCAGCTAGCTGATTTCTCATCCATAGGATCTGAGCATAGGAGCTGCCAGCAGCAATATATTCAGCTTCTGCAGTTGAAGTAGACACTGAGTTTTGCTTTTTGCTAAACCATGACACAAGTCTGTTTCCAAGAAGTTGACAGGTGCCACTGGTACTTTTTCTATCTATTTTGCATCCTGCAAAATCAGCATCTGTGTATCCTATTAGTTCAAATTAGGATTCCTTGGGATACCACAGCCCCAAGTAGGGTGTACCCTTGAGATATCTGAAGATCCTCTTCACAGCAGACAAATGTGACTCTTTAGGATTAGCCTAAAATCTAGCACATATGCAAGTTGCAAACATTATATCTGGTCTACTGGTAGTTAGGTATAAAAGAGAACCAATCATACCTCTGTATTGAGTTATATCAATATATTTACCATTCTCGTCCTTGTCAAGCTTGGTTGCTGGAGCAATTGGTATTTTCATGGGAGAGGTTGATTCAATGTCATACTTCTTTAATAAGTCTTTGATGTATTTGGCTTGGTTGATGAATATTCCTTCATCAGTTTGCTTCACTTGCAGTCCAAGGAAGAAATTTAGCTCACCCATCATGCTCATTTCAAACTTGCTCTGCATTAGCTTAGAGAATCTCTTACATAACTTTTCGTCAGTAGAACCAAAAATGATATCATCAACATATATTTGAACTAGTAAGACTTTGTCTTTATGCTTTCTAAGAAATAGGGTGGTATCTACTCTACCTCTAGTGAACCCATTTTCTATTAAGAAGTTAGTCAGTGTTTCATACCATGCTCTAGGTGCTTGTTTAAGACCATATAACTCTTTATCTAATCTATAGACATAATTGGAAAGAGATGCATTGATGAAACCTGGAGGTTGTTCTACGTAGACTTCTTCTTGAAGCTCTCCATTTAGAAATGCACTCTTGACATCCATCTGAAAGACTTTGAACTTCATGTGTGCAGCAAAGGCAATAAAGATTCTGATAGCTTCTAGTCTGGCAACAGGTGCAAATGTCTCATTATAGTCAATGCCTTCTTCTTGAGAATAGCCCTTTGCCACTAATCTTGCCTTGTTTCTAGTGATGACTCCATCTTCATCCATTTTGTTCCTGAAGACCCACTTGGTTCCTATGACAGGATAACTTTCTGGCCTTGGTACCAGTCTCCACACTTTTCTTCATTCAAATTGGTTGAGTTCTTCCTGCATGGCTTCTATCCAACTGGAGTCTTCCATAGCATCCTCTATCTTCTTTGGCTCTATTTGTGATAGGAAGCTTAGATAAAAAATTCATTCTGAGTAGCAGCTCTTGTTTTGACTCTTGCACTTAGATCTCCAATGATTAGATCCTGAGTGTGATCTCTTGCCCATCTGCTACAGGTTGGAACATCTGTTCGGTTGCCTTCCTGTCTTAAATCTTCAAGGTCTATTTCTTCTTCTTGGAGTGGAGGCTCGCTGTCTTGCATTGATCTCTCTACGATCACATTCTCATGCTCTACGATTTCACTATCTGGCACTACGATCGTAGTGTCGAGTTTGACGACTTCATTCGTAGTGTCTGCACTATCGGTCGTAGTGTCTTAAGGTACTCTTTTGTCTAAGTCAGTTTCATCAAAGATGATGTGTATTGAGACTTCAACATTCAGTGACTTCTTGTTGAACACTCTGTAAGCCTTACTGTCTGTGGCATATCCAAGAAAGATCCCTTCGTCTGATTTGGGCTGCAATTTTGTCAGATACTGCTTTCCGTTGTTAAGAATATAGCATGCACAGCCAAAGACATGGAAATAGCTGACACTTGGCTTTCTTCCTTTCCACAGTTCGTAGGGCGTCTTCTTGATCGTAGAGTGTATGAGTGATCTGTTCTGCGTGTAGCATGCAGTGTTGATAGCTTTGCCCAGAAGTACTCAGGTAGATGGGCTGCAGCCAGTAGAGTTCTTCCAGCCTCAATCAATGTTCTGTTCTTCCTTTTAGCTACTCCATTTTGTTGAGGAGTTCGAGGAGCTGAGAAGTTGTGACTGATCCCATTGTCTGTGCAGAACTGATCTATTTTTGAGAAATTGAATTCTCTGCCATGATCACTCCTTATGGCCTTGATTTTCTCTCCTTTTTCGTTCATCACCAGTCTGAACATCTTGATTAATTCAGAGCTCGTTTCATCTTTTGAAGTTAGGAAGAATACCCAAGTGAATGTGGTGTAATCGTCGACTATAACTAGAGAGTCTTTTTCCTCCAAGACTGGTTGTTGGGATTAGCCCAAAGAGATCCATATGGAGCAGCTGCAGGGGCTTGTCAATGGAGTTGGTAGTTTTGCTTTTGAATGAGCTTCTCGTTTGCTTTCCAAGTTGGCAGGCATTGCATGGCCTTTCTTTTACAAAGTTGAACTTGGGTAGGCCAGGTACGAGGTCTTTTGATGCCAGTTTGGACATGCTTTTAAAGTTTAAGTGAGACAGCCTTCTATGCCATAGCCAGCTCATTTCCTCGGAAGCTTTTGCCAGAAAGCATATTGTCTCATCTGAGCTCAGTTGACCAAGATCTACTGTGTAGACATTTCCTTCTCGTATTCCGGTTAGCTTTACGGCAGATGTCATTAGATCTCTGACTTGACATTGGTTGTTGAGAAATGTCACTTGATGACCCTTGTCGTAGAGTTGGCTGATGCTTAGAAGGTTGTGTTGGAGTCCTTCCACATAAGCTACTTTGCTGAAAGATATTGCACCATTTCCAGCAAAGCCATATCCCCTTATCTTGCCCGAGCCGTTATCTCCAAAGATGACTGAGGGACCCTCCTTTTCTACATAGTTAGATAGTAGAGCTTTGTTCCCTGTCATATACCTTGAGCATCCACTGTCTAGATACCATGTTGAGGTCGTGGAGCTCTTTTCCTGTCAAAACATTTTAACCTTCATTTTGGTACCCATATTTGCATGGGTCCTTCATTGTTAGTGCCTTTGGGAACCCAAACTTGTCTAGTCTTGGGTCTCACATGCATGGAATTATAATAACACTTTGTGGCCCTATGACCATATTTATCACATATGAAACATCTATTATGATGCATGCATGTGTGTGTGGTGATTCATCTTCGACTTGGACTTGTGTGGTTCCTTAGTTAACCTTCTGTTAAACTAATTTTCTTTCTTCCACGTATCCTTAGGTTTCATAAATAGTGATGAGTGTGCCTTACCTCTACTGTACCTTCCCAGTTGATTCGTAGAGTTGGTTTTGCTTGACTCTACGATTCTTCAAGGTTGGTAAGTAGAGGTTGGGTTACTCTTCTCCTTTATGAACCCCAAACTAGCATGTGATCCTTTACTTCTCTGAGTGTAACTAGAATTAGTAGAACAAGGTTGAACTGGTTCTTCCAATTGTGAGGATTTAACAAAGGCAATGCCTCTACCAAAACCTGAGACATTACTAGAGCTAGTTTCCATTATCTTTTCCACACTTAGCTCTGAGATGGATTCCCCAAAGCCTAAGCCTGTTCTGTCGAATGTGCTTCTCTGACTAGAGAGCAGGCAGTCCATGGATGATGAGGATTTGTTCCATGCAGAGATAGTCTTCTCTAAATACTCAATTTTAGAGGTTAGCTTAGACTCTCTTTGTGCATGATGTGTGTTTGTCTGTTTTAAAGTTTTATTCTCAGCTTCAAGCTTGGAGAGAAGATTAGTACTTAGAAGTGTTGTTTCAAGCTCTTCTTGAACTTTCTTCTTCTCCTTTTGAAGAAGTGAATGATCCTTAGACAATACTCTGAACCACTTCATGTATCGATGTAGATCATTGGTTATGCCGCGCAGTGCAGTTCTTAAGTCATCCATATCTACATCAGGTGAGTTGAAATCAAATACCTCATCGATATTTACATTGTGAATGTTGAGGCTTTATTTGTCCTTTGCATGCTTGGTCATTAAGCACAGATTGGCCACTTGTGGTTCTTCTTCATCTCCAGAGTCAGCATTTGAGTCATTATCTGAATCACTCCATGATCCTCCAGCTACCAGGCCTTTGTCTCTTTTATGAGGCCTCTTGTTTCCTTTGTATTCTTTCTTTCCATGCTATTTCTTCTTTAGTTCTTCTCTTAGAGGTTTGTTGCAGTCAGCAATGAAGTGGCCAGGCTTCTTGTAGTTGTAGCATAGATCATTTATTTGCTCCTGGCTTTTGTAGTTGCTGACCTTCTTTTGTTTGTTGTTTTTGCCTTGACGCATGAACCTTCTTAACTTTCTTACCATCATGGCAAGATCGTCATCATCGTCTTCATCATCGTCAGATTTAGTCTCAGTGACGACTTTTGATACGCTTTCAGTTGCTTTGAGAGCAACACCCTTTTCCTTCCTTCTTCCTTCTGATAGGGTTTCAGCACGTTGGGTAAGCTCCAGCTCGTATGTTAGGAGATTGCCATATAGTTGTTGAACTGTCATCTCGTTAAGATTCTGTGACTCTCTTATTGCAGTGGTCTTGGCATCCCACTTGCTCGGTAGGGCTCTCATGAACTTTATGGTCAGATCTTTGTTAGGATAGATCTTTCCATATGCTCATAGAGAGTTGAGCAGAATGTTGAATCTTTCATAGGTGGCAGTTACATTTTCTCCTTGCACATGAGCAAACATCTCGTACTGTTGTGTTAGAAGAGACTGTTTGTTCTCTCTAACTTCTTCAGTTCCTTCGTGCATGATCAGCAGTGCTTCCCAAACTTCCTTGGCAGTTTTGCAGTTTATAACATTGTCAAACAGATCGTCCTTTAAGGATTGGAACAAGATGTTCTTAGCCTTTTTGTCAAGTTAGATAGCTTTCTTCTTTGAGTCTGTCCATTCTTCTTTAACTTTGATTTGAACTCTGTTTGGATCGTCAGTGGTTGGTGCAAGCTTTGTTAGTATGTAGGGCCCATTCTGAACAGTCTCAAATAGATCTTCATCTATTGAGTCCATGTAAGCTTGCATCCTGACTTTTCAGTTAGCAAATTTATCCTTGTTGCACATTGGTGGTTTGCTGCCTCCCCCGGTCCTGGATTCGCTTGGTACGAGTGCCATTTGGATCTACTAAAGCGTGTAAGATGTAAAATAGAACCTGCTCTGATACCAATTGTTAGTTCCTAGTAGGCACAAGTTATCTAGAAGGGGGGGTTGAATAGATATTTGAAAATCTTTTCTCTTTAAATTTGTTCTTAGATAATGATTAAAACTTAGCGGAATTAGTATTTGTTTTAATCTTCTTTACAAAGCAATGGAGTTATGAGCGAGTAAGGCAGTTATAGCAGATATAGCAGTTATAGCAGATATAGCATGAATGTAAACGACACAGTTATTTTTAAGTGGTTCAGAGCACTCAAAGCTCCTAGTCCACTCTTCTACTCAACGAGTAGGATATCCACTAAGGATGTCTTTTATAATCTTCTGAATCACACAGATTCCTTCTAGACCAGCAGCCTAGGAAGTTCTCTAGTTCACTCTTGAACTCTTCAGGTCCAGCAGACTTGGCTTTCTTACAGTTCACTACGAACTCTTCAAGTCCAGCAGACTTGGCTTTCTTACAGTTCACTACGAACTCTTCAAGTCCAGCAGACTTGGTACTCTTCTTCAGTTGATTGGAAGTTGTTGTTGCATTCTTGAAGGTTGCTACTCAGTTGCTGTGTAAGCACTGGATCATTAAGAACTGAGTAGCTGAGCAAGCTTTGCAATATCTCAGATCGTAGAGTTGAGCTTGAGAGAGATGTTCACGTTGTTTGATTAATGCTTGCTTGATTTTCTCTCATCTGTCAGATCTATATATATGTGATGTTGAAAACTATCCGTTGGATCTATCCGTTGTGGAATTAAATGCGTCTGAATTTTCTGTACTGTGATGGAGACATTTCTGCACATCTTCTGAATTCTGCATTCTGGCCCACTGACACTGCAGACTGCTTTTTCACCTAACACCTGAAAAGGTGTTTTGTCCCTCTTATCCATGGTACTGTCCTTAGCTTCTTCAATACGCTTCTTTGTTGCATACTAAGGAAATTTTATATACTTTGGGACTGATGAGCACTGCAACGTCTAGAATCCATTCCTCATATATTGGAATCAGTCTTCACATAAATCATGAGGCTCGACGTTTTCTGACATAAGACAGAATGAAGCTCTACGATTCAGATCATGATACACTACGATTTAGATCATAGTGACTTGTTGCCTTAGTGCTTGATCTGATGTTGTCATATGAGAGCACTACGATTTCTCTTAAATCCTTGCACACTACGATCTTTACTTGCTCGTGTTGTTGACTCTACGTTCCCGAGAGCACTGGAGTTGGCTCGGCAAACGTTGGAACCATTCTACGATTTCCGAGAGTCCTTTCAAGGAAGGCACACACTACGATCCATTAAGCTCTACGTTTCTGCCTTGACTTCTGCAATGTTGATCAGATGGATGCACTACGATTTTTTCAAGACTAATCTATTACATCTCAAGATCAACCTAACAGTTTTGATCTTTCTATCTATACATTCTTTAAACAGAATGACACACGTTGAAAGCTTAGATCAACCTAACAATTTTGATCCATCAGTAAGTCCTTGTACATAAATTCATTTAAGGACCTTACAAATAATCATGAGCATATACAATAAAACATCAAATCAGAATATGCATTCTCCCAACAGAAGTGTTGTTGGGTCTTCACAACATAGGTCGCTGACTTGGAGGGTTGTTCTTTTGAAGGTCCGACCGCATCACTGATGGCTGCCTATGTACTCACATTGATGAGGGGAGATCAGTTCTGCGTAGTTCCTGCTTGATAAGATAAACGGTTTGAGAAGTGTTTGTTTGGGGGTTTTTGGGTTTTTTGTTTAGTTTGACCGCACCATAAATGGTTGCCTATGTACTCCCATTGATGAAGGAAGATCAGGTCTTTCGTAGTTCAGGCTTTGGTTTGAAAGGCTAAAAATATTTATGGGAGTTTGGGCTTGGTTGAAGGGGTTTTTCGATTTTTGTAGTGGTTAGACCGCACCGTACATGGCTGCCTATGTACTCCGATTGATGAGGGGAGATCAGGTCTGCGTAGTTCCAACGTTGGTCTGAAAAGGTTCAAAGTGATAAGTGGTGAGAAGGGTGTAGAGATGTTTTTGTTTTTTATTTTATTTTCTTTTTTCTTTCTTTTTTTTTTTATTTTTTTTTTGTTTTTTCTTTGTTTTTTTTTTTCATTTCTTTTTGTTTCTTTACATGCATAGAAAATAAATGGCACACTGCGAAGAAAGTGATATCGTCCCAACATCTCCTGGAACTCACAACTGTATCCTCTGGATCTACATCTTCTTGGCTAGCTGAGGCATGATAGTCCAGTTGTCAGTGGTTATGTTTCCTTCAGGGCTCGTGTAATAACCGTGAATTTTAAGTCACTATATATGTATGTACATTATTGATATTTAAAACTTTGTGTTATATAGTGAGTTAATATGTGACAACATATGTGAAGTGGTGCATTGGTCAATTAGCATATATACTATAGTTATGTATATATACATTTATAGATTTCATTAAAAATGAAAGCTTTGTAACCTAATTATATATTAGGTGAGACAATTAAATAACCTAAGGGTTATGGTAATAAGGAGAGGTTAGTATTTAAATTGTATACTAATTTAAGTGGATAATCTTATTATTTCAAGTGACTAATAATTTTAGACCTAATTTTTGTGAACCTAATTAGGTTATAAGCTAAAGTCGCATGTATAGGTAATTAAATTTCATAAGATTAGGAATGGAAACCATAAATAAATAATTTGGGTAACATATATTAAAATTGTTAGACTATGTTTATTGCATGGCCCAAAACAATTAAAGGAGAAGCCCAAAAGAAATAAAATGTAAGCCCAAACTTAGCCTACTTGATTAAGGGTATTTTAGACCTTTGATTTATCTAATTTATGCATTAAAATAAAAGCTAAATGAAGGAATTAGTGGGCATATATATGGCTGGCCACATTAGCCTTTTAAGGCAACTAATTAAGCTAAGCAATGTCCATTAGTAGTAACTCTTACACAAAAGGACATGTTTGTCAAGCTCCTATTGGTTGTCACTTTATTAAGCATCCTTAATCATGATTAGACTAATTAAGGTGATAAGACAAAGCTTCTACCCATAGGCTAAAGAAAGTATGGGGGATAATAGCTAGATACACTAAGTGTATCTATATTTTTTGCAAGTATCCTTTTATTTCATTTTTCATTTCATTTCTTCTCTCATTCTTCCTCTTATAATTTTCTCCCAAGCTAGCCACTTCTAGAGAGAGAAAGGAGAGAGAGTTTCGGCCATATATATAGAGAGAGAGAGAGGAGTGCTAGTTTGTTCATGCATCCAAAGTTCATCACTTACTTTGGTAAATCAAGAAAGGTTGCCATTAAATCAAGGTATAACCTAACCTTCATTTTCTTCTTCTACTTTTTTTTTTTAGCTTGAGATTTGTTTGGCTTATGAACAAATACTCAAGATACCCTAGTCCTACATATCATCATGTATGGAACTAAGTATCTTGAGTGTTAGATCAAAGGCTTAGAGTAAGAATATGAGCATATGTTCTCCAATGGTGAAAACTCTTGTTTTTCTTCCACTAAATCTTATGTAACTCAAGTTTTACAACTTGGATTTGTGATCCGTCAAAGGGGGGTGCTAGATACATGAGTTATCTAGTAAACCCAAGTGATAGCCCACAAATCTAGTAAGTTTTGAAACCTTTGGAACTGATTTCCCTAAAACAACCCACTTGGAATGTTAAGGGTTCAAAAATCCTAAAATAGTTTCTGTCCCATTTTTCTTGGGTCTGTTTCGGATAGTTTCATGTCCCTTAAAAATCTGAGAAAAATCACAGAGGTACCTTGAGAAGTTATCTACATGTAGGAAAAAGAACGGACACGTTTCGAGTTATAGATTGTGCGTAATGACTATTTCCATAAAGGACTCCTAAATATTTACCTTCGAATATCTCACTGTATATACACTGGAAAATTCCGAAATTTTTACAGTAGATTCATATATATTAGGAAAGCATACCCTGAAAATTTCAAATTTTTTTGAGCAAAACTCAATTTATTAAAAATGAAGCAAGATCCGAGTGTTTTGGGAACTTTAAAAATACTAGATCATTTTCTAAAATTCCAGAAAAATTTGGAGATCCTTGTGGGTTCATATTCTGTCAAAATACAGAATCTGCAAATTTTTGGAATCAGTTTACTATTTTTTCTAAAAATGATTAAGTTATGAATAAAAGGAAATAAATAGTTAAGAAAAATGTGATTTTTATGCTTGAATACTCATAATATATCATATCATGACTATCTTAGAGCACTTTGGTAATTTATGATAATAAATATTATTTATGACCTTTTATGGATATTAAATAAGAGGTTTAATAAAGGGTGAACAATTAGAAAAAATTGTTTATTAATCCAATAAATTATTAAAATATTATTATGATATTAATAATATTAGAATATGATATTGATAAGTAAATAAAAATATTAAGATTAAAATTTCTTTAAAATATTATTACATGGTTAATAATATTTGATTTAAGCATTGATAAATAATTAAAGTATTATTAAATGATTAATAATATTAGTAATAGAATAAGATATTATTAAATGATTAATAATATTAGTAAATGAATAAAATATTATTAAATAATTAATAATATTAGTAAATGAATAAAATATTATTAAATGATTAATAATATTAAATGATTAATGATACTAAAGCATAAGTAAGATATTATTAAAGTAATAATATTAATTAAAATATTATTAAGAGGATTAATAATATTAGTAAGGTATTAAAATATTATTAAGATGTTAATAATATTAGTAAGTAAATGAAAGTATTATTAGGGAACTAATAATACTAAGATGTGAATTAAATATTATCAAGATTAATAATATTATGTTGTTATTTAATAGTAGCATTATCAAGACATGATAATGTTTATAAGAACTAAATGTAATGTATAATATTTATGTGATTAAATAATCTAATGTTATACTATGACTAATTGAAAGATTAACTATAGGTCTCTCAAAGGAATATAATTTAACTGCATAGTGGATAAAAATTAATTGCGTCGCCGTAATCTACAGACGAGACAAGTGTCCTAACTCAAACTCGAGTTATTATTTTCAAAGCATGTTAGTGAATAATTATTGATGATTATTCACATCTATATTGATTATTGAAATTCGCACTTTGTGCAATTGAATTCATGTTCTATTATTATTGAACTGTGAATTAAATTATAGTTCTTTCATTTATGAACTGTTTATGAGATAGATCTATGCTAATTGTATCAGCTAGATCAAGCATGTTTAAATTTGTTAAATCAAATGTGTTTTTAAAAGCTATTCTTATTAAATTGATATGATAAGAACTCTTGACTGAGAAAAGAACAAATTTGATTAAGGCATGATATCGATGCCGGAATATTAAGTGTTTATGAATAAATCACGGGGTATGAAAGGCTGATCCCCTTGAATACTAAAACTTATTAAGAGGTCCAGTTTAAATGACTGAGAACCTTGGCAAATGTTCATGGTTATTTCAAAATCACTCTGTACATGTTATTCAATTATTCAAATATTCAATCGTTGATTATTAATTCATGCTCCTTCACAACCTTATATTATTGTTGAACATTGAAAGAAAAACTTCTTTCCAATCATGATATATCTCCCTTGTATATAAACTTGCTAAGCAAATTAGTTGCTTACCCTTGCTATATCATGACATTTATTTCAGCTAAGCCCGAAGGATCCAACACGAAGGACAAGGGCAAGGGCAAGATCCAGCAATAGTTTAGAATGAATGTTAATTATTATTATCTAATGAGATTTCTTATGTAAACCTTTTGTAATATGAATGGTGCGTTTAAGTTAAGGTTAAGAAGACCTTGGGACCATGTTATGAAACTTTATTATAATGAACAATGTATGCTTATTATTTTCATAATAGTTATAAAATGCTTATGATAATGATAGATCGTGAGCACCGAATCTGAGGTTAGAGAACCTGAATTTGGGGGCGTCACAGCTCACGATAGAGGTTACCTCTTGATTCTGAATATCTTCACTTATAGCCATAACTTGATCGCTTCCTGATTCAGTACATTCCTCAGGGATGCTTGAACTGGACCCATCGCACAAAGGTATGAACTCCGGATTCTTCAATGGGATGGCTTCCCCGACAATCTCACCACCTTTTTCTTTATCTATTCCTTTGCCTTTTTCATGGGTTTGAGATGATTCGACCATGAAATCTCCCTCGAACTGTTGTTGCATTTCTCGCAATGAACTTTTCTTTTTGGCTTTTTCTTCTTTGGAAAGGATTAGTATTTCCTCCGCATCATCCAAGGTGATAAAATCAGGAACGTGGGTGATATCTTTGGACCACAAGATGTTTGATGTTGGCAGAGGAATCTCTTTTGGGGATTCCCTTGTCTTCTCTATCATTCCTTGCATTGGGATCAGTCCACCTTGTGTTCTACCAGAATTAGCGCTCATAGCCTTCACCTCCTTTGAACTGTCTGTCTCGAAGGGACATCTTAAGCTTTCCTTTTCGCCTTTTTTGGTCATGGGGAATTCTATCTCCAGCTCTCCATTTTCAATGAGATCTTGGATTTTATGTCGCAAAGACCAACATTCTTCAGTCGCATGTCCAAGTGAGTTAGAATGGTATAGACACATCTTAGTGGAATCATAACTCTTTATCTTGGGATTTATAGGAGGCAGCAACTCAATAATCCTTCCTTCGCTTATCAGAAGGTGTAGCATTTCTTCATTTGATTTGCTCAGAGAGGTGAATTTCCGGACTCTTTTGGAGGTTGTTTGATCTTTCATCTTTGATAATTCACATTCCCTCGAGTGATTTTTCCACTAGCGAGATCTTCTAGCACATTTTTCATCCCCCTTTTCTTGTACTTTCAGTCTGCTTTTTATATTCTTCATTTAGCTAGCTCATCATTAAGATATATGGGCTTACATTATGGTTAACCTCCTTTTTCTCTTGGCTTTCTGATAGTTGAGTGAAAAACTGCCTCGTTTCCTGATGTTAGCCAGCAGATTTATTTGATTCTAGATCGTCTCTAATTTTTGCATTACTGGCATACCCTCCTCCGAGTTTTCCCACTCTAGGACATTTGTTCTGTGCCTTCAAGGGTATTCCTCCACCCTTCGTATGTACTTATGATTTGGATACATTTCAGCGCTTCCTGACCTGATCATGTTTACTTCCTCCGTATCATGCTGCAACGGAGGGTTGGTGTTGACATTTTGTTGATCAGGTTGTTGGACCACAATATTGCCACTTTCGATCAAATTTTGAATCTTATGCTTTAAGGACCAACAATCTTGTGTATCGTGTCCTAGAGACCCTGAGTGGTAAGCACATCTCTGGCTCAGATTGTATCTTTTGCTCCCTGGTTCCAGAGGTGGAGCAAGTTCGGTAATTTTTTTGTGATCTATTAATATCGCCAATACATTTTCAAGGGAATCACCTAATGGAGTGAACACCCGATTTTCTGTTCTTTCAAATTTTCTTTTTCTATACTGGCATTGGTTGAATGCAGCCTGTTGTTAAGATGGCAGATTGTCTTGCATTTTCCAAATGGGGGGACTGTAGTTTGGTCTCCTAGCTTGCCCCTATACAACAAAGGATACATCTTTATTGCCTTTATCGGATACCCCCTTGGGATCGCTCGCATACTTGCTAATCTGTATATGTTTGACGACTGCTTCCAAGGCAGTGAAGTCTTTAATCTTTCCTACCTTCAGGCCTATCTCTGCCATTTTGCCGTGTTTGATCATGCCATTTTGTCGTGTTTGATCATTTCCGAGAATGGCTTTCCTATGCCTGCTAGGATTCTCTCATAGTAAGGCGCCTTTTGAATGTCTATGAAAGTCATCACCATTTTAGTTTCTGTCATTGATGGAATGACTTGCGTTGTCAGATGTCTCCACCTTTGGGCATATTCTCGGAAAGACTCAATACTTTGCTTTTTGACTTTATTCACTTGGGATCGATCTGGTGCCATTTATGACTGAAAACTGTACTAATTTAGAAAGGCGTGAGCCAATTCTTCCCAGTTGTGGATTTTGGCATTGTCAAGTCGGGCATATCAGGCTTTAGCCTCTCTAGTGAGACTCTTTTGAAAAAGTTGCATTCTAAGGCTTTTATCTTCAGCATAAGACCCCAGTTCGCCAATGTACACTTTTAGGTGTGCATAAGGATTGCCTGCCCCATTGTATTTTTCAAACTCTGGGATTTTGAATTTGTCAAGATATCGAGCCCCTGAGAATATGCAAAGATCTGAATAGGTGACACTTCCATAGTTTCCAGTCCCTTTGATTGATCGGATGATTTCCACCATTTGTTGGACTTTCTTTCTTATATCCCCAGTTTCTCGATCATCCCTGAGTTTTATGATTTCAGGGGTTTTGTTGGTTCCTTTATTGGAATGAGGTTTAGGTATCTGGGTTTCCATTTTTTTGCCAATACCCTGACTGCCCCCTAGTGTGAATGAATCTGATTGAGTAGGCATTGTCTGGCCCTGAGTATTTTTACTTTGTTCTTTTAGAAAGACAGTCAATTCTGCTATCTGATTCCTTAGTCCTTCAAACTCCTCTCGGGAAACAGGAGTACGATCAGGCTGGGCACTTGTAGCCATGTCTGACAGTGGGCTTAGTGCCTTTTTGGACTTTAAACGGGTAACGGGACCAATTACTTCCCTACAAAAAGAAGTGATAGTTTAGTCTTAGTAAATGCAGGAATATTACATGCTACTTAATGTGTCCGTTTATGAGTATTATCCTGCGAAACGGATGTCAGTTGACCAGATAGCATGGCAAGTTTTGATATGAAAGGAAATGCATGTATACATATTCCTTTATATTTTCCATTACATTGAGATTGACATGGAAATGAAATTACAAGTATATGAAATGGGAAGGTATGAAGAGACTTCCCTCCGCATTGGGTTAATCAGAGGCTGACCTATCTTAGGTTACTCTCACAGTTTTTTGGTATGAAGGTTCCCAAATCATCGCAATTTACTTGACGAGAAGTTAATCTGGTCTTTCAACTAGAGCGAATTTGGATGGTGCCTTTCCTGAGCCTCGTTGGAATTAGTCTCCCTACGAGACCAGTAATCAAACACCAACAGGATAGCCTCCTGGTGAAGGGACCACATAACATACATTCACATACATTGCGTCTCACAATATGTAAATGAGGACATGTGCGAAGCACTAATATCACAAGCAGATATGGTGCGAAGCACTAAGTGCAATTAGTAAAAACATTAGAACTTATTCATTCCAATGTAAATGAAACATCCACACGCAAGCATATAATAGTTTTGAAAAGTTTGTAGTAGCGGCTTAAGTCCTCTTACTGGACTCCCTAACAGATTCGCCACCTGTCGACATCAGGATTTTTATTTGTCCCTTTTTTGTTCTTGTTCTTTGGTGTTTTCATGTTAGGTGAGATTTGTTTGAAAAAAATAAGTTGTGAAAAGGTCCGACATTTATATGTCGACGATTTGACTGTAAGAGTCGCCAGTTGGTTTTTTAACTGGTTGTACCAACACAACCGAGAAAAGGTTTACACATTGACCCAATGATGTGACGCTACTAAACAGGTCTGCAAAACCGAGATTCATTAGGGTCCGGGGACTTGCTTATGCGGAGGGAAGGTGTTAGGCACCCCCCGACATTCGTGTTACCACGATGACCGCCACTTTTCAAAAAACTGTTAGATGAATGTGTGTGTGTATGGGTCAATGTGTTGTTATTTGAAAGTAGTGCGAGGCCTCGTTCGCACCTATATACACAGGGCTTGAATTTATGTAAAAATTCAGTTTTAAACAAGATATATCAGTGAAGTTTTATTAAAGACGTTTTTCAAACCCATATGCTCAATAGTAATTGAGACCTTTTACACTTCTATTTTATTATGTGTTCGGTTGGATTGCTTCTATTTTCAAGATGCGAAGCATCTTCGAGAAAAGAATATACAAAATAGTGTCGAACTCCTTGTGAGCATAAGAGCCATCTAAGGAAATTCAAACACCGTGAATAATTTACAAGTTGCTTACAGCTGAAAATGTCTATCACGGGAACCGAATCTAGATTCAGTAGACTGAATATGTGATCATATGATTCTTAGGCTCACATGATGCCGCGATTTGTATAAAAAACTGTAAGTAGTTATATATATAAAAGTTGTAAATATATATATATACAGACATGATCACCAACCACGAAGCACCTCCATGGGGGATGGTAAATGTAAATATATAAAAGCGATATATATATATATATATATATATATATATATATATATATATATATATATAGACATGATCAACCACCACGAAGCACCTCCATGGGGGATCGGAAATGTAAATAAAGCTGTACAAGCGATCAACCGCCGTGAAGTAAACTCTAGGCGGGGCGAAATGTAAAGATAGCAGTAAAGACGGTCAACCGCCACGAAGTAAACTTCTGGCGGGACGAAATATAAAGAAAGCAATAAAGACAGTCAACTGCCACGAAGTAAACTCCAGGCAGGACGAAAATATAAATAAAGCAGCAAAGACAGTCAACCGCCACAAAGTAAACTCAAGGCGAGACGAAATGTAAAGAAAACAGTAAAGACGGTCAACCGCCACGAAGTAAACTCCAAGCGGGACAAAAATGTAAAGAAAGCAGTAAAGACAGTCAACCGCCACGAAGTAAACTCCAGGCGGGATGAAATGTAATATATATATATATATATATATATATAGCGATAAACGCACCGGATGTGAAATCCAAGCTCAATCAAACAGAGTTTGATGGCAACAACATGTATATAAATATTTATATATATAAAAGCAATAAACGCTCCGGATATAAAATTCAGGCTCATCGAACAAAGTTTGACCACAGTTTATATATATGTATATATATAAAAGTAAATAAACGCTCCGGATGTAAATCCGGGCTCATCAAATAAAGTTCGACAACAGTTTATATAAATATATATATGAAAGCAAATAAACGTTCCGGACGTGAGTCCAGGCTCAATCGAGGCATAACTCGATAATGTTAGTCCATATATATATATATATATATATATATATATATATATATATATAAACAGAAATAAAAATCACGGACCGAAGTCCGGGCAAACATACGCAACACGACTCTCAACGTGAAGAACGGTGTGTGCAAAGATGAAGAGAAAGGCTTTAAAGTGTGTAAGAAGACTTATAGTGGACTACCAAAGAAGACTTCAATGACTTTAAATGGATGAACACTCGGCTCCCGCAGATAAAAATATAACAATATATAAGCTCACAAGTGTTTAAAATGAGAAAGCACTCAGTTTATAGTGTGTACAGAGCAAATTGGACAGGGCTTTCTCGCCTTTTCTCTTGCAAATATGGCCACCCCAAGCCCTCTATTTATAGAGGGGGGGAGCCTCAGGTGTACTTGTGGCACCCGGGGTTCCCCGGGTAATATGGGTCCAGCTGTCTCGACGTACGTGCACTCGGACAACGCGATGTTCGCTCGAACTTTCATAACTTTCAATCTGGGAGTCCGATGGAAGTGTACCATACCATTCCAGAAAGCTCTTTCCGAGAGCTACTCAATGACATATGATTTGCCATTTTTTGATTCTGGGAAGATAGTTCCATGACTGAAATGGCATTTCTAGGTTTCCGTCAAGCAGTCCATTGAGCCGTTTTGCGTAGTTTGCGTTCGAAAGTTAAAATATGGTTCTTGTGGGACTTCTATTAAAGCAATTTAAGTTGAAATGAGTGTATTTAATTTGAATTGAAGTTGATTTAGAAAAATGACCATTTTGCCCCTCCCGGGGTTATCTCCGATTTTCGCGCAGTTGTAGCAGTCTTTTCTTAGGGTTATCTCTAAGGTTGACTTGATGTTAACTTTGACTGTCCTCAGGGTTATCTCTGAGGTTGTCTTGACCTCCTGGGGTTATCTCCAGGCTTTGAACTTGATCCCACGGGGTTATCTCCGGGGCTGGAACTGATTTTCCCGGGGTTATCTCCGGGGTTGCAAACTGATTTCCCGGGGTTATCTCCAGGGTTGGAAACTGGATCTCCCGGGGCTATCTTTGGGTTTGGAATTGATGTTGTGGTCCTCCAAAGTTATCTCTGGAGTGTTAAAAAGACGCTTATGTCCTCCTGCATAGTTAGTAACAGGAAAACGAAATTTCGAGTGTCTACAAACCTGCTATGTGAATTCAAGCAACCAAACCACTAAAGTCAATCACTGTCATATCAAGCCATAAAGTCATTCGTTTATTAAAAAATAGATGTCAAGCTTTCTTAGCGCATGTCATTGACTTGAATAAAAATATGTCAGATTTGAATAATATTTCTGTTGTTAGTGAATTTCCTGACGTATTTCCTGAAGAACTTCCCGGTCAACCCCCAGAATGTGAAGTTGAATTCTTTATTAACCTTGAACCCGGTACAAAACTCATTTCTAAAACTCCATATCGAATGGCTCTTATTGAACTTCAGGAGTTAAAGGTCCAACTACAGGAGTTGTTAGACATCAGCTTCATTCGTCCTAGTACATCTCCTTGGGGTGCTCCTGTTTTATTCATAAAGAAGAAAGACGAGAGTATGCGACTTTGTATTGACTACAGGGAATTGAACCATGTCACCATTAAGAATGGTATTCGTTACCTCGCATTGATGACCTGTTCGACTAGTTGCAAGGAGCACAATTCTTTTCAAAGATCGATCTTCGTTCTGGATATCATCAGCTGAAGATTAAACTGAGGATATTCCAAAGACTGCCTTCAGAACTCGGTATAGGCATTATGAATTCTTAGTCATATATTTTGGAATGACTAATGCTCCTGCTGCTTTCATGGATATGATGAACCATGTGTTCAAAGAATATTTGGATCAATTCGTTGTCGTCTTTATTGATGATATCCTCATCTATTCCAAAAGCCGTGAAGATCATGAGCTTCATTTGAAGCTGGTCCTTCAAAGGCTTCGTGATAACAAGCTATATGCCAAGCTGAAGAAATACGTGTTATAGCTTGAGGAAGTAGCATTCCTTGGGCACGTGGTGTCAAAACATGGAACATCTGTTGACCTGGAGAAGAATAAAGCAATAAAAGTTGGGAGCAACCGAAGTCAGTGACCGAAGTACGTAGCTTTCTAGGCTTAGTTGGTTATTATCGGAGATTCGTGGAAGGATTTTCTCGAATCGCTACTCCGTTAACTCAGCTGACTCGGAAAAATATAAAATTCGTATGGAGCAAGGAATGCGAGAAGAGTTTCCAAGAGCTCAAGAGGAAACTCATTTCGGCACCTGTTCTAACAATACCATCTGGTTCAGATGGATTTGTTATCTACAGCGATGCTTCAGGCAAAGGGTTAGGATGTGTTCTCATGCAACATGGGAAAGTCATAGCCTATGCTTCGCGACAACTCAAAGAATATGAGAGGAATTATCCTACTCATGATCTAGAGTTGGCAGCAGTCATTTTCGCATTGAAAATCTGGAGACACTACCTGTATGGGGAGAAAGTGGAGATTTATACAGATCATAAAAGCCTCAAATATTTCTTCACCCAAAAGGAACTCAACATGCAGCAACGACGTTGGCTCGAGCTGTTGAAAGATTACGATCATACCATCCAATACCATCCTAAAAAAGTGAACGTAGTAGCTAACGCATTGAGTAGAAGATCATATGCGGGTACGAGTTCGATATTGTCAACGTAAAGGCCCATTTTGTATGACTTGCAAATGATGGATTTAGAGTTAAAGGCTCCAAGTACCCACGTGATGATATCAAATATATGAGTAGAATCGACTTTAATCGATAAAGTTAAAGCTGCTCAAGCTACGGACCTGAAGCTGATGCGTATGAAGAAGAAAGTGCCAGTAGGTGTTATTCCAGAAGTAAGAATCGATGAAGAAGGAATACTTCGAGTCAACTCCAGACTTTGTGTTCCTAACAATTCTGACTTAAAGCATATAATTATGATGGAGGCACACAACACACCGTTTGTAATCCATCTTGGGAGTACCAAAATGTATCATGATCTTCGACATATATTTTGGTGGAGCAATATAAAGAGAGAGATTGCGGAGTTTATCTTGAGGTGTTTAACTTGTCAACGTGTAAAGGCGGAGCATCAAGTGTCAAAGGGTCCATTGTAACCACTTGAGATTCCAAAATGGAAGTGGGAACATATTACCATGGATTTCGTTACGTGCCTTCCCAAGGTTTCTCAAGGCATAGATGCGATTTGGGTTATTGTTGATAGATTAACCAAGTCTGCTCATTTGTTGCCGATACGGGAGACTTATTCCCTTGAACGTCTTGCTCGTATGTACGTGATTGAGATTGTGAGATTGCATGGCATGTCAGTATCCATAGTTTCGGATCATGACCCAAAATTCACTTCACGATTTTGGGTTAGCTTGCAGAAAGCTATGGGCATGGATTTACGATTCAGTTCAGCATACCATTGTCAAACGAACGGGCAATCAGAAAGGACTATTCAAACTCTTGAAGATCTATTAAAACTCTGTGTCCTAGATTTCAAAGGGAGTTGGGATAAGTACCTACCATTGGTGGAATTCTCTTACAATAACAGTTATCAGGCAAGTATAGGTGTGGCTCCATTCGAAGTATTGTATGGACGAAAGTGTCGCTCTCCAGTATGTTGGGATGAGGTGGGAGAAGTAACGTTGTTGGACCAGAGTTGGTACGAATGACTACAGAGAAGATCCAAATGATCCGATAATGTATACAAACGGCACAGGACTGACAAAAGAGTTGTGCAGATCTTCATCAAAAGGACGTGGAATTTAATATTGGGGATCATGTATTGTTACGTATTGCTCCATGGAAGGGAGTTACCAAATTTGGGAAGAGAGAAAAGCTCAATCCATGATTTGTTGGTCCATTTGAGATTCTTGACCGAATAGGAAATGTGGCCTATAGACTCGCATTACCTCCAAGCATGTCTCGTGTTCATAATATTTTTCACATATATGTGCTTCGTAAATATGTGAAAGACTCAAACCACATTATTGAGTTAGAACCAGATGAGATAACCGTAGATTTAACGTATAAGGAGGTACCTATCAAGATTTTGGATAGGAAGGAGTATGTCCTACACACAAAAGTTATACCACAAGTTAAAGTATTATAGAGGAACCATGCTATTGGGTGTTAGAATCAGAAATGAAAACGAGGTATCCTCACCTTTTCGAAATATCAGGTACGTACGTCAATTTTGAGGACGAAATTTCATAAGAAGGGGAGGTTGTAAGACCCCAACTTTTTATAAATAAAACTAAATTTCATCTAATTATTATTTTGAATAAAAAGGTGTTAATTTGATATAATGCTTTGGTTATGGGTGAAATGTGCAAATTTTACAAAATAAGTAAGTGGTTATAAAATATTCATTGTCGGCGAATATTCGTTTAGTCGTGAAATATTCTTGTTGTTGGGGAATATTCGTACGACGGCGTAGCCATTTGTGAGTCCCATAACGAAAAACGGTTGGATGAAGAAAACGAAAAGTTTGAGTTTTTAAAAGTAACAGCGAAGTTATTACCTTTAACAATGTTGGAATACCCTGTGGTAAAAATACAGTAATACATGTGGTTGCGCAGTAGCACACGGTATTGCACAGTATTTTTGAATTATTGATTCTTACGTAAGAAGGCACTACTCAATAATTGTTACAGTAATTACTGTTCAAAATTTTATTTTATTGATTCAATAATTGCTACGTTGATATTTTATATTATTGTTGATTCAATAATTGTCACTGCACAGTATTTCCCATTATCAGATCAATAATTCATATTATTTGAATAATATTATTAGATTGCATTATTGGCAATGTTTAAGGAAGTTCTGTCTAGGAAAGGGGTTTGGTCACCTAATTGCACGCTAGTAAGGAAAATTTTTTTTCGGAAAGCTCCCTCTTTCCTAGGAACGACCTGGTTGTTATAATTATGATTCTGTAATATTATTTGTGAATAATTAATTATTGATTTATATGATAAGGAAATATTTATTTTTATGTAGATATAAATGAAGGAATTAATACTGAGGTGTTTTATCAGTATTTTGTTAGAATGGAGGTATTAAAAATCGTCCGTATCTGGAATTCGGGTATTTTCTGTTTAGAATTTTAAAAAAATTTCTTCTACAAAGTTGTAGAGAATTAAATTTCCTATGGAATAGATACGAGAATCGAATTTTTCTGATAGAAAGGTTATTTTTTTTATAAATTATTGAAGTTTCGAAAATAAATATTTTTATTTAAAACATGGTGGGCCCCACTTTTGGTTAGTGAGAAATGTGCTGAAATTTTATTTCAAAAGTGGTGGGCGTGAATAGTAGCAGTTAAAGCCATCAGGTAGCAGGTTAGTCTGTTTTGGCGTTCTAAGCACTTTCCTATAAATAGGGTGCTTAGTTAGAATTGAAAATCACACCAGAATCATAAGCTTTTTCTCTCTATATTATCGAGCGTATTTTGTGAGTATTTAGATACTTTCAGAGTTGCTATTCAGTACAAGTTTTCTTCAGCACTATATCCGATATTTCAGTCAAAAGTACTGTTCTTTTGAGGTAAAGGATGTTATTTTCTTCATAATTGATGTTATTTCATTCAATATCATTATGTCGAAATATTGGTATGAATTTTATTATGAAATTTTTACCTTTTTATGTTAATGTTACTATTCACGTATACGGCACTATTCACAAGTACTATGATTTTTCTTGTGAAATTTTTATCGTTTTGTGTCGGGGGCACTATACACGTATACAGCACTATTCACGAATACGGCACTATTCACAGAAAAATAAAATTTTCTCTTCTTTGTTCAAGATGTCTATTATGGTTACTTCTTTGATTGTATCCATGTTTTGATCTTCATTCTTGAATTTTACTCCACTATGATTTATTATGGAATATTTTTGAACTTGGATTATCTAAAGTACGAATCTCAAATCTTTGTCCTTTTATCACATTGGATTCGTTTCTTTAAAATATTTTTTATCATCCTCAGTCCTTAATAATGATATAACTGAATATCTTTAGCTTGTAGTGCAAAGATGAATGATTACCTGATGAATATCTTTGGCTCGTAGTGCAAAGATGAACAGATGTTGAGATGAACATGACCAACTGGTGATATAAATGAATATCTTTGGGCCGTAGTGCGAAGATGAATATTTGGTTCAAGATGTATATTGATTGATGTTACAGGGATAAAATATTGATGATGGACTTTTAAATTCATAGATGATAGTAGATTTCATTCTCTATTTAACTCTTCTAATGAATTGTTATTTTCGCTGCGAATATTGATCTAAAACTGGTTGTCCATTATATTTTATCTGATTTATTGAAGGTTAACGATAATTTGTTCTATATTATCTTAGTCATAATATTCTTTACTGGGCTAGTTGAGCTCACCCTTATCATTTTTGTTCTATTTTTCTTCTCAGAATGTGAGAATATAGCGGAAACTAGTTGGGATGTGGAGTGACGTTTCCAGTCAGTTGTTTTAGCAGTCCTCACTATTTTGTAAAATAGTTTTCAATAATTGTAATGATGACTTATTTGAGTTTGAATACTGTCTAGAAGACAATATTTGTATTTAAACTCATAGTATATGTGTTGTCGTATTTTGCACGACAATTGTAATAATGAAGTTGTAGTTATTTCTGTACCATGTATTTGGCGACTCATAATGGGTGATGTATACTTATTTTGGGGGCATCACATAGACAATGTCAAATTGTTGTTGGATTAACTGCCATTTGGACAATCGGCAATTCAACATGGGTTTACTGAACACGTACTTGAGAGGGTCCACGTGGGATATGAGATGGGTTGTGTGACCATGGAGGTAATATTGTAACCTCATAAAAGCCAATGCTAAAGCACAATAAGTTTTCTCAATCAGAGTGTACTTGTGTTCATTGCTGCTGAATCTTTTATTGAGGTAATAGATAGCTCTTTCTTGGCCTCTATCATCTTTTTGTCCTAGCTTGACTGGTTTGAATCCTTCTTTGATGGGGAGGTGATGAATGATAATGTCAGTGGACAAACCGACCATATCTTCATGAGACCATGCAAACACATCCTAGAATTGGGTCAATAGAGTAACCATGTCATTCCTTTGGTTTGGAGTAAGGTCCGTACCAATCTGGATTTATTTGGGATTTTTTGAGGTTCCGAGGTTGAAAGAGGTGGTTTGATCAAGATTTAGCTTGGGTTTGTCTTCGACCCATTCTTTGATCTCCTGAGGTATCTCATAGTCCTCTTGTATTTTCATCAAGTCTGAGTCCAACTTTACATCAAAGTTACAATCCTCGTGAAGAATAGGCACCTCATCAGCAAGTTTAGGCACATCTAACTTTAGAGTCCTGAAACAAAATGCTTTCACTTAATATATGAAATTGTTCAATCATACAAAGTGTTAGTATGAAATGACAAAAACAACTGCTAATACTGTACAGCAAAAGTAAGAAATTATTGTTATCTACAGGGCAGAGGGAGTATCTGCCCTTTTTACCCTTGCCGGCAATTGCAGGGAGTGCTGCTCCAATTGCCAAGGGTGAAGTCCTGATGGACTGTTGTGATGAAGGGGATGTTGTCGTCCTCCTTCTCCTGAATGATGACCATAATGTCTGGATAATCATCATTCGGGATGTCTCTATTCATACCCTCCGTATGGACCAGGATGCGCAGGTTTGATAATCGCCTTGCAATATCTTGTTTACGTATCCGATCCTTTTCCTCTACTTCAGGGTCTAGAATTAGGACTTCCTTTCCTTTGACCAGTATCGGCTTAGGAAATAGCATAGCAACCACACGGGCAGGGAACTTTAATGAAGGCCGTACAGGCTCAACTTCTGTAGGTGTAGGCGATCGCCTTGAAGATGAAGGAACCTATTTATGTTTGTGAGGGTTCCTGTAACGGAACCAAGGAGAATAGCCAAGTCTGACTATCCCTGTCTGATTGGGAACTTGAATTAGGCATTTAATGCCCTGATGATCCTTTCCTAACCCTTGTCCAGGTTGAAATCCCAAGGATATCATTTCTTGACTTGCCGACATTACCTCGGCAGAAACTCTAGGTATCAGAGGTGGCACCCCAATGGGTTGATAGTGAGTGTTGCTCACCTCAAGGGCCTAGAAACTGACAGGCTCAACTTCTGAATTGAAACTAATGAGTGGTAGTCACCTTATACAGGACACTCTGGCTCAGCATTAACAGTTACTAAGATACTGTTAATGATGTATTTGAGCTGCTGATGAAAGGTGGAAGGGACGGCTCCAGCCATGTGAATCAACGGTCTTCCCAAAAGTAGATTGTATCCTGTAGCTATTTTGAGCACATGAAAGAATGCGCAGAATGCATGTGGACCAATCTCCACTGGCAATTCAATCTCTCCAACAGCATTTCGTCGGGATCCATCAAAAGCTTTGATAATTGTATGGCTGCTTCGGATCCTGTTGAGATTGATATTCATTTTCTCCAAGGTGGCGTAAGGGCAGATGTTTAAGGATGATCCCCCATCTATCAGAACTCCTCCCACTATATATCCGGAGGATATAACCGCTATATACAACAGTTTGCAATGACCCATTCCTTCGGGAGCTATGTCATCATCGGTGAAAGATATCACATTACTGTTGAAAATCTGATCAACCAGATGATGGAATTTTTCAACATCCACTGATTTTGGCAAGTGGGCTTCTTCTAAGACTCTTAATAAGACCTTCTGGTGATCCTCTGAGGAGAAAACCAAGTTCAGAATAGAAATCTATTGTGGAGCTTCTTTCAAGCTTAAAACCACCTTGGCTTCATTGTGTCCCATAGTACGTAGGAATTCTTCAATCTTCTCCATGGGAACTTTTCCCTTTGATCTGATGGTAGGCTTCATCACCCTTTGGGGAAGATACAGTTGATTTTCTTTCAACACTGCAGCAGTCATATTGAATGTAGATCCTTCAGTCTCTCCATATTTCCATGGCACTTTTTGTAGGCTGACAACAAGATACTATGGCATGAAAGGCAATATAATCGGCTCTAATACAACCACTTTCAAAGGATTTTCAACACCATTGAGTTGAATAGGTTGAATTATAAGTGGTGTGGCAGCCAACTCTCCCTCAATGGATATAACTGCTACGACTTCCTTCCATTTGGTAGGAAATGTGTCCCCACTCTCAAGTAATACAGCGTTATTGTCTGCCATCTGCAGGACACCGCTGTAAATAAGGTTCTGAATAAGATGGCGGAGTGCCCAACATTCTTCAGTGTTGTGACTGCGAGAGTGGGAGTGGTATTAACATACTCCATTAGAATCAAACTGTCTTGAGCGTGGGCTGATTGGAGGTAGCAGAGTTATGATTCTTCCCTCATTGATCAACATCTGCAATATTTCTTCCATCGGTTGGCCTAAATAGGTGAATTCCCTTTTGTTGGCGAAGTCCCAATGGGCTTTTACTTTTGCTCTTTTTGCAATTTTATCCTCCAGTGTTTCACTTTCTAGAGTAAGTGGTGGGGTACTTGGAATAAGAGAACGGAGGCTAGCCTGATCCTGACTGAATAATTGGCGTGTGACTTGGTGTTAATGAACCACCAGTTCTGCCAATTGATTGACTTTTTTGCCAAGAGCTTTCATTTTCCGTTCCATCATAAACTATAACTGTATATAATCCCATCTGTCAGCACTATCCTTGTTGGTTTGGGATGATCCACCCACATACTTGAGGTACTTGGAGGTCTCTCCATTGCCTCTATTGATCATATTAACCTCCTCTTCCTTGTGTTGAGGAAGAGGATTGTCTTAAACATGGGGTTGGTCAGGTTTGGTCACCACGATCTCACCATTGTCAATTAAATCCTGGATCTTATGCTTAAGGGCCCAATAATCCTGCGTGTCATGGTCTGGAGCTCCAGCATGGTAAGCACATGTCTTGCTTGCATTGAAACCTTTTCCACTCGGGTTGGCTGGTGGAAGAAGATGTGTAATTTTTTTCTGAGTCGTCAGAAGTTTGAGAATATTTTTTGAGTGAGTCCCCTAAGGGTGTGAACACTCGGGTACGTCTGACTTCTCCACTTTTTGGTAATGGAGGGTTTGAAGACTGTGCTTGGAAAAGGGAATAGTTTCTCCTCTGAATAGGCATGTTTTGATTGCCTTTTTGTCCCTATAGTATCAAGGAAACATCATCTTCTTTCTTCTTATGGACCCTCTGGGGGTTGTTTCCATAACTTCTAGACTGGATGTGCTCAGCTATAGCTTTTAGAGCGACGAGGTCTTGAATCTTCCTTGATTTCAAAGAATGGCTTACCTATGCTAGCTAAGACCCTCTCATAAAAGGGAGCTTCTTAAATATCTATAAAGGTCATCACCATTTCAGACTCAGTCATAGATGGAATAACTTGAGTAGCCAGACGCCTCTATCTCTGGGCATACTCTCTGAATGACGCATTGACTTGTTTCTTGACCTTGGTAATTTGATACCGGTGTGGAGCCATCTGAGTTTAGACCTAGTGATGTGACACTATTTAACTGGTCTGTGAAACCGAGATTCGTTAGGGTCCGGGGGCTTGATTATGCGGAGGGAAGGTGTTAGGCACCCCCAACATCCGTGGTAACACGGTGACCGCCACTTTTCTATTTAAACAATTATCTGAATGTGTGTGTGTGTGTAGGTCTATGTGCAGTTGTCTGGAAGTAGTGTTATACCTCGTTCGCACCTATATACAAAGGGTTTGAATTTTGTATAAAAGTTTAATTTTAACGAGATATGGCAGTGATGTTTTGTAAAATAGGTTTTTCAAACCCTTGTGCTCAATAGTAATTGAGGCATTTGATACTTCCATTTTATTATGTGTTCGGCTTAATTGTTTTTATTATTTTCGAGATGCGAAGCATCTTCGAGAAAATAAGATATATAGTAGTGTCGAACTCCTTGTGGGCATAAAAGTCATCTAAGGAAATTCAAACACCGTGAATAATTTACAAGCTGGCTGCAGCTGAAAATGTCCATCACGGGAACCGAATCTAGATTCAAGAACTGAATCTGTGATCACATGATTTCTAGGCTCACATGATGATACAGTATGTATAAAAACTGTAAACAGTTGTGTATATATATATATGAGCGATCCACTGCCACGAAGTAAACTCCAGGCAGGACATGAAATGTGAATATATATATATATATATATATATATATATATATATATATATTTGAACGATCAACTGCCACGAAGTGATCTCTCTTGAAAATGGCCACCCCAAGCCCTCTATTTATAGGGGGGGAGCCGCAGGTGTACTTGCGGCTACCCGGGGTGCCCCGGGCTCCGTGGGCCCACCGTCTCGAAGTACGTGCACGCATACAACGCATTTATCTGCTTTAACCTTCATAACTTTCAATGCGGGCATCCGATTGAGGCGTATAATACCTTTCTGGAATGCTGTTGTCGAGAGCTACACAATGACATGGGATAAGAAGTTGTACGAAGCCAAGAAGATGGGTCCATGACCAGATCTTCAAGTCTTCAAATTCTATCCGGTGTGCTGTCTTGCGTAGTAGTCACTCGGGATTTGAGCTATGATTCTTGTAAGACACTTCTGTGTAGAATGCGGTATGAAATGATGCTGAGACGGTGTGAATGTAGAATCGAGGTGGAAAAATGACGATTTTACCCCTCACCAGGGTTGTCTCTGGTTCTGGGCTGATTTAGTCGTCGTTACTCAGGGTTATCTCTAAGATTGGGCTGTTGTAGGTGCTGAATGTCCTCAGGGTTGTCTCTGAGGTGTGCCTAACCTCCCGGGGTTATCTCCGGGGTTGGAACTGAGCGCCTCAGGGTTATCTTCGAGGTTGAAGCTGACTTTTGGGGATTAAAATGGACTTCCGAAGTTGTCTCCGAAACTGCAACCGCATTCCTCGGGGTTGTCTCAGAGGTTTGGAACTATATCTCTCAGGGTTATCTTCGTGACTAGAACTGAGTATCTCGGAGTTATCTTCGAGATGGCAAATTGAGTATCCCGGGGTTGTCTCCGGGATTAAGTTGATTTGATTTCCAGTGTTATCTCTAAAAGACAGTTTTGCCCTCCTACAAGGTTAGTAACAGAAATGCAAAATTTAAAATGTCTACAAATGTAACTATATAATAAGATCCATAGTAATCTCAAAACAGATTTTAATTCATAAATAAACTAGAATCCATCATCCACAATTGATTAAGCATTAAAAGATACAAAATATATAAGAAAAGAATTTAGAATTGAGATAAACAAATATGCATTCTCTCTTGCTTCCAATCTGATCTCGAATGATATTCAATAGCTTCAATCTTCATTTCTCATCCATCTAGGGTTCCTAATCTAAGAAAGAAATTAAAGAAGAATAATACAGAAGTTTTATCCCAAGAGGAATTTTAAATGGAGTTCTAGAACTACCTCCCTTTTCCAACTGTAATTATGCCATATATATAATATATCCCAAGCCCTGCTTTGCCCACCCGATCGGTCACATTAATTAAAAATTCAACTGATGATCATCGAAGACCGGCGCAGATGCGCCACCCACAAGGCCAAATGGGGCGCAGCTGCGCTGCAGCATTTCAAAGTTCAGACCCGGCGCAGCTGTACTGCACCCAAGGCCAAATTGGGCGCAGCTGCGCCATGCACCAAATATTGTTTTCTGCATCCTGCTTCTGTTGCAACACTCCCTATACCATAACTTCATTGCTTGACCCTTATCACATCCACACATGCACTTTAACTTCAAAAGGCATCCAAGAAAGTTCCCAAACTTGAAATCTGCAAAAGAAACCAAAAATGTATAAAAAGCTACTAAAATGAATGAGTTTAAGCAACAAATTAAAATCAATTGATATTAAAATAGGTAGACATAAAACTACCTATCAATGACATATGGCTTGACCTTTTCCAAATTCGGGAAGATGTGTCCATGACCAGAATAACATCTCCAGGTCTTCGCAGGTAGTCCGTTGAGTTGTCTTACACAGTTTGCACTCGGGATTGCTGCGATAGCTCTTTTTGACCTTATCTGCAGCTGGATGACTGTTGTTTATGTTGTGTTGTCAATATTCCATCTTTGCTCTCCCGAGGTTGTCTCTAGGGTTGATGTGGCTTTTGGCTATCCCTCGGGGTTGTCTTCGGGGTTTGATTGCTGTTGATTCTATCTTTCCTCAGAGTTGTCTCCGAGGGCTGATTTGTTGGTGTAATCCCTCAGGGTTGTCTCTGGGGTTGAAGTTAGGATGCTGTCTTTCCCCGGAGTTGTCTTCGAGATGTAAAAGACGTTCTTGCTCTTCTGTAGGGTTAGTAACAAGAAAACAAAATTTCGAATGTCTACAATCGTAATTCATTCTTTAAAAACAATGAATCAACACCAAAATAACTTTCTCCAATTTTTTTATTGATCTATTTTCTTAATTAATACTTCCTCCGTCTCAAGATAAAAGTTCTGATTGACTTTTTGCGTATATTAAGAAAGAGGATAAAATGACAAAATTGTCCATATTTAAATTCTCATTTAATTACATAGTTTTATGCACATTACTAGTGATGCTCCATAAATATTCATAGAAAATACAAATATAACAATTAATAATAAAGGTATTATAGATAAATTATTGTAAAAAATAGATTATTTAAGGTAAATAGACATTTAGTTTAGAACTATCCGAAATAATAATAAAGACTTTTATCCTGAAACAGAGAGAATAATATTTTAATGACAAAAGAGTGGATGTATAATAATTATTGGTTATAATTATTGTACCCAACCTTTTTATAATGAAATATCCATTCATGATAATCTGATACATTGTATATACTTTTTTTGTACCCATTTTTTGCCGCCGAGTCATTACTCTTTTCTTAACACATGCCATGATGCCAACGGCCCAACAGTAAAAAATTGGGAAAACACCATTCAAACTCAAAGTCGGTTCGAGTATAGGGTCGGAGTTTACCAGGTTAAACCGGATTAGTTGATTTTCAAATGTGGTCCCACCATGGGCTGATTGGCCAGAATTGTCGGATTTCATAGTCGGTGTTTGGTGAATGCTTAATGAAAGCTTGATGTTTTTCCTCTCCATTTCTTTCTCAGTTTTCCAGAAAAATCCGAGAAAGTTATAGAAAGCTTGAATCTTTTACGAGGAAGAACCTTTTCAAGCGTCATGACGTCAGGTAATGCCCAAGTTCACTAAAACATTTATCAGTTACATGAATTACACAAGCTGAAATTCAATTTGTTTTATATTTTTCCCCGAGACATCCGTTTTTTAATGGGTTTTAACTTCTAGTTATCGATTAATTGTTAATTTTATCGGTTAATGAAACTAATAATGGTTTATTTAATTAATATTTCGGTGTAATTTAAGAGTTACGTTCATTATTGGTGTGTTGTTGGTTGATTTTGGTCATGAAATTTCTAATTTAGAATTCTATCATTGCAGATTATAGTTTGGAAGTTCCAGTTGAGCTTGAATCAGCTTTTCGGCTTAGGACTGCACATTTCTATGTAACACAAAGGCCTTGGCTTGGTATTCTCCAATACTAATTTAATCCACTACTTTGCTTGTTTGGTTATAATTGAAATACAGTTTTTGTATTCGTTATGTAATGTGTAATTTGTGATTATTTTGTATTCTTAATTTATGTTTCAGATCTTTATGGGGTTTATATTAGACCCGTGGCTCCTTTTGGGAGTACAAGTAGTAAACCATATATTGATTCGGCTTTGATTCACCGAAGCTTGCCTGATGAACTACTTTTTGAGGTAGTACTTTTTCTGACCTTGAACAACCCAGCTCCACCATTGTTTTCACATATAAGTATGATCGGTCGTTTATAGCATTTACAATGTTAATGTTTAGTGCGTTTGGCCATTGCATAAAAAATAGTGCAATGCGTTTGTTAGTTAAATAAGTTGCTATTCGAATAAGTTGTTTGTAGATGAACAAGATTCTCTGTGCGTTTGGAACTCCAAATACGCTGAACGCTCGATAGTTTTGTAGACAAACAAGGACATAGATTTTTGCTGTGGTGAATTTGTTAATTATTAACTGCGCTACTGTCATGATTCAATCATCTAGCACTAATTTGATATGTTTGAAATTTCACCCATGCGATAATATGTATATTTGTATTTAATAGGCATAATTGACAGGGTGTAATGCTTCATGTTGATTCACTTTGCGGCATTAGTTTTATATGTATGTGATATTGTATTTACCTAAACATTGCCACATTTTACTCTGAGAAGTCTCACCTCCACCTTGTGCTGCTCTCATGTATTGTTTCGCATGTAATATAATCTGGAACCAGCAAAGAACAAGAATACAAATAAGGAGAAGCTTACATTTTTTCCTCCTTAGTAATATGGCTTAACTCGGTCAATCACATGTGAGTTGTTAGAGAGAGGAGAGAGAGCATTAAATAGTTGTAGATTATGAATATGTAAACGGCAATTTGTCAAAGTTAGAGTTTTTAATTTTTCCCCCTTTTCCTTTGAGTCCTAACATTTAACTATTGGGATTGAATGATTAAAACCTATTACTTTGTTACAACACACTATATAGGTCTCTTTCACATTTCCATTTTCTGAGGATAATTACATGTTTATACAATTGGATATGTAATGATTAAAACCTATTTATGTGTTTCCATTTTCTAGGGATATATATTGAATATATGTGTTTGGCACATTTTAAAATCCATGCCACCCACTCCAAAAGGGAAATCTAAAATTGGATAAAGGGATAGTATCTTCTTTGTTCATGGCTCCCACATGACTAGGTTCGTTGCATACTTGCATAACACTACCCAAATCTTAAACCAACTTTCAAAGATGAACTTTTTTTCTAATTACTGAAATTTTATTTAGTTTCCTAACTTAGTCTTTTGTTGTGATACCATTATTTGATATCATAGCGAGTCAGTTATGTATAGTGAATTCTTGTTATTTTAGGTATGCATTTAGCTTAACTTCTAGTTCATAATCCTTTGCAATGATGTATACACACTTCTGTGTTCTTTGAATTTTAGTGTGTATGGACTTGCAAGCTTTTAAGATGCTTTTAGAAATATCTATTGGTATATAAAGTTTTTTGTTTTTGGTTTATATGTAAATGAATTTGTAAGTATCTGCTGCCCTGGTAAATATGCATGTGCAGATTTTTGCAAGAATGAGCCCGTATAACTTAGGGAGGTCAGCCTGTGTTTGTCGGAAATGGAGATACACAATCCGTAATCCCGTGTTTTGGCGCAATGCATGCTTAAAGGCTTGGCAGGTAGTATGTTATTTATAATGACCTTTTTTCCCATCATTTGCTCATTATTATCTAACTTAATATATCGGAACATTTTTCGTGAAGCTCTATGGAGTTGTGGACAATTATAAGCTTTTACAGTCAAAATATGATGCTTCATGGAGAAAAATGTGGCTTTCAAGGCCAAGGATTCGTATTGATGGTAAGATATGACTTTGCTCACCCAGTTTTATGTTTTGATGTTAGTTTTGCTTATACTGATTTACTTCAACTTTTGTGGAGTTCTTTTTAGTTTACTTCCACTTTTCTATGTTTCTCTTTCGTTTGTAGTTTTTGTATGTTGCATCACTGCATGTCATATGAAACTTATCAACAATATTTTTTTCCATTTTATTTTCGGAAGGTCTAAACTATTCTCCTGAATAGTGAAAGCTGGATATGTTACTGATGATAGCTCAATATTGTATGCTAGTTTTTCCATCGGAATAAATTTGGTTAATGGAACCTGGTCTCTACTAAAGGGGATTTTGGCATGTTTTTGCCTTGATAGTAACCAAATTAAGCTAAAATTCTAGAATCAGATCGCAATCAATTGTTGCTCTTTATTAAGTCAGATACCTTCTTTATTATTGTTTTAGAGATGATTTATTCTGATCCAGTAAATAAGCTTTTAGCATCAATGTAGAGAAATATATTTGAAATTCTGAAATTATTATTAGAAGTTGGTTAAGACTGTATTTATTTATTTTTTATTTTGTAATTGTTTGCTAAGATAGATATGTCAGGATATTTAAATTCAACACTAGTTAAAATTTTGGAAAAGAGTTGGTCTCACTCGTTCTTTTCTTTGTTCCTTCTCCTCTTCTTCTATTTTCCTCGGTGGAAGTTGTAACTAAACTTCATCATTTCGTGGTTGTCATAACCAGTCTATCTGTGGTGGAATATATGCTTTAAGATAATTTATATTTTGCACGAGTCCATTCCTTAATTTCTGATGAAAATGAGGCACGGGTGCAGAAAGTGAACAAGAAAAATACATGCAAGGGCGGGCCAACACACAGGACAAGGATGCAGCATGTAAAATAGAGTATATGCACAGACTATAAACAAAAGTTTATTTCACTTGCTATAAGTAAATCAAATACTAATTTCTTATCGAAAAAACTAGATACTACCAACATTTCAAAATATAAAATAAATATGGACCTTTTAAAGTCAATTTGAGATATTTTCAAATATAAAATTGATGTGATTCATTTTACTCTTAAAGCAATAAAACTTGTAATTAGTAGCATTTTTTAGGTAGTTTACGACTTTCACAAGTGTATAGCCTAAAACTAAATGAATTCATATCAATTTTGAATTTAAAAATATCTCAAATAGATTTTAAAAAATCAAACTCGATCCAGTATTTTTGAACAGAGGGAGTATGATATAATGTAGCTGATGGCTATAACAAGAAACTGATAATCAATAATTTCATCTATAACCATCTAGGTTTTTTTGTGCATAGGAGGCCATGAAGGCCTAAAGGTAATAAGAAATACAGTCATTAGAATCAACTTCTAGCAATGCTATGATTTCAACAGGAGGCTCCCTAGTACTACAAATAACATAATTAGAACTATGCCCCATCTCCGCAAGTTTGTCTGCGCATCAATTTCAATCCCTTTTAGTGAATAAAAGCTTAGCATTCCAAGACTTCCTTAAGAGTTGGCGGCAATCACCAATGAGGCCCCCACCATCTTTAATAATCTTGACAGCAATTTCTGAATCTGTTTCAACTTCAATGTTGGGCATTCTCATATCCCATGCCAGATTAAGTCCTTCACAAAGGACCCAAAATTCAGCAGACAAAATATTGTAGGTCCCAATTCTTCCTTAAAATCCATTGCTCCATCTCCCTTATTCATTTCAAATTAAACCACCAATAGCAACAGAAGAAGGGTTATGCTTTAAACTAGCATCTGTATTGAGATTTAGCCACCCCACTGATGAACTTTTCCATATAACAAGGGGTTGCAAGGATACATTTTTAATAGCAATAGCAAGAGGAAAGGCTTGTTCAAGGCTAGAAAGAAGGGTGAAAATGGAACGCTTCGACTCAAAAAAATTAGTACAGATAGACTGAGTAGACTCTTTGTTTATGGATTTCCAAATTGTCCATAGGACAGCAATGAAAGTAAGGGTACTCTTCCTTTTGGTTAAAGATTGGGCAATAAGATTGGAATACAAATTCTTCCAGACCCATTCTTGTAGAGGCAAGGAGAGGATAAAGTTACGGTTACGAATTGAGATAAACTTTTCCTACCCCACTTTGGCTTTGGAGCTATCCCAAAGAGCATGGATAGTACTTTCAATAGCAACAACACATCGAGCACAATTGGCGACCTCACTTATTTGCCTTTTAAATTTGGTCTCATTAGTTAAATTTTTTCCCTTCATTGTTAACCATAAAAAGGCAGATTTTTGACAACCCGGAAAATTGGATTGTCTAGAATTTAAGTTTAAAGAATTAGTTATTAATAAAATGAATTTTTATTAATAATTTTCTGTGCTATGTGTTTATTAATCGTTTTAGAACCTATGATGATTATAAGACGGGAGGATTCTGGCTACGAGCTAGACTGAACGAGTAAGAATTTTCAAGACGAAAATAAAATTTTTTCGGGAACAAAAATATTTTTGAGGAAAAAGACGAAATAGGCACTATTCACCCGACGAAATCTAAGAGTTAGGGTTTGAATAACCTAAACCCTTCCAAGAGTTCGGTATGTCGAAATGATATTCCGTCGAAAGATTGGACGATAATATATCATGAAAAGTTAAGAAGCCGATAAAAGTTTTTCTCGAAAAACGTGCAGAAATCGGACGAAATAAAAACGACGAAAAGTATTATTATGTACTTTTCATTCGTTTAACTACGTTAGGGGAAAACGTGAAGGAAAACGCTTATCATTAAAAAGTGTTTTTCAGTTTTTCGGAGTTCCGAAGAATGCATAAAAGTTAATATGTAAAGGAAAGACGAAATATCCAAAAATATTTGGATTCCGAGAATCACAGTTTTTCAAACTGTCGGACGAATTTCGCAAGACGGAAGCACGAAGCTTCCAAGAGAAGCTTCGTGAATTGTAAGGAGGTGTGAATAGTAACTTTGGGACAAAATGATTATTTTGCCCCTAGCCTTGGTTTTCTATAAAAGGAGAGCCTTAGCTCATTTGTTGGTATTTTGAAAATCACCAACACTTGAGAGAGAGAATTCGGATGAGGAGGAAATGGAAGAGGAAAAGCTAGTCGAGTGCAAACTTTGTCCAACGGAAGAAGATTAAAGAAGAAATGTAATGCAAAACCTAGTCTAATATAAATTTTGTTTAAGTTTTCTATGTCAAGAACATAGCTTGATGAAAATAAGAGAAGAAGAAGTTAAGAATGATTTCATATGGTTGAAATCATGAGATAACGAAGAAATAAGAATTAGAAGTTTAATTTATAAATTTCTTAAGGAAGTATGAGTTTCGTAATGAATTTGAATGATCCGAATGAATCATATGAACGATTCGGTGAAAGAAGGAATGGCATCTTATAACACTAAATTCTAAGAAAAAGTTAAATCGTAATCAAAGTATGGATTAAAAATGAAGAACGAACGAAGAACGCGAAGAACACACGAAGAACACGAAGAACGTTGTTGATGGACAAATTTTAAACCATCATAGTATAACTTGTTGTTAATGGACAAGTTTAAAACCATCGCGTATAAGTTAGTTGCTTCTTGCTTGGTTAGGAATGGTAGAAACGCTCATGAAGAACGGATTAAACTTAGCTATAACGAAGTTATGGCGAAAATTTTGTAAAAGACGAACGAGAAATAGAAAGTATGTAAATGAACCCGAAGGTGTAGGGTTTCATAAGAATGTAAGAGAACGTAGAAAACGTGAGTCGTGGACTCAAGAACGAACGAATTCCTAGTTCGGATGACCGAATTACGAATGAACGAACGAAGAACGTTAATAACGTAAAACGAACTAAGGATGGAAGATTAAGCCAATTGAATGGCATGTTAACGGATTCAGAATAAATTTCTGTCCGAGGGAAGTTGATGTACGTAAAATAAGGAAGAGAATGACTTTGAAACGACCTCGTTCCGAGTTATAACGAATAAGTTATGAGATTGTGAAGTAAGCGTCTCAAACATTTTTCATGAGAATTTTTTTTTGAAGTTTTGGAACTGGCGCTGCATCGCTAGTTAAGCCTTGGGAAGCGGCGCCGCAGCGCCAAACCCGGGTAACCATGTACTGCTAAGTCGCGCTGCAGCGCGAGAAGAAAGGAAGGAACCGGCGCCGTAGCGCCGGTGCAGAGCAAGACCCAGAGAAGAGAGTTTAACTGTTCAACTCTTGGGGGAACTGTAAGGAAAGATAAAGAACATATAGTTCACTTAATGTAACACTTAATCAAGTGAAATTAAACCTTTAATGAAGGTTGAACAAAAAGATTAAACGAGATTAAAAGATAAAGAATGTAAACATAACGTAGTTGCGATGAACGAAGGGTCTTAGCATACAATGAACCGTATGGTTTCTACATTAAGAAAGAATGATGAACGTGAGGTTCATATAATGGATAACGAATGAAAGCGATTAAAACCTTGGGTAAAGGTTGAATGAGAGATTAAGAAACGAACAATGTGAACGTTGAATACGTAAACGATCCTCGTGAATCGTATTCGCGTCGGGTGAACGTTATAAGTATACATTTGTTGTATGACTTAGACGTTGACAAAGGTAGTAAGTAAGATATGAAATTATCAAGAAAGCCGTAGCGAACGGTAGCAAGATTAATGAAAGTTCGATTGTAAGTCGTATAGAGAATGTTAGAATGAATGTAAGCATTAAACACTTTAGTCGACATAAGGGTTGAGTGTACGCGAATATTAAACGGGCTGAACCTACACGTCGTGTATGGTTTGACCGTGAGATAATGAAGACTAATGATTAAACCTGTGAACGGTGAAGAAACTGAATTAATGATAATGACTTATAACGATAAGAAGTCGAGTTAGTAATTATAACTTGGAGGACGTTTCGAGTCGAATGAATCGGACGTTGTAAGATATGAATAAGGTAATGTAAAATGCTTAATGCTATGAACGCATAGTATTAACATTGAAGGATCGTTCTAAGTATACAAAAGACTGTATGACTTAGACGATAAGAAATGAATCCTGAGGTTTGGCATTTAGTTGCCAGAAAGCCATAAGGAATAAAAAATTGACTTAACGAACATTATAGTTTAATGGTTCGGATAAGTTAAGTTTAGGTTGTGGTACAATCGTAATCTTTGATGGTTGACATATGGGAGCTGGGCTAAACAATTCCTTTAGAGAACGGAGGTATATACGAAACTGACAACTGATCTAACTCACTGTGAAAGACAGTGTAGATGAGACGGAAAATTGTTTGTTGGTTGTTTGTGGGAAACCACTCAGAGTACCATATGGACTACTTGCAGAGACGCGATGTGTGCTGAGTCCTAGAAGAGTTATAAGAAGAAGATAAGAATGTAAATTATCAAAGATGATGATCGTATGAGTAAGACATCCCCGTATGTCGTAACGCTGTAAAACAGTAAAGAAAGTTGGTCGTGTAAACTTAGATTGCAAGAACGCGAACCCTAAGTAGTAAAGTTAATTAAACCAATGCGTAAGTCAAGTATATGACTAATTGGTGTATGTGATATTTCCTTATGTGTTATATAGGGTTTGCAATGAGCAGCTCAACATAAACTTTAAGCTGTAGCTGTGCGTAAGACAAGTTTCCTAACTTCATTCATATTTTAAATGAATGTTAGTTTCTTAAACTTCTCAGATGTTGAACATGAGAAGTTTTGTCTATGTGCAAATGTGTGATATTTGTACAAGATGGTAGAACGTATGCGGCTTTGTGCCACAATTTTAACACTTCGGTGTTTCTATGAGATGAACTGTTCTGTGATTGAACTGTTCAATATGAGAATGTTCTGTTTATATATGATCCGTTATTGTTATGTCTGTGCTAATGATTTTAGGCAGACATAATGTGTATGAAAAAGGTAGAAGAAAGAAAGTATTTCAAAGTGAATGTGACTAATGTTTTAAAATGATAGGAATCAGAGTTTATTCCTATTATTCAAGCTGCTTCATAACCTTTGTTCGGGTATTGAAGTTTTAAAAGAATGTTTAAATTATTGAAGTTGTTTATTCAACTGCTATGACTTGCTGAGCAATTGAATGCTCACACTTGCTTTAAATGAAAAACATTTTCAGCGTCGAGTAGAAAGAACTTGAGGATCCCGTAAAGATCAAAATGATCGGTATCCAGAAGAAGTGCCATTCAGTATATGAATGAGCGTGAAGATCAAGCCAAGACTTGTAATATAGAATAGTTTAATTAAACTATAGACTAGTTTAATGAACTGTTATGTATCCTTGGTGGCGGATGAAAGTAACTCTGGTAAGATGTGAAGAATAATGTAATTATCATTATTTATAATGAATGAGGTTATAAGGTATTAGAACTTGGGATTTGAGAATGTATGTTGTTATATTTAACTATATAATGATGTATGTTTGGAAGAAGATGGAACCGTGAGGTACGTAATCCGGGTGTGAAGATAAACCGGATTTCGGGGCGTTACACTTTATGTTGGACAAGCTTTATAATTCATATATATTATGCATGAACTGAATTAACAAAGGAGTCGAGGCCATTTGTTTCGGCTAGACCAGACTTAAAGTATTTTGTGGATTTCCTTATAATCTTTCAAAATATTATTGATATTGCTATCTTGTGCCAGTTGTTTTGGTACGGATTCAAAGGTAAGACTTGAGTATGAATAAACAAACGTTTTTGTCGTAAATCGACTGACACGTGAGTTTACCAAAACTTAAACGTAGATTCGTTTAATGTAGTAGTGTTGTACAACATAGAGTACTATAGGCTAATCACCTAGACGTGCTCGTAAGAAATGGCGGACTTACGGATTTTGTTCCGGGTTGTCCTTTTCAAAGAAAGAAAGAATGAAATGCTCATGGTCTCTGACCAACTCAAGGTTTAACTGATATTGTTCGTCGTTAAACATTTTAAAGAAAAGAGAAGTACTATTTTGATTTATTCACAGTACTTCATAACTATTGGTTTAGTTATAGAAGATATACTCATATGATTCTTGCATGTTGTTCTACTATAATTGTGTTACTTGCTGGGCTAGTTATGCTAACCCTTGCTTGAACAATATGATTGCAGCTAAAAATGAACGGATCGAAGGATCCGATAAGAACAAAGAGAAGACCAAGGCGGATAAGTAGTTATCCTTGTAATAACATAGTATTACTTTTGTATTAATTTGATACTATGACAAAGAACATATGTAATGGTTATAAAGAACTTGGGAAGGAACTTATTATTATGTAATATATAATGAGTATATTCACTTTATTGTTGTAATTCAATTGAATGTATGTGTAGACTGTAGTACCGTGTAGCACCATCTATCGGGTTCGAAGATACCCAGATTTGGGGGTGTCACAGGTTGATATCAAAACAATAGATTATAAAACTTAAGGGGGGAAGAACCTTAGGCTATAACCTTAAGAAAAGTTGAAGAAGTTAGAAGTAATTAAACTCACGTTGAGTTTTTAAGTAGTGAATTGAGGAAATTCATTACAAGAAGAATTAAAAGATGAAGTTAATCTTAAAGTGCATTAAATGTGATATGTGTTTATAATATTCTGATGTTTTGTACTAATCAAGATATTATGTTTTATTGTAGATGTTAGGAAATAATGTTATGTATAGAGATATACATGTTGTTAGCGAGGAGTCAGTGAATCAGATAAAGATTTTACCGACACCAGTAGCCGAGGTGCCAGTGGTGGTGGTGGATGATTCAGAAAAGGAGAATCCATCATAGGATTCCGAGAACGTAGGGTTTACATCCTTGTTCGACAGAATGTCTGTGGAGGAGGTGGAGGTAGTATCGTTTAATACGGTAATACCTACACAGGAGATGACACCGGGGGAGTCAATGAAGGCGTTATTCATGACTGTATTGGATAGAAATATCCAGCTGAGTAAGGAGGTGAAAGAGTTGAAAGAGGAGGTCCATGACATCTTGGAAGACGAGGGACATGGAGACTTTTTGGGAGGTTTACAACAACAGTTATCACGCAAGTATAGGCATGTCGCCTTATAAAGCGTTATACGTCTGGAAGTGCAGAACTCCACTGTGCTGGGATGAGATAGGAGAATGGCGAATGCTAGGATCTGAAATGGTGCAATAAACGACATATATAGTTAAGTTGATACGAACACGACTGGTGGCAGCTCAAGACATGCAGAAAGAGTATGCAGATCCGCATCGAAAGAAGAGAGAATTTGAAGTCGGCTCGTATGCGTTTTTGAAGGTATCTCCTTGGAAAGGAAAGATATGCTTCGGAAAGAAGGGAAAGTTAAGTTCAAGGTTTATAGGACCTTTTGAGATACTGAAAAGGGTAGGAGAGGTAGCTTATGTGATAGCATTACCTCCAGAGTTAGAACGTATACACAATGTGTTTCATGTATTTGTATTATGTCCTTATATACCAGATTATAAGCACGTTATAGAGTATGAGCTTATTCATGTTGAGAAGGACTTAACGCACGAAGAAATTTCTATTCAAATTATTGATAGGAAAGAGCAAGTCCTAAGGAATAAAGTAATACCTTCGGTAAAAGTAGTATGGAGACACCACAATGCCGAGGAAGTAACGTGGGAACTCGAAGAAAAGATGAAAAAGAATTTACCCTCAGTTGTTTGACTAAATTATATTGGAATTCTGGGTACAAAATTCTTGTAAGGGGGAAGAATGTAACGACCGAGAAAATTGGATTATAATGTAAATTAATTTTATTTGATTATATTGAATAAAATTATATTATATGTTTATTATAACGAGTAAGCAAGTTGAAGGTTGTTCTATAACCTAGGAAGGATGTATAATCGTAGGATTCTGGCTACGTTCTAGAAATAAAGTGTATGAATTTCTAAGACGAAAATAAAAACTTTCTGAGAAATTCTCCGGAAAACACTATTCAACCATTTCTGCTCGGGAGTTATTTTTGAATTTTCGGAAAATACGTAACGATAGAATTCTGAGGAAAGATGGATTATCTAATAATAATTCAGTTATGGCAAACGCAGTTTTAACCTGCGTACTTAATTCGAGAATGTTAGGGAAAGTGAAGATTTGAATAAGTAATGATTATGTATAACAAGAAAGTTATTATACGGGAAAGAATACAAGGTATTGTACAAGTATATATGAAAGATAATACGACGTATAATATGAATATTTTACGAATTATTATAGGAGAAGAATACGAGAATTATACGCTAAGAGTACAAACCATTCTTAATGGACTAGTAAAGATTGAATTTGAACTTTGGCAAGCCCAAATGAAAGATGAATGAGACCTGATGACAAATTTATATCAAGGCCCAAAGATAATTCAATTCAAGCCCAAGGTTAGGCCCGAATTGAATTAAACCTAAGTCCGAACCAAGAATTGAACCCGTGGGTCGAACAATTGGATCTCCGGGTGGGTAATAACCCATGGGGCAACCTATTGAGGGCCCCACAACCCATGTGGCCAGCCATAATGGTCATGAGGTGGCCAAGCTTCTTTGAGAAGCTTGGTTAAGGAGGTGGAATAGTAAGGAGGTGGGAGCTTTTGACCATTTTAACCCCACTTTGCAAATTATATAAAGAAGAGAGAGATTAGCTTCATTTGTTGTTTTGATAATTCACCAACATCTAAATTTGAGAGAGAGAAGAGATAGCTAATTCAAGTAATCAAAGAAGAGAAGAAGCTAATTCGATCATCTAACTCAAGAACGCGAAGAACGTAAGAGGTAAAACTCGTAAACTAAACTTTTCATCAATTTTCTTGTAGAAATTTGATAGAGAAGTGAAAGTTGGTGGTGTATATATTGTTAGGAGTAATATAGATGGCTTTTAGTGGACTTAAAACATTAATAACCATGTATAAAGTGAAATCATAATTGAATGATTAAGAACATAATGAATAAAACATGAAAATTTAACGCATGTTGTTGATGGACAAGTTTAAAACCATCGTGTATAGGATTAGATGCTATATGCTTGATTAGGATGATAGATGTTTGATTAATGGAATGAATCCATTTTGAACGGACTAAAAATCTCGTATAACGAAGTTATGGCGAAATTTCTAAGAAAATGCGTTAATCGTTGAAACCATAGTTAACTAGGATTTTTGAACGAAAATGAAATGTTAATAACGAACCTAGAAAGCTAGGGTTTCGTGAACATATTGAACACCATGAAATTTATGAGTCATAGACTCGAGAACTGACGAATTCGGACATCATATGAACGAATTGCGGATGAACGAGTGATGAATGCTCAAGAACGTTAAATGAACGAATAATGAAAATTTAATCAAGTTGAAGCCTCGTTAACGGATTCAAAAAATTGTTCTGTCCGGGGGAAATCGTAGTATGAAGAATAAGCAAGGAATTGACTTTTGAATGAACCAATTCCAAGCTATATCGAACAAGTTACGAGCTCGGGAAACGAACGGCTTGAGAAATGGAAATTTTTTTCAAAGGGATAAGGGAGGCGCCGCAACGCCACCCAGCGAAGGATTTGGGGCGCCGCAGCGCCATCTCCGGATCCTAGCTATTGCAAATATGCATTGCAGCGCGACAGTTAACAAAGGACACGGCGCCGCAGCGCCAGTCCTAGACCAAGGGCAGAGAAGAATAGTTATGAACATAAAAGAAAGGTAAGTTGATTGAAGGTGAATTATGACCTTAATGAAACTTAAAGTAACATCTTAAAAGATGATTAAAACCTCAAGTTTAACAATTGAAAGCTAACAAAAGGTTACGAGGATGTGAACATGAAGTAGGTTTTGCAATACGGGGTCCTGTTTTGCAATAAGTTTGCTCAGCAAGTTTAAGTTCAAGAAAAGATATATCATGATTGAAAGAATTGAACAATAAGCTGGCTAAAATTCTACAATATAATTGTGAACCAGCATGAACAAATTTTCGTAGCTGATCGAACATTGAACATGAATAACTATATCTGGACCGAATGGTAATGAAGGTGATCAGCCTTTCATACCTGATGATTACATGCAATATGCACAGAGTGCGAAATCAATAATTCATAGACATGATATAATTAGTAATGATTAACCACAAGCATATTTCAAAATATCAACTCAAGGTCGAGTTAGAGAAAACTTGCACAATAAGTGAGTATAAGAAACTTGCCTTTATTGCCGACTACTGCTACACAATCTATTTAACTTTTATCTGAAGACCTAATATATAAATAATATTGATATATAAATTAGAATAATATCATCACAATTATAAAATAACCTAAACACATTATCATATAATTCTATCAGTCTTTAAAACACATAAGTCCTAATATCAAGTCAAACTATTTCAGTCTGAGTTGAGTTCAGTACTATTTCGACATCCCGACGGCCTAGTCGGATAATTACCGAGCCTAATATCAATAAGAGTCTGCCTAAACACTTAACAATTATCTTAAATAATTTATTTATTAATCAAAATATTTTTCAAAGGCTCATAATAATTTTCAAGTAATTATTATTATTTATCAGGATTTTTCAATCATTAATATCATATTTATATGATTTAAATACCACAACATTCCATTATCATTAATATTTATTTGATATCAAATATTAATGAAATGCATAACATAATATTATAAATAATTTATAATATTTTAAAGTATTTTTAATACTTTATTATTGCTTTTAAATGATTTTAAAATAATTAAAACCATTATTAAATAACTGCCATTAATATTAAAATATTAATATTTTTTATGAAAAAATATCAAAAATTATATTTTATAAATTAAAATATTTTTATACCCTTTAAATCATTTTTATATGATTTTTAAATCATTAATTCTATTTTTTCATAATTTATTTAATACAATTATTAAATAAATCAATCACTGTCAATATTAATTTATTAATTAAATTCATCACAAAATATTAAAAGTTATTTAAAATAACTTCAAATATTTGCTAATACCATAATATAATTTTAAATGATTTTTCAAGTATTAAAATTATTTTTAAGTAATTTATTTAATATTATAATTAAATAAATTAAATACCATTAATATTTCAAAAATATTAAATTTTAATGAAATATATTCAAAATTATTAAAAATCCATTTTTAGGCTTTAAAATAATTTTTAGGAATTTATTATGAATTTTTAATAATTAAAAACTATTTTTCTCTTTTTATTTATTAAAATAATAAATTTTGTAATTCAAGCGTCACTAAAGGGCCCTATAGCGACAAAACTGTCGCTATAAGTGTTCTTGAGCGTTCTTGAGCCTGCCCAGATATTCATGGATCCTTAAGTTTCTGGGTTTGTAATTGAGTTAATGTTGTAGTACTGATGTAGTACTACAACCCTAAACAAGTTCCATGGTTAAATCATAAAACAACAAAGAGATTTAAACCATTAAAGTGGCTGTCAGAGGCTGTTCTTCATTTCTAGGTTACCCAGAAATGAAGAACAGTTCGTGGGTCTTACTTTGGGCCTTTGAATCTTTAAGTTCCAGGCTTCGTTTGTGTGATTACTTGGTTCAGTCATGCACTATGTATGTCAAGGAATAATACTACTGCATTAGATCAACCTAACAACACCACATAAAAGAGATCTAAGCCGATCAAAGTAATGGTCAGGAAACTGCCTTTGAAGATTTCTGGGTTACCCATAATCTTCATCCGACAGTTTCGTCAACCCTACTTTGACCACTTTTTTCTTTGATTCTGTGTAGGATCTAAGGATTAGAGGCATGGATCGATAGTTCACATGTCAGTCTACACAAATCAAACACTAACATGGCATAACAACTTAAACAAAGCAAGATCTAAGACCTGCAAAATGGTTGTCAGAAGTTCTGGGTTTCTGGGTTTGCCCAAATTTCCAGTTTTCGTGCTCGGTCAACGAACTTTGACCGCTTATAACTAGAGATCTAGACATGGTATGTATGATATTCCACTTCCAGTCTACTCTCCTCATGACAAAGAACAGATCTATAACCTTAAACACACATAACACAACACAAAGAGATCTATGAGCCTTGACATTCCGCTGTCAGAGCACAAATTAGGGTTCATGATCAGTTAATAAAAATCCTATTTTAGTGTATCTAGATGTTATGAATCTAAGATATAACAACCCAGATCACTCAATAACATCCTTTAACACATATATAACCAACAAATAACAACATTAACACAAATCTTTAAGTATTTTGAAAATTTAAGGTTTATACCACTTTGATACTTTTATCTTGAATCTTCATGATCTGATCTTGACTTGCTATGGATCATACTAAGACTGAATCACTTATCAATTTTGTGGGTCTAGAGAGAGAAGGTCTTGGTTGAGTGAATGAGTACAAATAAGGCTTAATGGTGAACTTTCTTTCTCTTTAATCTATTTAATTTTTTTTGATTCATTGAACCCAATGTTGTAAAATGACACAAGTTGGCTGAGATATGTGATATAAGGCACATGGGAGAATCAAGAGTTGGTGACCAACCAAGATCTTAGCTAGATTTGCACACTTTCTCATTAAGAATCCAAAAAGGGCACTAAAGTCATTTTGCTTGCAAATTTTAATGGCACAATTGTAACTTGACCAATCCTTTAAAAATTTAAATTTTAGGATTTTTTAATTAGGTTTAAAAATAGAAAATTAAGATTTCTAAATTATAATTAGGGTTTCCTAATTATCTTGAGATTTCCTAATCACATTAGGGCTTGCCAATTAGGATTAATGTTTCCTAATTAACATAAAAATTTATAGTTTAACAATTAGGTTTTACCTAATTGTACATTAGGATTTCTAATTTAGCAATTAGGGTTTTCTAATTAATTGCTAGGTTTTCCCTAATTAAAGATATAACCAATAACATATAAACCTTTATACATAGCTTTTAAGTTCCCAAATTAGGGTTTTAATATTCCCGGTTAGGGTTTCGGATTCTCGGAATTGAAATTAGGGTTTCCAGAGCTGGTTTTAGGGTTTTCTAACTGAACGTCAATATTCTTAATATAACTTTAGGGTTTACCACTGATATAATTTATCTGGTCAACCCTTGACCCTTAATCACAAACTGTACACATATATGATCATATACATAGAACATATACACTTGTACACTTAACCTTGCAAGTCTTCACCAAAAATTTTTAAATTCACCAAAATCCTTCATAAATACCAAATCCATACACTTATTTTCTGTCTAGGTCTATTATTTAACCTTAATTCAATCTTTTAAGATTTTATAAAATTATGTAAATTCTCGGTTGTCACAGTTTAACGGTAAAAGTCTTATTGTTATTTTTTATAAAAAAGTTATTTCTGTTACTTTCTATATCCGACAGTTATCCCGTTATATGGTCCACCAATGATTGCGCCGTCGTACGAATATTTCCCGACAAAAAGAATATTTCCCGACCAAACGAATATTTTATGCCAACTTACTTACTTCGCAAATTTTGCACATATCACCCATAACTATAGCATTATCAAATCAGCACCTTATTATTCAAAATAATATTTAAAGAAAATTAAATCTTTATTTATAAAAGTTGGGGTCTTACAAAGGCGGATAAGTAGTTATCCTTGTAATAGAATAGTATTACTTTTGTATTAATTTGATACTATGACAAAGAACATATGTAATGGTTATAAAAAAATGGTTATAAAAAACCTGGGAAGGAACTTATTATGTAATATATAATGAGCAGATTAACTTTATTGTTGTAATTCAATTGAATGTATAAGTAGACTGTAGTACCGTGTAGCACCATCTATCGGTTTGGAAAATACCCGGATTCGGGGCGTCACAACTTAGATGAAATGAACAAGGGTTGAGAAGAAGATGATAGCTTTCTTTTATAAAGAAACTTTAAAAGAATTATAAAGTGACCTCTCTTGTTTGGTTTTCTCTTGGTCAAGCCCTTCTCTTCTCTTAATTCTCATAGCCTCCACAAGTTAAACTTAATCATCTTCTCAATTAAGCTAAAACAAGGGTTAAGGGTAGACAAAATGAGTGAAACAAGACTTTTTGGTTTTGGATGGGATGGGGAGTTGATGAAGAGATTTGAGTTTAATGGGAAAGGGATAGACTTTCCAAAAATGGAAAGTTTGGCCCCTCCCACTTGGAGTGGCTGGTTCCCCCCTTTTCTCTTTTTTTTTTTCTCTTGGACCAATTCTTGGGCTTAAAAATTGATCTATGCTTTGGGCTTCTCATATGCTAACATTAGCTTGCATTACATAATAGGTTGGGCCTCATCTAACATTTACTTGGGCTTCTTACCTCCTTCTCTTGGACTCTCCCAATTGATTTAGCACGGGCTTGCCAACTAGTTAATTTACATACTTGCAAATAAATATATGACACATTTATTCAACTCAAATTATTTTCACAAAATAATTTCCATTAAAATCTTATTTTATTCATTAAATATTCATAAACCTAATTACAAGGTTAGATACTATACACAATCGTTACATACGTACTATCAAATAGCATCTTTACTTCTCATACATCTCTTAGAACAAAACCTCTTATTTATTTATTAATTATTACTTTTAAATATGAATGATGCTTTTTATGTCTGAAATAAATACAAATAACTGTTACTAGTTATTAAAAACATGTCAAAAAGAAGTTGGGGCATATGGCTAAGAATGTCTGAGGTATTGATGTCCACTACATGTCCAAGTTCGAATTCAAATACATTTCTAGACATGTTTGATGCAAGAGGAATTAAGTAAGTAAAACAACACAAGGGAAAAATGTATCACCTACGTTGGCACTTGGCAGTTACATGAGCTTCTAATCATAACAATATAGGCACATCAGCTTGTTTAAGTTTCTGTAATAGTACTTCAGTAATCTTTTTGAGAAATGCCCTTATCTCACTGCTTAGCACTTGCGGTAGTTATTGACAAATTTGATTGGATTTTTAAATTTTTTGTATCTTGCATCATATATTCATATTGCTTTGCAGTAAATATATTCATTATTTAAAACTGATTATGTCCAGCATCTTCATTTGTAAAGTTATCTAGTGTAATGAATATATGTATTTTATCCATTAGGTCTATATGTCAGTAGGAACACCTACATCCGCGCTGGAGTGGCAGAATGGAAGGTTACGAATCCAGTTCATGTGGTATACTTCTCATCTGTCTTTTCAGAGTGATGTAATGTTTCCACATCATTAAAAGCAGCAATGTTTTATGATTGGCTACAAGAATTCAATACATAAATCTTATCGCTGTTTCTGCATGTTATTTCAGGTCTGCTATTTCCGCTACATGAGATTTTACCCTTCTGGAAGATTTCTCTACAAGGTTAGATTTGTTATCTGGCTTTTTGCTCAAGATTTATGAGAAAAATGTTTCTGTTGTCTATTGTTGTTTGATTCTTCTCTTGTGCAATGATTAGAATTCATCACACAAATTAAAGGATGTGGCAAAATTCATGAACTTCCGTGCACCTAAAGTCGAAGGTGTTTATAGTGGCAGCTACACATTTTCTGAAGACAAGGTTTGGCTCTATTTCTTGCCAGGTTTCCTAATTGTTCAATATTGTATTTCTATAAATTAATTTGACCGAGTTAGATAGAAATTACCAGTTGGGTATAGAACATAACATACCTGAGTCAGATTCTCTATAAGATCTTGTTTGATCTGTCAACTTTGTAGTGCTCACTTCATAGTTTTCTTTTGGAAGGTGAATATGGATACCTTTTCTATTACAGGTTGAAGCTGCTGTTCTGTATCCTGGCTTACGTCCAACTGTGTGGAGAATCCGCTTAAGGTATATTATGTTTTTTGGTTGAAATAGTTATGTAATTTAACGCTCAAGTGAGCTCAGCTAAAACTCTCCGGTCCTCCTCTCTCTCTCTTTCTCTTTCTCTCTCTCTCTCTCTCTCTATATATATATATGTATATATAAATGAAAATAGGATCTTTTTTTTTTAAATTCCACTTGGGCTTTAGAAAAATAATTATTTCTAACTAAGATACATCTCTTAATACTCGTAGTAAATTTCGCTGTCGGAATATTACTGTTCAAAAGTACTCCCTTCATTCCTAAATAAGTGACGTTTTGGAAGAAAAAATTTGTTCCAAATTATCTGTCGTTTACAACTTTCAAGGAGAATAAATTATTTACTTTCCTATATCACCCTTACCTTCTCTCATTGTCCCAAGCAATTCTCACCCTTAGTATTAATAGTTTTCAACTTCCCATAAAAGGGTAGTGATGGAATTTCACACAGATTTTAATTATTAAATGATAGTATTAAATGACTTTCTTAATCCATGTGCTAAAACCTTAAACGACACTTATTTAGGAATGGAGGGAGTAGTACTCCACTTTCGGCTTCTTTAAGCATCTGAGCCAGAATTTATGATTTTCTGGCAGTTGACTCAGTTTTGTGGTTGTATTTGGTAGATGAATTGACGTGATATGAATTATGAATACTTGATGTTTAAAAATGACGATTACTAACAAAATGATAATGATATTTACTATATTCTGTTCCTTTTTTCCATCATTATCTCTGTTGTTGTTGAACTTATACTTTTTGAGTTTAATCCCCCCCCCCACCCCTCAAAAGAAAAACACCAACAAACAATTTACTGTAAAATCATCATGATATCCATATTGTTGAATCTAAGTTTGGTGGATATGTTCCTTCAACAGATTAAGGGGTACAATTGTAGGGGCCAACAATAGGATGGATCTACTTTCAATCGTTACAAGTGGTGTGAATGAGAATGAGATTGGTGGCCCTAGTGAAAATATTCTTGGAGTTATAGAAGGTTGGCAGGAGGATGAAACACACAACCCAGATGTGCCAGCTATTTCACATAAGAGGGGTCTAACACCTTTTGTCTTTGTTCCATTTGAAGAGGTAGCTTTCATCTTCCATCTTCCATCTAAGTTTTACCTAACAATAGTATAATTCATTTAAATATTTCTTGGTTTATGAATAACTATAAACCTTTTAAACACCTTTTCTATGCTAACTTCTCATTTATTAAAGTTGAAAGCAATCTTTCGAATGTTATAAATCTAAACTATCCTCTAAGTTCCCAATTCTTCTACAGGAGAATAATATATATAGTCTTGGTTTCAGTTGAGCATTGGTTAGAATTTAACATATTTGAACAAGAAATTAAAGAAGAAAGAAGAGGGAGAGAGAGAGGGGATGAGAGAAGAGAGAAAGTAGAACTGGGGAAGGGATAGAGAGAGAGAGAGAGAGATAAATAGTGGAACATGAAAATGATTAATAGAAAGAAGTTTCAAAGGGTTACTAGGGAACTCTAATTGCCTTGTGTTCCATGTACCGCATCATTCCGAATTGTGGTACGAGAACTAAGATACCTTGTGCATTCACCATAGGTAGCGTTTCTCGTACTCGATTTCGTTTCGCGTATCCAGTCGATCAGCGTTCCTGGTAACTGCATTCTGACCTCAAAAGGCCCCTTATATAACCAACTAATTACAAAAGATAACTACTGTCCTTACTTACTACCAACTAGATAAAAAATAACTCTTGTCCTTATTCTACTAACAACTAGATAAGATACGAGATAACAATAATGATTTGGTAACTAAAGAATTGTTACTAAAAGTGCATACATAAGTATGTGTATGTTTGTGGTTGGTTATAACCACTGACTCTACCTAAGTATGATGAAACTAGTTAAATTTTGACATGCCATTTTGTATCGATATTTGTATAACCATGTTTTGTCACCATGGCATTATTCAATAGAGAATAACAATTATCCTACTAACAACCAGATAGCAACCATACTTTAGCTAAATAACTACTATCACTAGTGAGACCATGAATTCATGACAGATGTGCTTTCAATACTTTGCCTGACTTTAAATGTCGTGAGTTTACCAACTAGTATGCCTATTTTTTACAAGCATCCCTTTTAATTTTTATTTATTTATTTTGAAGAAGCAAAATATTTATATATATGAACTATTGGTTGAACTACTATGAAAAAGTTAAGAGGTTATGACACAATTTTATCCAACTTGTCTTCCTCACTTTGTCGATGGACTATATCAACTAAAGTCTAAATATCAGTAACTATTCAATCTTTAAAAAAATTATAAAGTTGCTACAAAGGGATCAATCCAAAGATGCAACATGAAAGCACATTTTAACGAAATATTAATTGACATACAAGTTTAGTGTTTACATGGTATAATATGGTTTTAGAAAAAGTTATGATCATGCCCAAAATTTTAATACCGTTCAGTTTTAGTATCTTTTTATGTAGGAGTAATAAATGTTAAAACACTGAATAGGATGAACCGCTTCAACTTAGTTATTAACTAGCCACTTCGAAGAATGTTAGTGGCATTTCTGAGGGGCATTTTCAATTCAGCTACTGTCAGACTCTGCTGAGGAAGAGTATAGCAGCTTGCTAGCTTCTTAGATAACATATAGTGCATCTTATATGTAATATACTTGGTCTATGACATTGAAGTAACTCTGTCTACCTAGAATGTTACATACAATCTATGTTATACGGACTCGGATGGAGTGTTCGGTTGGATACGGTATTTTGAAGAGTCCGATGGCCTGGTTTGTTACTGTTGGATGTAGCTGGCATAGTTGCCCTGATGTTACCCTTTTGATAGGTTTGCTTAATTGGGTTTGACTGCTAGTATATTGTCAGTACACAAACCAGTTTTATCAATTTCTTGAATCTCTTTCTTTTGTATTTGTCTTTAAAGAAATGTTTCTTGAAGTGTTTCTTCTTTTTGTGAGAAAACAAACAGTCACATCCATCTTTGCTTGAGCATTTGATGAGAAGATGCGACTTGTTGCAGGCTTTTTCAAACATCTGGGCCTCGTTGTTAAAATCTTTAAAGAAATAATCTTTGTTGCACAAACTTTGTAATGCTCACATCGCGTGTCGATGAATGTCTTTGAGAGTGGTTTGTGCCAATGTTTTCCCTTTCATTTCCAATTGTTGGAATGCTTCTTTACTGAGAGGACCGGGAATTGAATTTAAGTATGCTTGCTTTAAATTTGGATCATCAAGTCCACCAAGCAGATAAAATTGCTTTGACATTTGTTGAATGTGTGTATCTAAATCTTTGGGGAAGTAAGAACAACACTTTATTAGGAAATATTCTTCCCTGACTGTATTTGTAATATGTATTGGATTTCCCGAAACTTCATTGTAAAGAAGTCCAATGAATGAATTGATGGAGATCAGGCACTTTGTTAACTTGAATGTGACAATATTCATGGAGTGCTTCCCACCATTTCTTTAGTGTGCCTACCATTCTGGCTGTAAATCTCCCAATCATATCTTCAACTGTAGTATTGAGCTTCTAGAGTTCTGTTACGCACCAAGATGTGAACTCTTGCATTTTTCCCCTCCATTTGGTTGGAGAGACATCATCAAGCGTGAAGAACGTATGCTTGCCGAAGATGATTGGGGAATAAATGAATCTATTGACATTTCTCCTGTTGCTGGTGGAGCATCATTATCAGATGGGGGATTGTCAAAAACGTCTTCCATTTTAAAACCAGCAGATTGATTCATAAACTGCGGAGGTAAAAACCTTTGTAAATCATCATCTTCAGAGATGTCTTATGAGCTTTTGTCAAATTCATCTGAAGAAATTGTTTGTTTGAAGTTCAGGGATTTTTTTGTCAACCCCTTTTTGCATGATTCTTCAAAAATGGGGCCAAAGTATTTTGGTGCATCATCATTTGTGTTGGAGCCTTGGAGGTGTAGGTTAGAATGTTTCAAAGGGTTCAACTTTTTCCTTCATCTTATGAAATGAAGGATCCTTTTGTTGAAGCTTGGCCAATCGCTTCTTGCCATAAGAATGGAAGTTTTCCCTAACTTTTTTTCTAACTCAGTTGAGTCAGGTATGACAAGCGGTTGGGTGAATTTGGGATAAACTGATGGTGGGGTTAATGACCATAGTGAGGAAGATATATATGGAAGTGTTGAGTTCATGGATGGTTTGAGGTGAAAACCTCGTTCAATATCGGCTAGCTGGGCATTTAGGCTTTTCATTTCTCTTTCTTGATTGAAAAGGATAGATTTTCATGCATCAATAATAAAATCCCATGATGTAGACCTTGAGCATCTCTAAAGGTGTTTGTAAAGAATCCAAACACCTAGTTAGTTTTTGCTCTAGTCTCTGCTGACTTTGCTTAGTCCTTTTAAGAATAGCTTTTTGTGCGATAGTATTTTTTGATTGCCAGCTTAATACAGCTTCAGTAGTTAAAACTTGCTCTGTGGTGCCACCAGGAAGAATAACTTCTGGATCTGAGATCTTCCATTTGTGATTAACTTTATTTGCTTTATCAGAATAAGTTCCTAATGGTGGAAACTCATTATCTTGATCGAGTCGGGATGTTGATTGAAACATAGCAATAGTACTTTCCTTTGGACTGATTTTACCCATAACTCCTTTCGTATATGCCTTGAGGCTTTCTGGTAATAAGGCTGCAAAGGAGAACATGGTTGGGTGCTTCTGTCATCATCATTGGGGAACCTCTTGCAGGGTGATGCATTGTGATTTTTGTTTTTTGTCTTTCTTCTTGAGTTCTTCTCAGGGTTCTATCCTGACGGCTTCTTCAAGACATTCTGTATGGTGGCAGACGTCAAAATAACAGTGGTCAGTTAAATCTTTGAACACATAGTCTTAGTTTCCTTCTGCATTAAATGAGAGAATAGGCACATGGTTACAATCTTTTTCTGATATGTAAGCCTCACTATAACCAACCTGGGTAGGGAAAAGCCTCTGGACATGCTCTTGATCATTATTTCCCTTAAAAATAATTTGCGTTTGTCCTCGTGTTTTCTTGGATAAGACGGGGTTCGTCCGTATTCTGAATTGGAGGTGGTTGTTGGTGTCTTTCATCATAATTTGTCACCCATGTTCAGGCAACAACTAAAGCAGTTCCTAACAAGATATTGTCTAGGGATATGAACACAAGATGGAACTTGTGTAGAATCAATGTTGATCAGTAAGGCTTAAGCAGGCCTGAAACATGAGACTGATTAGGCCTTATTGATTAACATTGATTCTACACAAGTTTCATCCTGTGTTATTGGTTATTGGATCCAAACCGGTGCGCCCATGTAGCCGTCGACCCGATGGATATCCACATGGTTCATTGTCTAGAAACAATGATATATATATATATATATATATATATATATATCCTTGGTTATATATATATATATATATAGTTACACTCTTCCTCCTAATATATATATATATATATATATATATATATATATATATAGTGTTGATCCTAGTGTGATACATAACACACGAGATTAAATAATATGATATAAGCCATTGAAAGTTTTTTTGTAAAGCTTGAAAGCTTTGTAGCTACTCGGATTGTGGAGTATATATTTGGTACTCGTTCTAACGTAGTCCAAATTATCGCTGAGATCATTGTTCGTAGAGCTCGTGATTCTAGCCAATCGTTGTTGTGGGCATACGCTACAAGAGGTAACTAGAAAATTAAAATTTTCCGGTTCATATCCGTTGCATGTATGCTATATTTTCTTGCATTAGTGTCAGAGCTATATTGTGCTAGCATTCGTGCTATACATTTCCATGAAGCCATGCATGTGTTTTACGTTTTTGCTGCAAAAAGAAAGCTTAAATAACATGATAATGGTAGAGCATGTTAGAGATATTATTTGAGTATGAAATATCAGAATGTTCTAGCTTATATGATGTTTATATAGCTTGCGAAATTTCGTGCTAATTGGTTTTGTATTTCAAACCCTAGTTGCTTGAAAATGTTTTTTAAAATCCAAAACTGTTTTTCCTCGAAGTTCGTATCAATTTTTTGATCTCATGGTTGCGTAGATTTTTTCGATACGATTTCGTGGATATATTATTTGCATTTTTTGGACTTAAAACGAATAAGTTATGGCTGTTTTAAAAAGGGTATCAAACTGTAATTTTTAACATGAAAACCCTAGCTGGAGGTGGAAGAAGATGACGTGGCAGACAAGTCAGCGCCATGTGGCGTCTCCTGAGTGGCCCAGGATCCTGATACGTGTTAGTTGACCGAGCCACGTCAGCGACACGTGGCAGCTGACGTGGTAGTTAACAGCGTCACAAGGTGACACGTTACTACCACGTGTCCGGTCAAAGTGCCCAGTGGCTGCCACGTGGCCCAGTCAGTGACTGCCTTGTGGCAAGTCCGGATTAGTCGGCGTCCTGACACGTGTAAGGGACCAACCAATCACAGGCTGCTACGTCAGCAGGCTAGTTGGCACTGCCGCGCCATGCGCGCGTTCGGCAAGCGAAGCCCACGCGAAGCAATGGCGTGTGCAGGCCACGTGCTGCCTTCCCGATTTTTCCTCGCGATAAAATTTTTACAGTAATTTTTATTTTTTATTTCTGGATTTTTGGTATATTAAAATTATTTTTTGGATATACTTGGAATTTTCAGAAATTAAAATTGTAGTTAAAAATTGCTTAAAAATTGTTTTTAAAATATTGGGAAGGTTTTCTGTCCTAAATTTCAGAGATACCAAAATGATAATTTTTTTCATTTATCCACCAAGGGTGTTGAAAAATGATTGTTTTTAGAGGCCTAAACTATTTTTCTTGTCAAATTATGCATGTATAATTTATTATTAAAAATTGTATATTCTTCAAAAAATTCCAGAAAATTTTCAAAAAGTTAATAACCTGTTATTAGACTATATAAATTTTTTTGGTAGCTATACTGTGTGTTTGACATGGTGTTGCATATTATTTGGAATAATATGAGTAATTATGAAAGCCCTATTTATTTTTTATAAATTGTGACTGCCACGTGGCAAGTCCGGATTGGTCTGCGTCCTGACACGTGTAAGGGACCAACCAATCACAGGCTGCCACGTCAGCAGGCTGGTTGGCACTGCCGCGCCATGCGCGCGTCCGGCAAGAGAAGCCCACGCGAAGCAGTGGCGCGTGCAGGCCACGCGTCGCCTTCCCGATTTTTCCTCACGATAAAATTTTTACAGTAATTTTTATTTTTTATTTCTGGATTTTTGGTATATTAAAATTATTTTTTGGATATACTTGGAATTTTCAGAAATTAAAATTGTAGTTTAAAATTGCTTAAAAATTGTTTTAAAAATATTGGGAAGTTGGTTTTCTGTCCTAAATTTTTCAGAGATACCAGAATGATATTTTTTTCATTTATCCACCAAGGGTGTTGAAAAATGATTGTTTTTAGAGGCCTAAACTATTTTTCTTGTCAAATTATGCATGTATAATTTATTATTAAAAATTGTATATTCTTCAGAAAATTTCAGAAAATTTTCAAAAAGTTAATAACCTGTTATAAGAATTTAGACTATATAAATTTTTTTGGTAGGTATACTATGTGTTTGACATGGTGTTGCATATTATTTAGAATAATATGAGTAATTATGAAAGTCCTATTTATTTTTTATAAATTGTATATTGTTCAGAAAATTTCAGAAAAATATCATATTGTTATTTCTGAATAAATGATGTTTAAAATTTTCTGGTAGCAATATAAGGTGTTTGGCGTATTATTGTATATTATGAGGCATAATATCATGTTTTATTGAATCCTTTTAAATATTTAGAATATTTAACATGCAATAGATTTTATCTATTTTTTAGTATGCATATAAAGGATTATTTAGAATGCCATGAACACTTGTATATGTTTGAACTTAGTGGTAGGAATTTAAAAGTTTTTTTTAAAATTCTATGCATATAATTAAATATACACACAAACTTTGATTCCCAAGCTTAGCAAAGTTTTCTTTTTGTGTTTATACTTGATTATTTTAGTAAGTTTTTGTTATGTGGCAAAGATAAGTTAATACTGTGGTGATCTCTTAAAATTTTCTAATAAGGTTTTCTCGATTGTTTAGATAGCTTTAAAACAAATTATTGATGATCTTAATAAGGGTAACAAGTTCGACGGGGATAATTATGATGTATGGCATCGTAAGGTCCGCATGGTACTTGAGGAGTTAGAAGTGGAAGAGACTTTAATTACTAAAGAATCTAAACCGATTGGTGATAATGCTGAAAATGTTGAAAAGCTAGCTGAATTTGAAAATTAGCGCAAGAAAGATAGAATTGCTCGCATTACTCTCTTAAGCAGTATGAACAATGAGTTCTTGTTTGAATACGAAGAATTCTCAATTGCATATGAGATGTGGGAAGCTCTCAAAACAAAATTCGTAGGCACCTCACTGACTAGGTTGCGCGACTTAACTATTAGGTTTGACGGTTATAAGGAGGAGGTTGATCATTCAATGAAGAAACACCTTCGACTAATGTCAAACATGATTAGAGAGTTAAAGGCTGCAGGCAATGACTTATCAGATACGCAAAAGATATCAATTGTGGTGCACTCACTCCCATATAATTGAGAACATATGCGGGTTAATATGACTCGTAACCCGAATATCAAAAACTTTGAAGATATTCGGCTTCGCTTGGAGCTTGAGGCCGAGCGCTTAGAAGCTGCTAAACGATCCAAGGCATATGTTGCTGAGTTTAGTTTTCGCAAGGGGAAACCCAAGTGAAGATATAATGGAAATAAAGTTGCTACTGCAACTCCTGCGCCTGAGAAGGCAATAAATATAGGTGTCAAGAGGAAAAGAGGGAAAAAAGCTAGCAAGAAGGACAAGGCTAAAATGGCATGCTACAACTATGGCAAAATGGGGCACTTCGCTCATGAATGCACCGAGCCGAAGAAGGTACTTTCTAATTTTGATCAAACTATGTGTAATGTTACTTCTAGTACTTTTGTTGCTTAATCTCTCCATATGTGGATTGTAGATTCCGGAGCAACGGACTACATAGCTAGAGATCGAGCTGGATTTGAGGAGTATCGCCGCATTTCGGCTGTTAGAAAAGTATACATGGGGAATGATTCTAGTGTGGACGTGCTAGGAATTGACACTTACAAACTAGAAATGCGAGGATGTTCTGCACTAATTCTACATGTACTTTATGTGCCGGATGTCCAGCATAATTTATTTTATGTTCTTGCTATCTTAAGACAAGGTTTTTTCTATGGTTTTTGAGAGAGAACAAGTAATTATCTCTCATGGCACATGTTTATGGATTTGGTTTTATAATAATGTTTAATGGTTTTGGATATTATTAATTCTGTTGAGAGTGAACATAGTAGTTCAATTAATTGGCATGCTAGATTAGGCCATATTGGACAAGACAGGATGACCAGGTTAGCTCGAGAAGGTCTTTTAGGCCCACTCGCTAAGGCCAACTTGCCTACTTGTGAACATTGCTTAGCAGATAAGTCTACTAGAAAACCATTTGGTAAAGCCACAAAGGCAAATACACCATTGCAACTTATTCATTCGGATATATGTGGCCAATGTGAAGGATATAGACTTTTATGAGATGGAGGAAGAGAATGGCACACCTAATCAGATGGTTGAGATTAAGGAATCTAATCCTTTGGCTCCTGTAGAAAGTGGGAGTGACATCCTTTCAAGTACTCTTCCGTCAAATATAGAGTCACCTGTTATTCAATTGCGAAGAAGTCAAAGAGGCAATATTCCACGTCGTCTCTTTGAGATTGAGGGAAATGCTTTTATGGTAGATACGCAAGATCACGAGGAATCTCGATCTTATCGAGAAGCTTTGTCATCTATATCAAGTGAAAAGTGGAAAAATGCAATGGATGAGGAAATGGAATCTATGAGAACTAATCAAGTCTGGGACTTGGTTGATCTTCCGAATGGGCGAAAAGCTGTTGGGAACAAATAGGTTCTCAAAGTTAAACGCAAGTTGGATGATTCCATTGAAAGATATATAACTCGCCTTGTAGCCAAGGGTTACAATCAGCAAGAAGGGATTGATTATGAGGAGACTTTCTCACATGTTGTGAGATTTGCCTCGACCCGTCTCTTATTAGCAATGGTTGCATGTATGGATCTAGAACTATACCAAATAGACGTAAAGATGGCATTTTTCAATGGAGAACTTGCCGAAGATATATACATGGAACAACTGGAAGGTTACATTGAAAAAGGTTTTGAGCACAAAGTTTGCAAGCTCAAACGTTCCATTTATGGCTTGAAACAAGCATCTAGACAATGGTATCTTCGGTTTCATCAAGCAGTCATTGATGATGGGTTTATGATGATCGAAGAAAACGATTGCGTATATCTCAAAAGGTCTTATTGAAAGTTTCTTATCCTTTCAATGCATGTTGATGATATTCTACTTGCTGGGAATGATAAGGAGTTAATAGTCGTCACTAAAAAGTGGTTGTCCTCTAACTTTGAGATGAAGGACATGGGAGAAACAACATATATTCTTAGAGTAAAGATCTTCAGAGATCGATCAAAAAATCTTCTTGGTTTGTCCCAAAAGAATTACCTTAAAGAAGGTTTTTGAATTATTCCAGATGAACAACTGTAAAACTCATTGACTCTCCTATTGCAAAAGGTGATGCTATTAGCCTCAAACATTGTCCTAACTCTCCCGAAGAAATTGAGAAAATGGTCCATACGCTAAAGCTATTGGAAAGTTAATGTATGCAGTTCAATGCACACGACCAGACATAGCATTTGTTGTTCATGTTCTTGGTCGATATCAGTCAAACCCTGGAATTGCTCATTGGAAAGCAATTAGGAGGGTCATGTGGTACTTGAGAGGCATATTAGAATTTCATATCATTGGATATTGTATTAGAATAATTTATCATTTAATGCAAAAGACTTGTTGTTTCCCACAGTGTCTTTATTGGCATATGATAAATTGAGTTCACACAGTTATTAATAATAATTACATATTATATATGTATTTTAGAATTATATGTTTAACAGGTTGATTGGCTCTCTCAGACGAGCAATCACCTTTGGTGCTTTTGATAGCGAGCAATTAATGTTTTAAATAAACAATCAATTGGCGCTGAAAAACAAGTAAAGTTGAGATATTCCATTTAATTTCGCTTTGGATAGCGAGCTATTGACGCTTCGGATAGCGACTAATTGGCGCTTAGTAGCAAGAAAAATGATATTTTTGATATATCGCCTTGGTTAGAACCAAGATGAGGTTAAGTGTGTTTAACCGAATATGGTAAGTTCCACTGTCCATATTAACCTGGTAAATAACCGGATGCGAAATCTTAGAGTTGACACTTATAGAAGCGAGCAATTCAAGAATTCGAGTTGGGCACTCGAGGAGTGACTGAACTAAGATCCGCACGGCATAACTATAAAACATATGCTCACAAGAGTGAGATTGTATGTTGTGACATGTTATATGGACCTAAAATTTCAAAAATGGCGCTTCGAAAAGCGAGCAATTTGAAAGTTTGAAGTTAGGCACTCGAGTAGAGACTAGACTGAAGTCCACACAACAAGATTATTTAATTAGTATGTTGTGATAATATAACATGAAAGGAGGTGAGGAAATGAATCCCTACTTTCTCACTATGTGTTGTCCTTTAAAGGATAAGGTATTCCTTTATCCTTTTTATTTATTACTCTTTGTGATCTTTGACTATGTTAAAAAGAGATGAATTAATGTTGTTACTTTGGTTTCATTTCCTAAAGTCCGGACTATGAGACTATATGGGGTGATTCTGGGAAAGCAGTTGATTCAGATTTGAGTAACATTAGGGCAAAGGGAAGACAACTTAATTTCACCATGGTCTGCACTTATTGTCGATAACTATGACGTTTTTGAAAAACGATATAGTAATAAGTGAGATACAAAAACAGACATAGGCCTAAAGGGATTAAGTACATCACTCTGAGGGATCAAAGATACTTAACCAGGTGAAAATTGAAGTTAGTCTGGGGTACTTTGAGTTTGAGAAGTTGTAGCTTTAATGCATACCTTAACAATTTAGCATGAAGGCTCCCACATTGCATTTTTGTTAAAAGGGTAGATGTCTCTATTTTGGCCTTAACGGGTTTGATTTAGAGCTCCTGCATTGCAGGTTAACTCAGCGGTCGCACGGTTTGGTAACTAAACAATTTTTCAGCTTACACATTTAGACTTTATTGGCTTATATGATAACAACGCTATCCTCGCCATGGGCGAGCGGGAGATGTTGGTTATTGAATCCAAACCGGTGCACCGATGGAGCGGTCGACCCGGTGGATATCACATGGTTCATTGTCTAGATACAATGAACATGTGGGTTAATATATCTATATATGTATAAGAGTTGCATAACATATATATATATATATATATATATATATATATATATATATATATATATATATATATATATGGGAGTTACATATGTGGGAGTCAAACATTAATATGGGAGTTGTATATATATTAATCCTTGGTTAATTTATATATAAGTTACACTCTTCCTCCTTATATATATAGATAGATATAGTGCTGATCCTAGTGTGATACATAACACACAAGAGATTACATTATATGATAGAAGCCATTGAAACTTTTTGTAAAACTTGAAAGCTTTGTAGCTACTCGGATTGTGGAGTATATATTTGGTACTCGTTCTAATGTAGTTCAAATTTTCGTTGAGATCATTGTTCGTAGAGCTCGTGATTCTAGCCGATCGTTATTGTGGGCATACGCTACAAGAGGTAACTAGAAAATTATAGTTTTCCGGTTCATATCCGCTGCATGTATGCTATATTTTCTTACATGTGTTCATATCCCTAGATAAATATCTCGTCAGGAACTGCTGAAGTTGTTATCCTGTCCGAGTGTCAAGTGTTGGACACAAACAATTTAGGACAAAGTGAAAGTCCGTGTAGCATAGTATACAATATATATCTAAAAGACAGGTTATGAGATAATAGGCTCTGGAAGAACTTACTGATGACTTAACCAGTGTGAATGTCTTAAGATGGGGTATAAATTGATCTAACAACTTGGCACACTGGCACCTAATATTTCTCTCCTTTTATTTATACTAATGTTTACAGTACCTATTCTGAATATTTATTCAAATCTTGATTCTTGTTGACCCAATTATCCTCAGCTTTATCTGATCCTTCGAAGGATGCTAGATGCTAAATTTCTTGTACTTGTATCATTTATTAAGTGCAAAAGTTGACATTACTAGTTCTCAACATCGCAATAAAAAGGAAGCTCCAAGTTTAAGTAATAAACTAAAAGTCAACCTTACTGCTGAAGCTACAAGTGTGAGTAAAAAACTACTATTTAATCATACTATTGACAGCAGTAGAATTTTATTTGAACAATATAGTAGGATGCCTTTTTGGGTAAGTCGTCATATTCATTAAGTTTCATCTTCTATAATGTTACCCTCATGCAGACCATGTCATTATTCCACACTTTATTAGTTATCTTTTGTGGTTCTTCATTGTTACGGCATCTTAGCCAGTTTAATCTCGTTTTACCCTCAAGTTGTACTTGATTTGCAATCTAACAATTCTACAATCTTATAGTGTTCTTTGTTTCCTTACATACCCTTAAGTTTAGCTACTGTTTTTAAGTTTCACCTGAAAAGGCCTGTGTCTTGTTTCTTCTTCGGTATGACACCACGTGTACATGTAAGAATGTGCTCATATGAATTTTAAGTTCTCCGATATACCAATGTTTTTACATTCAATTGCTTCCCTTCTTCAACTCATCCTTTCCATCCTTGGTTTTATGTAAAATGGTAGACTTTAGTACCGCTGTTGATTGTATATATTAGTTTTTCATATTGTCTTCTCTTTTCGTTTATTCACACTGCAAACTGATCGAGTATTGTGTGCTGACGCTATATGAGATATTCCCAAATTTCATAGTGTGCCTATCAATAATTCTTCAAGAAGCCAATTTCATCTTGCTTTACCCTCCAGTGGTGCTAGAGATGTGATGAGATAAAATTTAGTAACTGGAAGTGCACAACGTCTATTATAGATTTGGTAAGTGCAGGTCGAACCATAGAGATTAGATCAATTCTTTAATATATCCTTAATTAATATTTTAGGCAAATTAGAAATAAATATAGTGGTGATGATTAAGTAACTAAATTATGCAAAGTAAAAATTTAATGATAATAACTAGTAATGAGAAAAACTACCTAGGAATCCGAATTTACCAAATATTAACATAATAAACAATTTCTTATTTTCCAAATTAATTCCCAAATTATTTTTTCTTACCTTTAAAAATAATGATTCATATAATTAATATGAGCAAACATAAGTTATGAAAAATTCATAGATTAATTATAATTTATCAAAACCTCGCAATCAATATAAAAATCATATGCAATTTGTGCGGAGGAAAATATGAAGGCGAAAATAATTAGGCACCAACTTCGGAACTGAAAGGAAATATTAGTATGGAATACCTAGTTTCATCTAGGAATTAGAAATTTAGCTAGTCATGGAATCAAAATTAATACTACTAATTGCATGAAATAAGAACAATAATTAAAAAGAGAATTTTTATTAAATCAATAAAAAAAAGTTACAAATACTCCCTGACACTAGTACCACATGATTTGAATAAGAGAAAAGACACTCTAAATATCTCACTCCCTTCTGCACTAGGGAAAAACTAAGGAAAAGAAAATAAGTGGTGCCCCCTCTCTAAAACAACCCTCTCTAAAACAAGAGACTTATTTATAGGGAAAATAATTTTGTGTCCTAATTTAGATACAATGAACTTGGTTTCTTTTGTTCCCTTTACATGTATGTTTTAACTTTCTAATGACAATCAATTTCTCAAAGAGATCTTCTAGATAGATTTTTCTCTCTTGCTGGATTTGAATTGCACACCAAGATTGTTCCACCTCCTTCTCGTTGTAGAATTCTTTTTGGATATTTCGTTACATGAATAAGAGCATTAAATATCGTTTGATCACCAAGATTGACTTTATTGCAATAAAATATTAAATCCTACAAAACAAAATAAAAAATATTAATTTAATAAACTAATATAATTATAAGAACAAAATTAGTGATAATAAAATGTATGAATTATGTGTATCAAATACCCCCATACCTAGCTTTTGATCGTCCTCGAGTAAAATAAAAAGAAAATAAAGAGAACAAAAATTATACTACCCCATTTTCGTAGGAAACTCGATTGCACTTGGCATGTGCAACAAGCCTTTAAACCCCAAGGTTACTCTAAGTGGACGAGTTGTGTCTCGTGAGGGTTTGCAGTGAATATACCCACAAAATTCAAAAATATTTTTTGGTTCAACAAATTATGAAATTGAAAGAAAACTTTTAAATATCCATGGGCATTATATATAAGCAAGATTAAATTCAAAATCACACTTTCACCTTATCAAAAATACTTGATCTTTATTTTAGACACCATCATTCATTAAATTAATTCATGTGATGCATGTATTGTGTATGTGATGTAACTCTTAGTAGGGATTTTTACCATGAAAATCAAACAAACTCATTTTTCTTTTTTCTTTCTTTTTTCATTTTTTTCTCCTTTTTTCTTCTTTTTCCTTGACATGTCGAATGTTTATTTTTCTTAGGTTTTTTAGAATTATCCATGTATCGAGCATTGGACCAATGACTCCCAAATCAGTTGACTTTAGGCCACTAGGTGTAAAAATATCCCTAACGGCTTACTAACTCGAGTAACAAAGGTTACAAAATTAGGCTAGTCAAGCTGCTTTTATCCAAAACACTTTTCAGCGTGAATATCGATACTTCATGAGGCTTGGACACCCAGTTATTGCGTTCAACGGACATTGAAGCAGTTATTTATTTCTTTCAACTTTTTTCAACTATTTTTTTTCCTTTTTTCAATTTCTTTTTTCTTGAAATTGTTCGAATTATAGTTTATACCCCACAACTAAGAGTTAGTGCGAATGTGAAGTGTAGAAATGCATATGAACTTTATTTTACTCAAGATGTTTCAAACTAAGATTTTGTATGTTATCAAAGGTTCAATAGTTCTATATCTTTCAATTTTACTCATGAGTTTTAACTCTACGAACACTTTAACATTTTTTTCATTTTTATCAGAAAATCAGAAAAAAAAAATCAAACATTTTTTTTTCATTTTTTTTCAACTTTTTTTAACAAAAAGAATTAATTTCGAAAATAAATAAAAAAAATCTAATAATAAAAATGCAAAACTCTCCCCATACCTAAATCATGTATTGTCCTTGATGTATGCAAATGAATGAAAGAATTGTACTTCGTATGGTGGTGCAGGAATTTGATGACAATATTGTACAAAAAAAAATCTATATACAAACTTACAAGTGCAATGCCAGTCATTTGGACTAGTGTGGGTCAACAAGGTGCACCACCTCCTCTGGTTCGGTCGGCATTTCTAAAAAGAGTGAGTCGTTGACCATTCACTTTTAAAATTTTTCCACTTTTTGGATTTTCAATATCAACTGCCCCATGAAAGTATACTACCTTTACTACAAAAGGTCCATCCCATCTAGAACGCAATTTTCCAGGAAATAGTTATAGCTAAATTATACAAGAGAACTTTTTGATCAAGTGAAAATGATTTCCTCAAAATTGATTTATCATGAAACACTTTTGTATTTTCCTTGTAAATTTTAGCATTTTCATAAGAATCATTTCTAATCTCATCTAACTAAGCTAATTGCAATTGTCTACGACTCCCACTAGTGAACATATCAAAATTCAACTGTTTTATGGCACACAAAGCGCGGTGTTCAAGTTCAACATGTAAGTGAAGCTTTCCCAAACACAAGCATATACAGTGACATTCCTAAGTTAGTCTTAAAGGCAGTACGGTAAGCCCACAATGCATCTGACAATTTTAGAGACTAGTCTTTTCTATTGGAACTCAACGTTTTTTTCAAGATTTGTTTTATTTGCCTATTCGATACTTCTACCTGACCACTTGTTTGAGGGTGATATGGTGTTGCAAGCTTGTGGGTGATGGAATACTTTTTTAACAAGGATTCAAAAGGCTGATTGCGGAAATGTTTTCCTTGATCACTTATTATAGCCCTAGGGGTACCAAAGCGAGAGAAAATGTTCTCTTTCAGAAATTTGATATCCACCTTGTTGTCATGGATCTTGGTTGGTATAGCTTCTACCCACTTAGACGTAATCCACCTCAATTAAAATGTACAAATTTCCAAAAGAATTTGGAAATGGGCCCATGAAATCTATTCCCCACACATCAAACAGTGCAATGACTAGAATTGGTTGCATTGGCATCATATTCCTCCTAGTGATCCTCCTTAATTGTTGACACCTATTGCAATTGACATAAAATTCGGCGGCATTCTTGAATAAACTAGGCCAATAAAACCCACACTGGAGGACCTTGGCGGCAGTTTTTTTCCTCCAAAATGTCCTCCACAAGCTTGGTTATGACAAAATGACAGAACACTCCTAAACTCATGGTCGGGTACACACCTCTTAATAATTTTATCAGGGCAATATTTAAATAAATAGGGGTCGTCCCAATAAAAGTGTTTGACTTGTGAAAGAAATTTGGACCGGTCATGTTTGGACCAATGTGAAGGAATCTCACTAGTTACTAGGTAGTTCACACAATATTAGCAAACCAAGGTGTAACAGATATGGAGAAAAGCTGCTCATCTGGGGAAGATTCATTTAAGGGTAGGTCAAAGTTGAACTCCAAATCTAAACTGGACAAATGATCAGCTACCACATTTTCGAAACTTTTTTTCTCTTATCTCAAGATCAAATTCTTGGAACAATAAGACCCAACGAATTAAATGGGATTTTGAGTCTTTCTTGGAAAGAAGATGTCTGAGGGCAGCATGGTCAGTGTAAACAATGATTTTAGACCCAAAAAGATAAGATCGAAACTTTTCTAGGGCAAAAACTACAGCTAGAAGTTCTTTTTCAGTAGTGGAATAATTCAATTGCGCGTCATTCAAAATCTTACTAGCATAGTATATGACATGAGGAATCTTGTAGATTCTTTGTCCTAGAACAACACCAATTGTATAATCAGATGCATCACACACTAACTCAATCGGGTGATTTGATGATAGGAGCTGAAGTCAACTCCTTTTGAGTCGTTCAAAGGATTGGAGACTTTTTTCATTAAATTCAAATTATGCATCTTTGCTTAGAAGGTTGGTCAAGGGTCTCTTTCTTACTGAAATCCTTAATGAATCGCCTATAAAAGCCTGCAGTTCGAGGAAATAACGAATTTCTTTGACTGTCCTAGATTTTGGCTTTATCTACTTCAAATTCCTTTTTAGATATGATATGACCAAGAAGAATTCCTTTTTTCACTATGAAATGACATTTTTCCCAATTTATGATTAAGTTAGTTTCCTTACATCTCTTTTGAACTAAGTTAAGGTGGTGAAGGCACTAATTAAATGTAGACCTAAATATGGAAAAATCATCTATGAAAATTTTTAGGAATTTTTATATCATATCAGAAAAAATGCTCATCATGCATCTTTGAAATGTGGCAGGGGCACTACATAGCCCAAATGGTAGACGTCGATATGCAAAGGTTCCATAAGAACAAGTGGATGTGGTCTTTTCTTAGTCTTCTGTGGCTTTAGGAATTTGAAAATAGCCCGAGTATCCATCAAGGAAACAATAGTAAGCATGACCAACTAACCTTTCTAGAATTTGGTCTACGAAGGGTAAAGGAAAATGATCATTTCTTGTGGCAGCATTGAGTTTTCTATAGTCTATGCAAACCCTCCAACCAGATTGGACACAAGTGGGAACTAACTCATTAGCTTCATTTTGAACCACATTTAAGCCAGACTTTTTAGGGACCACCTGAACAGGACTTACCCAAGAGCTATCAAAAATGTGATAGATGATCCCATTATCAAGACACTTAAGAATTTATTTCCTAACAACTTCTTTTAGAACCGGGTTTAACCGCCTCCGTGGGTCTCTCACTGGTTTAGCATCATCTATTAAGTGGATCCTATGTTGGACAATGGTTGGTCTGATCCCCTTAATATTAGTTATACTCCATCCTATGGCTTCTTTATTCTCTCTAAGAATGGTCAATAACTCTTCCTCCTGTGTGTTTGTTAAATCTGAAGCAATGATCAGAGGAAGAGGTTTGGAGGGACCTAGATAGGCATATTTAAGATTATCAAGAAGATATTGAATATATATTTCATTTATTTTCTTATTTTTTGGCAAACTTTTCTAATTTATATTATTATATTTGTAAAGAATTAAATAAAAATTCATTTGATAATAATTACAAAATAATTGAATATATATTTCATTTATTTTCAGATTTTTTGGCAAACTTTTCTAATTTATATTATTATATTTGTAAAGAATTAAATAAAAATTCATTTGATATTAATTACAAAATAATTGAATATATATTTCTTTTATTTTTTAATTTTTTTACTAACTTTTCTAATTTATATTATTACATTTGTAATTTTTCCTCCATTTCCACAATGAAAGCCACATGGGGCTGATCAGAAATTTTTTACACGTGTAGCTTGTGTCAAATTCCGTCTAAAGTCAACAGACTTAACGGAATTGTAAACTTTTTGTTAGTAAATCACAGTTCAGTGAGTTGACAGTAAGAAAAAAAAGTTTAGTGACCCATTTGTAAGTCGAGCTAAAATAGAGTGACCTAAAAAGCATTTAACCCGAATGTAATGCTTAACAGAACCTGATAAATATTTATTATTATTATTATTGTAATAAGAATTTAGTAAATATATTCATCTTAATGTTGTTATCATTGAAATGAATGTATAGTTAGTAATACCGTGTAACACCATATCTGTGGGTTGAAAGTACCCGGATTTGGGAGCGTCAAAGGTAACATATTTATAAAATGTGGCTTAAGTTCAAAATTATTATCAGTTACCGGTGGTAGGCTGATACATGAAGGTTGGGCAGACTAAAAGGATAACATCGAATCCTTAAAGAATCAGTTTGTGTGGCCTCCATTTTTGTTAAAGTGAGATCTTTTAAAGTGAAATTTGAAAAATAAAGTTTTCTCACTCATCGGGGTGCTTCGTCCCTAATACACACTTTTTGCTTACACTACTTAACAAATAAGCAGATAAGCACACAAAAAAGAAATAATAGAAAATAGTAACAAGTAAATAAAAAAAATATATTTCTAAGGTTAACCTAAATAAAATCTAGACAGTTCCTAACTGTTCCAAGTTACATCGCAAGGTCCATCAAATTCGAAATTAATCACACCATTTCTCAGGTAAGTATAAGAAATGTGTAAGTCTCTCCGTTGGTATGGTGACTAATTGAATAACCACATGTTCTTTAGGTATTTACCTTTTGAACCACTTGCCTAGACACTAGTAATTTGATTAATTTAAAATTTAGACTCATATTGAAGTTTCTTGTCCTAATTGAGCTCGAGAGTCCTAGGGGCCTACGTCTACTTTATTTTATTAGGTAAAGGTTATGTAAAATGCAAGTTGGGTTGTTTGTGGGTCAAGGAAGGGTGATAAAATCCCCACCTTATCTTGTTGCATGTTTTTGCACTTAATGTTGGATTAAAGATAAATGCACAAATATAAAAAAACTGTAAACAAATAAAGGGTCCTAAAACTATGTGAATTACAAAAGAAAGAGAAATTTTGACGTACCTCAATCCTCCAACAATCACCACAATTTATAAAATAAAAAATAAAAATAAAACCTAAACTACGTGAGTGAATGCATAAATGCGACAACTAAAAAGTAAAAGTAAAAGACTAAACTACTATTTTTTTTAAAAAAAAAAGAGAAATAAAAAATAAAATATGGAAATACGAATTACCAAAGAAAGCGCAACAACAAAATCTTTATCTTTTCGTTTCTTCGATCCGCTTAGATAATCCTGGAAAAAAAATATTAGAGTTAAAAACTAAATAAAAATTAAGAATTAAAAAATTAATTCTAGTTCCATACAATGGCGCCAAAAACTTGATGAGATAAAATTTTGTATCTGAAAGTGCACGTCTATTGTAGATTTGGCAAGTGCAGGTTAAATCATAAAGACTAAATCAATTCTTTACTATATCCTTAATTAATATTTTAGGCAAATTAGAAATAAATATAGTAGAGATGATTAACTAACTAAATTATGCAAACTAAAAATTTAATGATTAAAACTAGTAATGAGAAAAACTACCCAGGAATCCGAATCCGCCAAATATTAACATAATAAATATTTTTTTATTTTCCAAATAAATTCCCAAATTATTTTCTCTTACCTTTAAAAATAATGATTCATATAATTAATATGAGCAAACATAAGTTATGAAAAATTCACAGATTAATTATAACTTATCAAAACCTCGCAATCAATATAACGAAGGAAAATATGAAGGCGTAAATAATTAGGCACTAATTTCGAAACAAAAAGAAAATATTATTATGAAATATTTAGTTTTATCTTCATCCTAGGTATTATAAATTTATTTAGCCATGTAATCAAATTTTAATATTACTAATTGCATGAAATAAGAACAATAATTAAAAAAAGAATCTCTATTAAATCAATAAAAGAAAGTTACAAATACTCCCCGACACTAGTACCACACATGATTCGAATAAGAGAAAAGACAAACTCTAAATATCTCATTCCCTTATGCACCAGCGAAAAACTAATGAAAAGAAAATAAAAAGTGGTGCCCCCTCTCTCTAAAACAAGAGACATATCTATAGGAAAAATAAATTTGTGCTTTAATTTGGATACATTGAAATTGGTGTCTTTTGTTCTCTTTTCATGTAGGTTTCAACTTTCTAGTGATAATCAACTTCTCAAAGAGATCTACTAGATATATTTTTCTTTATCTTGCTGGATTTGACTTGCACACTAAGATTGTTCCACCTCCTTTTTTTCTCATTGTAGGATTCTTCTTGGATATTTCGTTACATGAATAAGAACATTAAATATCGTTTGATCACCAAAATTTCGACTTTATTGCAACAAAATATTTAATCGTACAAAACAAAATAAAACATATTAATTTAATAAAGTAATTTAATTAAAAGAATAAAATTAGGAATAATAAAATGTATGAATTATGTGTCTATCAAGATGCAATCTAATAATTCTACAATCTTATACTGTGGTATGTTTTCTTACACCTTTAACTTCTTTGGTTTAGCTAATGTTTACAAGTTTCACCTAAAAACGTGAGTGTTTTCTTCCTCAGGTATAATGGCACGTGTAGATGTAAGAATGTGCTCATGTGATTCAGAAGTTCTCCAACAAACCAATGCTTTTACATTTGATTGCTTCCCTTTTTCAACTCATCATTAGTCATGCTGTTGATCATATATGTTACTCCCTCCGTTCTTAAAAGTTTGTCGTTTTAGAAGAAAAAAATTGTTTAAATTTATTTGTCGTTTTCAACTTTCGAGGAGAATAAATTATTTACTTTTCTATATCACCCATACTTTCTCTCATTTTCTCAAGAAATTATCTCCCTTGTATTAATAGTGATGGAATTTCAAACAAATTTTAATTGTTAAATGATAGTATTAAATAACTTTCTTAATCCATATGTAAAAACTTTAAACGACAATCTTTTAGGAATGGAAATAGTAGTACTTTATTAACATTAAGTCCAATTATGTATCACCAATGTTCGATTTCTTATTGTTTAATGAGCTCTTAAAATTCTGGAATAATGTCAGTCATGCTATGCAATATTATACCAATAGAAATTTAACTATGGTATCTTTTTGTGTAGGTGGATACATCAGTTCTGAACTTGCCTGTGGAAAGGATGGATTATTTTGTACCTGGCTAATATATGGAACAAAGAACAAATCCTCAGTTTGTACATATACATCATTCCCAGCACACATCAGTTTAAGTTTGGTAATAAGCAACTGAGTTGTTTAAGTAGCTATTATCAGCTCCTGATGCTAATTTTGATGGTGTGAAACATGTTGTGAGGTCTGTATTGTGTTTTGCTTCTGCTCCATCTTCGTGTATAATATATCGTGTTTGATGCATTGAATAATTGTGAATTCTCAAGTACGAGCGTCTTTGTAAGTTTATAATGATAATGTATAAACTCATAAAACGAGTTTCTCAACTATGACTTTTTTTCAGCCTTTTGGTTTAATCTTGTCCAAAATAATTTGATAATAAGCTTTTTTAGGTGGGGTTAGGAAATGTGCGGAAGATGCAGTTGATCAAAGAAAAAACATGAATTCGGTTGTTTGAATGATGGTTAGGAAAGAAAAACAAAAAAAATAACCGTTCATATGCAATGCCTGAACTCTGAATGTAATTGGCAAACATAGGTCCCACCATTAATTTTTTTTGCCACAAATACTTTCTCAAATTTCGACTTGCATTTTTAATGGGAATTTTAAATTGAGTAAACCAAAAACTCATTATAATTTTTCCGTTCCAAGATTTTTGGCATCAAAACATAAGAAAACGAGGGACAGATTCTTCCTGAAAAGTAGTTTAAAGCTTTTCATTTTTCAGTGACAGATTTATCCAATTTGTGCAATTTTGAGTATGTTCTAGACTGCTAAAATTTCCCTGCTTTGTTGCATGCCTGCAGAAGAAAAACCCAATAATACGTGTTTTATGGACAATAACTGCAGTAAAGGATTTCGCAGTCCTAATGCATTAGAATGCAAAGGAAAGGGTTGGTTAAACATAAATGAGTAGCCAAAATTATTGATTAATTGAGCTTATTAGACAGGTGTATGGAATCGAGTTTTTACAATGCTCTACGTATCAATACCTTATATATAAAGACATCACAGCCGATCTTTTAAATTGCATAATTGAGTGAGTCAACTTACTCAATTTAAAATCAATTAAGAGTTAACTCATCCAATTGAAAAAAACTCACGCCAGGCTGAATCGACAAAACCCTCTCCCTCTCCCTCTTCCTCTTCCTCTTCTTTACTACCCTCACCCCTATTTCACTTCCATATACCTGTTCCCCTTCTCTCGCCCCTTTCACTTGGCCCAACGCTTCACCAGCCTTTCTTCTTCTTTCTCATACTCCTCCACCTCACCCGCCGCCTAATTCTTCAGATTTCCTCCTCCTTGACGCCTCTCTGATTCATCCACGAACTCCCAAAGATTATAAGCAACGGAGGTAACGGGAATTGAAACAAATTTCTTCTCTGCCCAATTTTGGGGGTTTTAACCCTATTATTTCCAGTCCATTATCTTTATCAGACTTGGAGCGAAACCCGCTGATCTGTTCACCATGGTATATTTTTTCACTCTTTTTATTTTTATTTTTATCTAATTAATTAGTATACACCCGGAGTAATTTGTAAGTTGAACTCTTAATCTGGCAAGAGAAAACCTGATTATTGTTGTTATTTCCAGGAAATGAAGCTTAGAATCTAGCTCCTATTGTTGTTATTGCAAAATTTCTTTGTTATGATAAGTTACAATTTGAATGGAACTTAGTAGTCAGTTTGTGTTCTTGCAGATTGTTTATCCTGGACGAATTCTTAAGTTATATGGTAATCATCTATCAATTTTTGTTGGATTTTTTTTGTCAAAATCAACCCATAAACAAATCTGATGAAGGAAATAATGAGTATAAAATGATCAAAAATTGCTTTATCAATGGTATGGGACTGTTTCGTAAGGATACCAAGGTTGTGGCAATACATAGAAACTCATATTCTGGATTATTGGGAAAAGCTCGGTTGGAAACTTTTCGGATTTTCTGCGAGGCGGTGGGGAAGAAATGTGGTGGAGATTCAAACATGAAGTTTGCTTGGTAGGGTGGTTGAAAGAATGAAATTCGTGATATTATATCCCATGGATTCACATTGCAAACAGCCTGAAAACAGAGGATTATATGGTGTTGGGGTTTCTCTCTCTCCAACAAAATTTTCCATGGAAAGGTTAGTAACAATTAAATTAGTTCAATTTTTTTTTTACATTTTCAGTTTTGTGGATTTGTTTTGTTACTAGCTAATTTTAATTCTGCAGTGCATTATTATCAGACGACGACGATAATGGCTTGAGGCACATCTTATTGTGCCGTGTGATATTGGGAAAAATGGAACAAATTTGTGAGGGTTCGAAGCAGTTTCACCCAAGTTCAGAGGAATTCGATTCTGGGGTAGATGATCTTACAGAACCCAGACGATACATTGTTTGGAGTTCTTATATGAATTCTCACATCCTTCCCAGTTTTATAATAAGTTTTAAGGCGTCTCCTTCAACCGGTGAGTAATCTTCAACTTTGGTTGGGTTAGAGTATCCAATTGGTGACTTAAAGTTTGAAAATTGGGCACTCAGTTTCAAATTTAAAGTATGATTTATTTTGTTTATGATTTTATATCTTCAGGTTTTCAAAAGAATCATCAAGGATCTTCCTTTTTACCCAAATCACCTTACATGAGCTTTCCGGGTATGTTCTTTTTCTCTTCTTTTTAACTAATGTTATTTATTTATCCTATATTTTGATTATTGCCAAGATTCATACATTTTTCTTTATGTAATGTTCCCTTTTGGTGATCACTTTCCTCATGATTTGTTACCCCTTTTCTTTTTTAACAGGAAAATAAGATTACAAGGCCTCAAATGATACGAAAAGTAAGGCAAATTGCCATCTATTTGGGGAAATTTGAAGTCTGTAGCTGAAGGTATTATCAACATCCAGAGAAAGGAGAAAGCGGTAGTTTGTGTCCAACACACAGGTGAGCATTTGGAACTTTCTAGAATTGTTATTACCCTTTTTTGGCATATTGTGTTGAAATAAAGTAGTATTCTCTCCATCCCAAATTATCTAATGTTTTAAAGAATTTTGGTTGTACGAAAATAATTGAAGTTGGCTCTTTTCCAAGACAATTAAAGTAGTTATATTAGTAAAAGTTTATCCTATTCATTCATTTATTCTTTCTCCTCATAAATGTATAATCCCCAGATTGCATAATTATGGGTATAATTGTACTTTTAGTAACAAATTTGACATAATAATTGTATTTCTTAATAATCTGTTGTTTTCTGTTTCTTTTTTAGAGGTCTTTCACAAATTACCAATCTATTGATCGACGAATTACGTGGGAAAAGCAAGAAATGTATTTTTATTTTTTAACTTGCAAAAAATGTATTTGTAGGGAGTTATTGTAATTTGTTAGTAATATACTAACTAATATTTAGTTTTGAAGTGATATACCAAGAGGAGGGAGATACAAAGAAGGAGCTTATTGGAACATAAATTTTGTCTTGAAACAGGTCCCAAAAGAATGTGATTGATAGAGAATTTCCTCTTAAAATGAATTGAGTGAGTTTTCCTAAATCTCTGTATTGGCTTAACATTTTTGTACACACTTCATGGTCATTCAATATTCCATATGTAATACTCTCTACCTAAATAATAGGTGGTTTTGTATTGTCCTGATTCCTGCAGAAACTTGAGGCCTCAAGAGATGGTATATCTTATGGAGCAGCAACAACAAATCCAAATAGCACAAAGAGTAGGATTGATACTTTACATTTGCAATATGTTGCATCATATATGTTTTATAAATGCTCATGAAATATTTTAAAGTTTGAAATTTTGTGGGCAGTTACAATAAAAGAGTTGGAAGGATTCTGGGTTCACCATAATTACATGGAAACAATATTTGAATGATGTTTTGGTACTCACAACAAGAACTAAATTCCTTTTCTTAATGTTGGTGTGATAAATAAAAGAATGGTCTAAACCGCTGAATTTTACATGCATTGTGATTTTATTTTTTTGTCATTTTGATAGCTTATACTTGATTTTTATCTTGAATCTGTAGTGAATTGAATGGGATTGTGCTTAGTGTTTAGTTGTACATATTTGTTCTAATATTTTTATAAAAAAATTAACTTTTTTAGCCTTAGATGGAGTTAAAATTAGACCTTACATTTAGAGGATAGGTAGATTTTAAATAAGTCTGTCTGTTAGATGGTGGATATCTTATTTGCTAAATGCTTATAGCTTTTCCTGAGCTAAAGTCGAAACGTTTAGCTTATAGTTAATGAAGCAGTTAAAAGGTTACAAGGTCCAACTGTTTGGTGCCCGTGTAAATATATATTGATAAAATCGGTTTGATGAACCACTATTTGTCGTCCTCTCAGCTGCTTCATGAAAAAATGGAACATGGTTCTGATAATTGATATATAAACGTTAACCACAGACAATTAGAGATAATATGAGGGAAAAAGGTTTTGGTGAATGCTTATCTTTCCCTATATGATGAGCATGCTTATATCTTTCCCTATATGACGAGCGCTACAGTCACAAATTGGAATGGAGGTATTTATATGTTGTAAGTTTACTTCTTTCATATGTAGTGATAAAAACTCTAAACAACATAATCTTATAAGAAGTATCTTGCAAACAAATGTTCAAGGTATGTATTTCTCTGCAATTATTTTCTCTAATATTGACTGAACTCATTATTTAATTTGAAATTGTAGGATATGAGTTTAACATTGGTACATGGATTGTGTACTTTTAGTCCTTTTTTGACATGAATCTCTGACAAATTATTAAATCTATTATTCAAACTAGCCCGTGCATTGCACGGGTTATCAACTAGTATAGTCTAATGTGAATAAACAAGGGACTCTTGGAATTGATCTAGGAGATTAAAAGTATCATTATTTCAGTAATTCACAATTTTCACAGAACACTTCTAAAATTATATTTCTCTTTTTATGATATGAACTTTTAGGTTCAATATTAAGTCGGTAGTAGAATAAATAAATTAGAATCATTCTACTATTATTTATAATGAATTAAACTCCTTTAATTTAAATATAGAAATAATATTTATTTTATATTATGAGTGACATTTCAATAATGTATCATGACTATCCAGATAATATGAAATCAACGTTTAATCACAAATAACATATTCTGTAAATAGTTACAGTACAATTCAATCATTCTACCATACAATGTCTCTATAGATACTCGAAATTTCGCTTTTCTTAGACTAACCTTACAGGAGGTAAAAACATAATTTCATCTCGGAGACAACCCTGAGGGAAGGCAAAGACATAAGTTCACCTCGGAGACAACCCCGTGGATAAATTACAGTAGAACGACGTCCAAACACAACATGGTTCGAGCGAGGATCGTAAAGTTGAGGATGATGCCATAAGAAGCCATCACAACAATCCCCGAATTGCGAATTATGTAAGACGGGCCAGTTAACTACCCTCGGGAACATGAAGATACCTTTCAGCTAATTCTTTCATCTTCCCAAACTCCAATTCAATCAGACTCGACCTCATTTCGCAGCCTTCAGCTGAAGCTTTTTAAGATTTTTTGGGTACTGTAACGATCGAGAAATCGAACTTAGTTTGTAACTAGGGTTTTGTGAATATTATTTAATAAAATGAAGTTTTATGAATATTATTCCGTGTGATGTGTTTAAAGGTCGTTCTATGACCTAGGATTGTTATTTAACGTTAGGATTTTGGCTACGTGCAAGAATAAACAAGTAAGAATTTTGAAGGTGAAAATAAAATTTTTTCGAGAAAATTTACGTAAATTCACTATTCATCCGAAAATGCTTTTGCGTTTTTCAATTTTTTGATAAACGCATAAATGTTAAAATTTTGAGGAAAGACGAAATATCTAATAAAATAAAAAAATGAAAAACGCAGTTTTTCAGCCTACGTGACGAATCAGGAAAGTCAAAAAGTCAACAAAAATCGTGGTCAACAAAAGTTAAAGTTTACTTTGTTAAACCATTGAGCTTTAATGTTGGAAGCTCAAGATGAAATGTTAGGAGGCCCAAGTGAAACAAATTCAAGGCCCAAAGAAATGTTAATTCAAGCCCAAAATAAAGCCCAAATTGAATTTAAATTAAGCTCAAACCAATATCCAAACCCATGGGTCAAACCATGAGTTAAATGGGTCGGTAAAGAAGATAGAGCAACCCATGTGGGACCCCCACATGGGGTGATACCCGACCACTCCCTTCCAAGGGAGGTTTGCTCCCAAAAATATCTCCCTACTTGCAAGCTACATTAAATGAAAGGTACCCCAAAGTCTTGGTTGGTTAGAAATTAATTTAATCATGGTTAGAAATAAGGAGGTGATGAGGTGAGGAGGGAATGGTTTGTAAGTTGAGCAAAGTTGAGGGTGTTGACCATAAGAGACTCAAAGTTAAGTGACCAAATTGTGATCTAATGTAAAGTTGGCTTAATGACCATATTACCCCAATTCTTGCCTTTTCTATAAATAGAAGCCTAAATGTAAGTTTTTCTTTAAACAAATAATCTAACACTTGAAAAGCTTATATATTGAGAAAGAAGTGTGAGCTAAATTTGGAGAATCAAGAAGGAAAGCTAGCTTATTAATCAAGTAATCTAAGAACACAAGAGGTAAGAAACATTTCATCTACTTCATCTACACCTTCTCTATATGTTTTCTAGAGATGTTATGAATTGTTTGTTGGTGGATGGTTAGGTGATTCATTTGAATCATTAGCATACCAGTGGAATAAGGAAGAATTAGTGGAATTAAATCACTAGAATTATGCATGTTAAGAGAAATCGTAATCATAATAACGAATTAAGCGAAGAACGTAAGAAAACTATGTTAGTTGTTGTTGATGGACAAATTGAAAACCATCATATGTGTTGTTGATGGACAAATTAAAAACCATCATTTGTTGGTATAGGAGTTGTGAAAATGTTCCCTTTAGAACGGAGTAAAATTATGCTATAACAAAGTTATGGCGAAAATTTCAATAAAAAGTGTCAATTGACGGAAATGAGAGAACTCTTGAAAGAAATTATGGCAACATAAGCTTGCCACAGCTAAAGAAGGGAAAAGTTCTCAAGAGAATCCTTAACTCAAAAACAAATGTTCAACGACTAACAAAAGGTCTAGCAAATGAAATCTACATCATCAAATGTATCAACCTGCGCTAAGTCCTCATAAGTCGAGGCCTCTGCACCAAAGTTCAAATTTGGGCAGTGAAAAAATAGGCCACATCCTTCATGGATGTCAGCAGCTCCCAAGTCATCAGTCAAGCTAATATCTAATCTAGCGGGGTTGCAAGTAAAAAGCTCGCCCCTTTTATAATCAATGATGAAAGCCATTGCAAACTACCGTCAGGATAGGCATCGAGATTATTCGATGATGTAAGCCGTTGTAAACTACCGTCATGGTAAGCATCGCGATTATCCAATGATGTAAGCCGTTGTAAAATACCGTCAAGGTAGCCATCGAGATTGTCCGATGATGTAAGCCATTGTAAACTACTGTCATGGTAGGCATCGACATCAACTCAATGGAAATCTAAACCGTTTGAGTCAGCTCCAGCGTAAGCATCAACATCAACCCGATGGAAATCTAAACCGTTGGAGTCAGTCCCAACGTAAGCATCGACATCAACCCGATGGAAATCCAAACCGTTGGAGTCAGCCCCAACGTAAGCATTGGCATGAACCCGATGGAAATCCAAACCGTTGGAGTCATCCGCAGCGTAAGCATCAACATCAACCCTATGGAAATCCAACCCATTAGAGTCAACCCCAGAATAAGCATTGGCATCAACCCCCGATGGAAATCAAACTGTTGGAGTCAACCCTAGCGTAGGCATTGACATTAATCCCCGATGGTGATCACCAAACAACCTCTTATACAATTAAAAGTCAAACCGTTGGTGTCAGCCCCAACGTAGGCATCGGGAAGGTCCGGTGGTTTGAACAATAAAATTATCCCCAGCAAAAATATTTAGAATGTCCGGGATATGAACATTTAAGTTTATCTTTATTAAAGAAGCTCGAGAATGTCCGGTGGTGGAAGCCGTTGATGTCAGCCCCAATAAAGGCATCGATAATGTCTGATGGTATATGATACATGACTTGATATGTGATTTGCGAGTTACGAAGTGCGATGTGTGAAGTGCGATTTGCGAAGGGCAATGTGCGATTTGCGATTTGCAAAATGCGATATGCGAAGTGTGATTTACGAAGTGCGATTTATAATATGTGAAGTACGAGGTGCGATGCAATCAGTGAAGCCATCGGCAACGTCCGGTGACAGCAGTATAATAATCATCCTCCCTAGAAGATGGGAGTAACCCTTTTAAAATTTTAACACTCTTATATCACATCATACCATCTTTTACATGAAATTACATCTCTAGATATACCTTGTCATATTTCAAGTGTCTAGTAGTATTTGTCATGTTCATTTCATTGCATTGCATAAACATTGCAAAGAGTAGACACTCGAAATTTTGCTTTCCTTGGACTAACCATGCTGGAGGGCAAAAACGTATTTTTACACCTTAGAGATAGCCCCGGAGGACTATAACAACAATTAAACACCGAAGGCAGCCCCCTGGGAGATCAAATCAAACCTCGAAGATAACCCCGAGGAAAGACAGAATCAACAACAGTCAAACCTCGGAAACAACCCTGAGGGACCGCTAAGCAACAATCAAACCCCGGAGACAACCCTGGGAGGGCTGATAAGTAGGTTTTATACCTACTTATCTGGTATTTATTACTTGAATTAGTTGCTTAAACCTATGTTTCATAGTTACTTTGCATGCATTGTGTGTTCATTTCATACATTTTATGTTATTTTGTAGGTTATGACACGATATTGACAAGAAGAAGCAAGGAAAAGCAATTTGGACATCATTTGGACTAAAATATGCAAACAAGTGCAAGAAGGGAAGATTGTAGGGCTTTTAACACAAAGTTGGATGCATGTTCTTGACTTGAAACTTGGATTTTATTGTATATCTACTTCTTAGCTTTTTGAAACATCTTTAATCATCCCAATCGGAGTTCGGATGTGGGAGTTATGGCCTTTTTATCAACAAAGATCAAAGTTCAAAGTTGTCCTGCTTGCAATTTACATAGCATCTATTTCAAGCCGGATTTCGATCTTGATCCATCCAGAATCTGTCAATTCTTAAAGAATGAAAGTTGTAGATCTCGTTGATATCTTCGATTTAATAGGTAACAGGCCTCGTAACTCCTAGCAGATCAAAAGTTATGCCTATTTTACCAAAGGACGTCGTAGCAGAAAACAGAGCGGCGCGGGGCGCGCCATAAATGAACTATGAGCGGTGTGGGGCACGCCGGGCCAGCAAATTCTCTACTACAGTAGAGTGGGACGAGCCCAAATTGGCCTAGGAACAGCATTGGGCTCGCCGGTCGGCGGGGGGAGAGTTAAATTGGGTGTTATGTTATCCAATTTGAGCTAGAATAGGATTCTTAGTTGCTTAACTTGCTAGGGTGTCCATTAGAACTATAAATACTTGATTTTAACTTGGATTGAAGGCTAGTTTTTAAGGATTCCATTAGATTAGATTAGAGTAGATTAGGAGCAAAACCCTAGTTCTTATGAGATTTGGAGATTGAAGCAACTTGGAGACCATTGAAGATCAAGAGCAGGAGCTTGAGGAAGATGAAGATTTGCTGACAACAGATTTTTTCTTTACTCTACTCTTAGTTTTGTCTTTTAATGTGTATTCAAGTGTGAATTCTTAGTTTTAATTCAATGAACTAATTCTTTGTTTAAGATTACAATGGATCTTATTGTGTAGTTTATTTTAATATGCTTCGCTATCAATTATTATGTTCTATCGTGAGGATTGTCTATTGTGATTTGGACTTAATTGTTTAATTGATTGGCCATCAATTACCGTGATAATCTATATGAACTCGAGAGATAAAATTTAGATTTAGATTTGATCATGATAGCATGTGTTTGTAATTTCTGCATAGATGGAATTCATAATTCGTGTTTAGGATAGAGATATGCCTTTACGCCATATGTAATCTTATAGAGAACTTGTGCTTTAAATCCTTTTTAATTGTAATTCACATAGAGATATAGTGGATTAGTTAAGTAGGGTGTCTTGCTTAATTCTATCATCTGTGGATTTAAGTGAGTATGAGTATTATGCATCGAGAGGTGGTTTTATCTACTTTAGTGTTCTTGATTAACAATTCAGGATAGAGAATAATTGATGAGAAGTGTGTTAACTTAAATGAAGCAATAAGTGAAGTTGTGATTTTAATTCTCCGTAATCTTAATTTAACTAGTGAAATTTAATAGTAGTTTAATTATATAATTTAAAATTCATTCATTTAAATAAGATTGAGTTGATTACGGGTTAATACTTGGTGATTATTATTAAACAATTCCTCGTGGGAACGATACTCTACTTTTATTTTATTACTTGTTGACCACGTATACTTGCGTGTTGTGCGTAATTAGATTTTACCCAATAAGTTTTTGGCACCGTTTTCGGGGAATTGATTTAATAATTATTTACCAATATTAATTTCAATCAAATTAGTCTTAATTTAAACATTTTTATTTTTATTTTTAATTCTCTTCCTATATTTCTCTCTTTTCAGGTACGATGGATGACTTTGCGTATCAATGGCCATACACGAACATGACTCAACCAAGGGAAACAGGGATTGATGGGCTTAATACATTTTCTGTAGAAGTCAGTAAAAATTGAGGCAAATTCGAAGACGTTGGAGGATATCACAGCCCAACAGAGTTGAAGGATGACAAACATGACTCAACCAAGGGAACACATGGATTGATGGACTTAATGCATTTTCCGCAATACTAGCACATATTGAACAATTTTCGAGGACGTTGGACGTTATTGCAGCCCAAAATAGTCGAAGGATGGTAGTTACGTGTGACTATTGTGCTGGCAACCATCAAAGTCATTAATGTACCGTCAATTTTGAACCGGTACAATATAGTAGTGATTACCTCAACAACTATGTTGATCCTAACTATCACCAAGATTGGGGGTATCACCCGAATTTTTCATGGAGCTACAATTATGATGACCAACATTACGCTCTAAATTCATCATACACACCTGAATTTGCATGTCCACCTCCAGTGCCACAAGAAGAAGATAATTCAAGGCTGGAGGAAGCGTTGTCCGAGATCAGAGCGACAAATGAGAAGTGGCAGATTAATCAAGAGAGGTCAAATCGAAATCTAAGGACGAAAATTCAAAATCTTGAGAATCAGATGGAGCAAATGACCAGAGCCTTAAACAACCACCCTCCAAACACTAGGCTTTATGACATGGATGACAAAACTGACGGAGAACCCGAACCGAATCTGCGATTGGATGAGCTATAAGATATCGAAAGTGTGGAGACAATTGGGGATAATGAAATAGAGGTCGACAAAGATCTAAATGGATCTCCACCAAAGATCAAAGAGTCAGTCAGATTTGCAAAATCATGCCCACTTGGAAGTTATGTCGTCGGCGAAGCTCTTGATGACATAAGAGCGAGTACAATTTTGAATCCATGGTGGGACAAGAAAGAGAAGATAGACGAAGAACCCATGGTGTGGGACAAGCTTCCATGCCCCAAAGTGATCACATACACAATGGAGAAAACACCTAGTTGTGGGATGTTCTTGATTGAGATCATACCAAATCAGAGCATGCTAGGTGACTTTGATGCATTGGTCATTGCCTATGGGAACCTCCAAAAGGACAATTTATTTCCGATGGATGGAGGGTTCCTAAATTATCGAAGAGGAATTGGATAGCGTTGACCAGACAAAGTTTGGCTGAAAGACTACAAATCAAGCGCTTATTGGGAGGCAACCCAAGTATAATTTTTAGCTCTTTTTGGTTTCATAGTATTTAATAAATTTTTATGTCTTAGGATCTAACAAGCTTGCTTCTATCATATTCACAGGTTAGTCAAGTCCAACTCAAGTGTGGTGCCCGATTTATTCCAATGTGTCTGGCCTATTCTTCAGACTTAGTAGACAAGGAGGAAAATGTTGTATTTTCAGGAAAGTCCTCTCTTTTAATTTTTCCTATCTTAGCCATTTAGGACAATGCCTGTTTTAAGTTTGAGGGTATTTATCATGTTTAGTATTTACTTGGGCAATGTTTTAATGGAATTTAATTTTGGCCAATGATAAGTGGATGGTTGATATTGTTAATTCTTGGAGAATTGATGAGCATGCTTAGTCTATATTTTAACTTATTAGTTGGTTTTCACAATACTTGCGAATTTTTTGAAAATTTTTACACATATCCATTTGTTTAGCTAGTTGGGATTGATTTTTTTTTTGCTAAATGCTTATGAAAGATACCATTGCAACTTGAGAAATCTTATTTGAGCATCATTCGAAGTGAAAATTAGGCACTCACATAAGTTTGGGGGAAATCTTGGGGTATTTTTGAAAAAAAAATTATTGGAACCTTCCCGAGTTGAATAATTGAAGCATGTGGTGGGTCGAGATGGAGTGTAAAATGCACTCTCCATAAACACATGCACGAGATGGAGCGTAAAACGCACTCGTTCAATGAAAAGTGAAAAACGAGATAGAGTGTAAAACACACTCGTTCAATGAAAAGTGGAAAGTGAGATGGAGCGTAAAACGCACTCACTAAATAGAGAAAAGAAAATATGTATGTTTGAAATACTTAGGAAGGGTTCATATGTGCTTAAATATTTGAATATTCGGTTGATCCTCAAAGAAAAAAAAAGAAGAATTTTTTTTTGTGCTTTGTCTATTTTAGCGGTGATTAATGTTATAAGAAGTTTTGAGAGTTGTTTTTGAAAATATTTTATGAGTGTTAGTTGATCTTAGCTAAATCACGACTAGTTTGAACATATGGATGCACACACGCACTTAAAGGATCATGAATAGATGTGAAATTAATGAAAGTTATTGAAATTGTAGACATGACATTGTTTTGAAGTTTTCATTGAGTTATTATTTGAGGTAACCTTTGAGGCCAGTGTTCAAATTCATATTGATTCATTGTTTAAGTGGATCATTACTAAAGAATTAATCTGTCTAATTTGTGTTTTTGCTTGAGGACAAACAACTGTTTAAGTTTGGGGGTATTTGATAAGTATATTTTATACCTACTTATCCGGTATCTATTACTTGAATTAGTTGTTTAAACCTATGTTTCATAGTTACTTTGCATGCATTGTGTGTTCATTTTATACATTTTATGTTATTTTGTAGGCTATGACACGACATTGGCATGAAGAAGTAAGAAAAAGAAATTTGGACATCTTTTGGACTAAAATATGCAAGCAAGTGCAAGAAGGGAAGATTGCAAGGCTTTTAACACCAAGTTGGATGCATGTTCTTGGCTTGAAACTTGGATTTTATTGTAGATCTACTTCTTAGCTTCCTGGAACATCTTGAATCGTCCCAATCGAAGTTCGGATGCGAGAGTTATGGCCTTTTTATCAACAAAGATCAAAGCTCAAAGTTGTCCTGCTTGCAATTTACATAGCATCTACTTCAAGCCAGATTTCGATCTTTACCCAGCCCGAATCTGTCAATTCTTAAAGAATAAAAGTTGTATATCTCGTCGATGTCTTCGATTTGATTGGTGGCAGGCCTCATAACTCTTACCGGATAAAAAGTTATGTCAATTTTACCAAAGGACGTCGCAGCAGAAAACATAACGGCGCGGGGCGCGCCGTGTTACGCCCCCAAAATAGGTCCACACGACCCATTCTGAGTCGCCAGATATCGCACTATAAAAATCAAATATAAACTTCATTTATACAACTGTTGAACTGTCGTGCAGAGTACGACAGCAGATAAGCTGTGAGTTTTAATACAAATATATATAACTCTCGTGGTGCCTTGACCACAAGACCTTACAATGGTACCTTACATAAAGGTATAGTCAATAATTGTTTTAGAAATTAAAATCTTTGGAAAATACTCAAGGAAACCTTTGTACATGGGAGGCCATTCATATGTCTACAAAATTATCCTTGGTTGACCCAAAAGTCCCCAAAGAAAAATAAGAAGATTACTATCATCTTCTTTCTAATGGTGAGTCTTCTCTTGACATATAATTATCTCCGTTGTCTCCAAGGGAAAATTATATTTCAAATAAACTCCAAGATCATATAGGTAGTGCTCGTAGATATACTCAGCAAGTGAATGTGCATAACCCTGTCTTATGATAACACGAGGTTGTATGTCATTAGACATCTTGTATGATAGTGGTAAAACACCCTTCCAAAGTTGGGTTCATCTCACCCTATTCGATTCACCAAAATTAAATATCAAATGACGTATACAATACGACACACTTATCTAAAGTTCTCAACAAAATTATTTCCATACTATTTAGGGAGAACCTCAACAGCTATAGACCACCGTTCTATTCCCCTGTTATCCTCGCTCGACTCGACAACACTCTTATTACCTGAAAAGAATTGTGAAGCAAAAAGGGTGAGCACAACTAGCCCAGTAAAGAATATCATGACTACAGCTAATTTACATCATCAATAGCCTTCATCAGTAATAAATCAGAGATTTAGAACATATGGTAGATGATAAAACTTTTCAACCATAGTTGCAGCGAAACGAGCAATCCATTAGAAGAGTCAAATAGACCATCAGGTCTATTATCTTCTCCATGTTAAAAGTCCACCAATAATGTTTTATCCCTGTAACATCAATCAATAATTCCTGTCCACAATCATATGAATAACTCGTAATCATAATTGTGATTCTAAATTCCTCTTCGCACCCAGGACGAAGATAATTTTTATCACCCATCTTCACCTGAAACATAAAAAATCATGGTTATACCAAATCGCAATTCCTGCTCATAATCATACTAATAAATTCATCTTTGCACTACGGCCAAAGATATTCATTAACAATTCATCTTTGCACTACAGGCCAAAGACATACAACTGTATTTTAGAAGAGTCAAGTAGAGCATGATATCTACTATCTTCTACGAATTAAAAGTGTATAATCAATATTTTATCGCTGAGACCCAGCTTAATAAATAATCCACATCATCGAATCATCCCTGCACTACGGCCAATGATATTTATGTAATCATCAATGGTCATGATTATACCAAATAATCCCTGGTTATAATCATACCAATAACTGTCCATCAATGCACTACGGGCCAATGAGGACTTTTACCACATCATCTATAACATTACGGGTCATGATTATACCGAATGATCCCTGGTCATAATCATACCAATAAACAGTTCTTCTACGCGCATAAGCCAAAGATACTCATCAATCAATAGTTCATCTTTGCACTTAAGCCAAATATATACAACTGTAAAACCAATAATCAACAGTCCATCTTTGCACGTAAGCCAAAGATATACAACTGAAAAACTAATAATCAATAGTCCATCTTTGCACATAAGCCAACGATATACAACTGTAAAATCAATAATCAACAGTCTATCTTTGCACGTAAGCCAAAGATGACTTTCATCATACTATGAGCATGAGGATGATGATAATAATATAAGCATTAATCAAACGAAATCAAGGATAAATATTAAAGACTTTAAATTTATCCAGAGTTTAAAATATCCCAATGTTATCAATCACTTAATAATCCCATAATCTAATATCATTAATATTATAACAATATTTTAATCGTTTCTTAAACTTATAAATAATTTATTTTAATTGTTTACACTTTACCAAATAATGTATTTAATAATTTAAAAATGCAATACTCATAAGATTTAATCACCAATGATCAAATCCCTTATCAAAAATCTGCATATACCTTATATAGGATTTCCAAGCCATAAAATTTTATTGACAAATTTTTCAACTTCACATAACATATTTAATTCATATGTTCATAACTAAACTATTTTCATGAAAAATAACAAATCAGTACCAAAAAGTTTTTTTTTCTGGGATTTAACAGAATATAGTCCCATATTGAACATATATTTTTCTCGGAATTTTTAAAATTTATTTACTATTTTTCATATGGCCAAAACTGTCGAATATTTAGACATTTATCATAAACTGTACTTTTGTCCAAAAATTCCAAAATTTACAGGGTATACTCCTGTTATATATATGTACTCCCAATAAAAATTTCACAAATTTTGAAGTTAACCACAAGGAGTTATAAGGGTTTACTTTTAAAATAGTTTTTTTTATAAAATTCATAACTCCTAATCTATACATCCAAAAATCGTCATTTTTGGACACAATCTAGAAAACTCATTAAATTATCATTTCAAATTTTTCCAGAATTTTTGAGGTTCAGAAAAATTACGAAACTACAAATGGATTTTCGCCCGCCATGCGATAATCCACGTAGACAGATCATTTTCACAATTTAATAAGGAATGAATACGAATGATCATTCACCAAGCATGCAGTAATCCACATAGACATGTTATTCCAACAGAATAATAAAGAATGTAATAACAGAAGAATTCACCATGCATGCGGTAGTCCGCGTAAACAGGTAATTCCAACAGAATAATAAAGAATGGAATAACAGAAGAATTCACCAGGCATGCGATAGACCACACAGACAGGTTATTCTAATAGAATAATAAATAACGGAACCAGGTCATACGTAATTCGCACAGACAGGATATTCCAACAGAATAATAAAGAATGGAACCAGGTCATGCGTAATACGCACATGATATTCCAACAAAATAATAAAGAATGAAACTAGGTCATGCGTAATCCGCATAGACAGGTTATTCCAACAGAATAATAAAGAATGGAATAACAGAAGAATTTCACCATGTATACGGTAGTCCGCATATACAGGTTATTCTAACAGAATAATAAGGAATGGAATAACAATAGCTCTCTTCATGAATACGAAATAAATTATACCCTTTACCTTAGAAGAAAACTGGAATAGTGAGGTAACAAACTTCTCTTCTCATTTCTCTCTATAATAATTGCTTTATAGCTTTAGTGAATTGGTGAAAAATAATGAAGGAATGAGCTTCTATTTATAAAAAAATATAGTTTCAATAATTATACGTTTTGGGGCTCGATATATTACAGTATAATACCTTCTTCTATTTCTTTATTTTTAATTTAGTCCTGCAAGTATTATCAAACTTGCACCACCTCCCCTAATAGTAAATCGTGTGAATCAATAGTAAATCATGTGAATCAATAGTTCTAGACATGTGAAAATACGAATTACAGTATAGTACCTCCATCTATACCTCTATTTTTAACTTAGTCATGCAAGTATTATCAATCTTGTACCACCTCCCCTAATAGTACAAGAATGTGAATCAATAGTACACACATGTGGACAAATAGTTATAATAATGTGAATTAATAGCAATTAATTGCTCATTTATCCGATTAATTACCCGATTGGTCAGTATAACTTCCAGACATCAATTAATATCGAAATAAATATCGATTTTCACTAACACTAATAATTCCAACACAATGAAACTATCAATTTTATCTTTAATCAACACGAACTTATTCATCATTAATATTATAACTCACAATATTTAACAACCAGGTCGTTCCCAAGAAAGAGGGGGCTTTTCGATAATGATTTCTCCCAATTGGCGCGCAATTAGATTATCTAACCTGTCCTTGACAGAACTTCTAGACATTGTCAATATTACAAATAATAATATGAATAACTTTATCGTCTCAATTATTGATTTAATAATATAACATATTATACAGATAATACTATGACAATAATTGAATCAATAATATGAGAGATATGATGCAACAATTATTGTAGCAATAACTGAGTATAACTGAGTGACATCTTACGTAAGCATCAATAATTAATACCGTGTGCTACTATGCAACCACGCGTATTACTGTAGTTTTACTACCGGGTAGTTCAACAGTTTTAACGGTAACACTTTCGCCGTTATTTTTATAAAAAGATAATTTTGTCGTTTTCTTACTACGACAATACATCCATTGTGGGGTCCACCAATGATTGTGCCGTCGTACGGATATTCTCCGTCCAAACGAATATTTTATAACAACTTGTATACTTTTCAAAATTTTCACATATCACCCTTAACTTTAACCCTTTCTCAATTTAACCATTTACTAAATAAAATAATAATTATAAGAAAATTGAATACTTTCATTTCATAATTTCGGGATCTCACATGCTGGGCCAGCAGAGTCTTTGCTACAGTAGCGCGGGACGCGCCCAAATTGGCCTAAGAACAGTGCTGGGGGCGTTGGTCGGCGGGGGGAGAGTTAAATTGGGTGTTATATTGTCCAATTTGAGCTAGAATAGGATTCTTAGTTGCTTAACTTGCTAGGATGTCCATTAAAACTATAAATACTTGATTTTAACTTGGATTGGAGGTTAGTTTTTAAGGATTCCATTAGATTAGATTAGGAGCAAAACCCTAGTTCTTATGAGATTTGGAGATTGAAGCAACTTGGAGACCATTGAAGATCAAGAGCAGGAGCTTGAGTAAGATCAAGATTTGCTGACAACAGATTTATTCTTTACTCTACTCTTAGTTTTGTCTTTTAATGTATATTCAAGTGTGGATTCTTAGTTTTAATTCAATGAACTAATTCTTTGTTTGAGGTTACAATAGATCTTATTGTGTAGTTTATTTTAATATGCTTCGCTATCAGTTATTATGTTCTATCGCGAGGATTGTCTATTGTGATTTGGACTTATTTGTTTAATTGATTGGCCATCAATTACCGTGATAATCTATATGAACTCGAGAGATGAAATTTAGATTTAGATCTGATCATGATAGCATGTGTTTGTGATTTCTGCATAGATGAAATTCATGATTCGTGTTTAGGATAGAGATACACATTTACGCCATATGTAATCTTATAGAGAACTTGTGCTTTAAATCCTTTTTAATTGTAATTCACATAGAGATAGAGTGGATTAGTTAAGTAGGGTGTCTTGCTTAATTCTATCATCTGTGGATTTAAGTGAGTATGGGTAATATGCATCGAGAGGTGGTTTTATCTGCTTTAGTATTCTTGATTAACAATTCAGGATAGAGAAAAATTGATGAGAAGTGTGTTAACTTAAATGAAGCAATAAGTGAAGTTGTGATTTTAAATCTCCGTAATATTAATTTAACTAGTGGAATTTAATAGTAGTTTAATTATATAATTTAAAATTCATTCGTTTAAATAAGATTGAGTTGATTACGAGTTAGTATTTGGTGATTATTATTAAACAATTCCTCGTGGGAACGATACTCTACTTTCACTTTATTACTTGTTGACCACGTGTACTTGCGTGTTGTGCATAATTAGATTTTCCCCAACAAGGGAAACGATGGAATGTTGACAAATGCAATATAAACAACAGTCATCTAGTTCCAGATAAAGTCATAAAGAGCCATCACAACAATCCCAAGTGCAAACTGCGCAAGACAGCTCAACGAACCGTGTGCGAAGACCTGAAGATGATATTATGGTTATGGACCCATCTTCCCGAATTTGGAAAAGGTTAAGCCCTATGTCATCACGTAGCTTTTGGAAAGAGCATTCCGAAATGGTATGGCACATCTCCATCAGATTCTCGCATTGCAAGATATGAAGGTTTCAGCAGATAGCGCGTCGATCGAGGGAACAAACTTTGAGGCGACAGGGCCCACCAGGACCTACGACTACCGCAGGTCTACCTGTTGCTGGTCGGGTCTTTAAATATTAGACCCCAAGCTCATTTTTAGCATATTTCAGAGAGAGAAAGCTTAGGAGAGACAAAATCCGAGGGTTTAAGAGAGAAACAACTCAAATCTTGCTCCAAATTCTGTAAATCTCTATTATAAACACTTGTATACATAGAAACTTCAACATATCAAGTTTTCACCGGTTGAAATCAAGTTCTAGCAAGTATTTAGCAGTTTGTTTGTAGATCTCACGCTATACTGTAAGATCTTCTTAGATTTGAGTTCATTTATTACTTTATATATATATATATATATATATATATATATATATATATATATATATATATAAGTTAATAGTACATAGATCTAGCTTTTTACCGTTCATTTTGTGTAAATAGTTGATATTTGCAGTGTTTTGACTAGATCTATCCTAGATCTAGCTTGATCTAGTATTTAACCGGTCCAAAAGCTTCACAGCTTGACCCATTGAGCTAGATAAGCATAGATCTAAGTATATCTAGTTTTGTAAATATTTACCAACCACGTGACCCTAGATCTGTATCTAGAAGAAACTGGAAACTTATCTACATGCGTGCAAGGATTTAATTAATAAATCACTTGTTTAGCGAAGTTATGTAATATATGTATATATTATGTTTAAATATCTAGTTTGCAAGCTTTAAAGGATATCATGTGAGCCTAAGAATCATAGGGTTGAAGATTTAATCAATAGATCTAGATTCGGTTCCCATGATGGACTTGTTTAAGTTGTAAAATAAGCTTGCAACCCATTGTACATGTAATTTTGGACCTTAAAACGGTTATATAAATTTAAGGTCTCGAAATAGTGAAATCGTGGTCTTTGGGTGCTCGGGCTTACTTTGATGGCTTTCATGGCCATAAGGAGCCTGACCCTTGTAAATAGTTTCAGTTTAGTTCAAGGATGCTTCACATTTTAAATAAAATCAAATGAACCCGCTTATAGAATAAAATTGGAAGAATCAAAGGGCCTCGATTCCTATTTGTGAGAAAGGGTTTGAAAACTAGTTTCCAAAACATCACTTTCATATGCTTGTTAAATAAATAATTTTTTCTATAAATCAAACCCTTTGTACATAGGTCTAAAGAGGCACACCACTACTTTCAAAATAAAGCACTCGAGCACTTTTATTAAAGCTTCACACACACATACACAATGCATAGGGAATGAAAAAGTTGCGCTAACCATGTTTCACGGAAGTTGGGGGGTGCCTAACACCTTCCGCTCACTTAAGCAAACCCCCAAACTTTATGAATATCAGGCTCAAGACCAATTAAATGGAGTCACATATTGGACCATATTGCGAAAACCTTTCAAAATTCGGAGTAGTTGGTACAACCATTTAAACTCATACCAACTGGCGGCTCTGTCTAATTCAGCCAAATCGCGCATAAAATCAATCTTTTCAAAATCGTCGACATTTATGTCGGTCTTTTCCTTAAACTCACCCTTAAAACAAATAAATCAACCTAGCGAGATATAAAGGGTAAGAAAAACTTAAGAATCGAAATTCCCAGCGTCGGCAATAGGGAGATTAAATTTGTTATAGATGTTGTGCCTGGAATGACACCAGTTTCTATTGCACCATATCTTATGGCACTAATAGAAATGAAGGAATTAATGATTCAATTACAAGAACTATTAGATAAGAAGTATATTCAACCAAGTGTGTCTCTGTGGGAAGCACCAATGTTATTCATAAAGAAAAAGGATGGATCATTGAGACTTTGTATCGATTATCGGGAGTTGAACAAAGTAATAATTAAGAATAAGTACCCATTGCCCAGGATCGATGATCTCTTTGATCAGTTGAAAGGGGCAGAATATTTTTTTAAGATAGATTTCCGAACGGGGTACCATCAGTTGAAAGTGAGAGAAGGGGATGTACCTAAAACGGTGTTCAGGACTCGTTATGGGCATTATGATTTCCAGGTAATGTTGTTCGGGTTGAAAAATGTGTCAACCGCATTCATGGACATGATGAACCAATTATTCAAGCAGTACTTGGACAAGTTTGTAGTTGTGTTCATAGATGATATTCTAGTTTATTCAATGACGTCAGAAGATCATGCAGAACACTTAAGGATAGTGTTGAAAATACTAAGAAAGGAGAAGTTGTACTCTAAATTCACGAAGTGTGAGTTTTGGCTAGAGAGAGTGCAATTTTTAGGGGGCACATAATTGACAAGGAAGGGATATCAGTAGATCCAGTGAAGGTGGAAGCATTGATTAATTGGGAACAACCGAAGACACCGACAGAAGTGCATAGTTTCTTAGGGTTAGCAGGTTATTATCGAAGATTTATACAAGATTTTTCAAAGATAGCTACTCCGTTAACAAATTTGACGAGAAAGACAGTGAAGTTTATGTGGACAGAGAAGTATGAAGAGAGTTTTCAAGAATTGAAGAAGAGACTGAGTGACGCACCTGTATTGTCATTACCTGATGATACAGGAAGTTTTGTAGTTTATAGCGATGCTTCGCATAGGGGACTTGGTTGCGTGCTTATGAAGCACATAAAAGTCATTGCATATGCATCACAAAAATTGAAGGATTATGAGAGGGGATACCCTACTCATAACCTAGAATTGGCAACGGTGGTGTTTGCCTTGAAGATATGGAGACATTATCTTTATGGGGAGAAATGTGAGATATACATGGACACAAAAGTCTAAAATATATCTTCACAGAAAAGGAGTTGAATATGAGACAAAAGAGATGATTATAATTAATAAAAGATTATTATTGTGATATTTTGTATCATCTGGGAAAAGCAAAAGTAGTGGCCAACGCCTTAAGTAGGAAGGGTCGGGAGAAGCTATCAATGTTAACGGCTCATAATGAGTTAATAATGGAGATAGCTAGAATGGAATTAGAGGTTAGACTGTGATGCCACCAAATTTAGATACATGTACCTCGAATCTGGTGCTCCACGATCTAACTTATACAACATACTAATAACACATACAACAGAATAATAAAATTATTTACATTGATATAACATAAATATTTTTGCCCCAAATCTTGCAACCATTACTAATAAACTTCATAACTTAATCCATAACATACTTAATACATAACATTAATTAAGTCTTAATACAACATAAGAATAAAATTCTAGCATAGAAGAACAAAGCTACTCCGTAGCCTTGCCTTTGCCCTTGTCCTTTCATGAGGTTCTACCTTGCTCTGTCTTAACTGAAATGTTTAAGGGGAGCAAGAGTGAGCAACAAATTTACTCAAAAAGTAATATAACAATAATGTGAACGCCCATATATAAAGTTCATAATCTCAAAGGTTATAATGACAATTGATAGCTCAAGAATTTAAATAAGAATGTTGTGAACAAAATAGATATCAATGGTTCCAAATCTATCCTTTAAATTTAATAAAGCGTCACTATGGACCGAAAAACTATTAAAGAAATTCAAAAGTTTCAACAATTTCAAGAAAATGAATATTTATCACTGAGTGGTCACTATGGACCAAGAATTATTAGAAGAATCCAAAGATTTCAGTAATTCCAAGTTAATGAATATTGAACACTGAGTAGTCGCTGTGGACACTGAACTTCTACAAGAATTACCATAAATTTTCTAGTAACCTAATTTCTAATAGAATCACTGGGAAAACTCCAGCAACCCAAACAAGTACAATAAGTGTAATGACCGAGAAAATTAGACTTGAATGTAAATAAATTTTTATATGATTATATTAAATAAAAATAATATTATGTGGATTATTTCTGTGTAAAGAGTTTAAAGGTCATTCTCTGACCTAGGATGAATGTATGATGGTAGTATTCGGGCTATGTACTAGAATTAATGTGACACCCTCAAATCCAGGTACTCGAATTTCCCACAGATTTGGTGTTCACTCACCAAAAAAAATAACATCTATCTACCCATAATAAAAATAATAATGAAACTGAAATAGAAATCCTTCCAATTACGGGTTACAACAGCTTAACAAAACAATCCCAGGTAATCGAACCTCAATACAACAATGCAGAAACATTACATAATTTAAATAAGTCTTGAACATAACATAATAAGTCTTAACATCAGCATTCTTAAATAATAAACAAGTCTTCATCACTTGCTTGCTTTTCCCTTGCCCTTACCAGTAGATGGCTCATCAACTCTTTCAACTTTAGCTGCAATGTTATTATGCAAGAGTGAGCAACAATTGCCCACAAGTTTACCAATAACAATAATAATAACATGCTAATAAACAATGGATACTGAACAAAAGAAAGCTCAGCTTTTGAATCGAGATTAGAACAGGAATCAAAAGTACGTTTGAGGGTCATAAGACCATGAACTATATCTTAGGTTATCAAGTATTTCTACTTTAAACCTTTAACAGTCATAAGACTATATGGACCTTACTTCTCGTACTTAGGGGGATCATCCCTTAGTACCATGTATGTGCACAACATCTTAACGCTATCGCGTAGTACAATCCCCCGTAACAGGGTTGTTCATCTCAGCTTTGACATTAATGTCCACACCAAAGGAAGTTTGGTTTGGATTAACTTCAAGGGTAATTTAGAGTTCAATAATCATCAACTAAGGATTAGTTGAATCAATAAGGATTCACTATCAATTCAAGATTTTAATGCGATAATGTAATCAATATTCAAATCAAAGATTGAATCTCAACTCTATACAATTGAATGAACATTGTATAACCAAAGTATTACTTTAAAAGAGTTAGAATATTTCATTTGGAATCATGAACTTGAATGATTAAGCTTTGAACAGTTCAAAATAAGAATACAAAGCTTGCTCAATGAAAGTTTAGAGTCATGGAACTTGATTAATTATAATCATGATAAAGTAAGAAAACTTGTATAATCGTAATCAAGATAGGGTAAGGAACTTGCTTAACATAGGAGTAAGGTTAAGAAATATGCTTCGTGCGTAGGCTAAACGATTACTACTCACGTTCACCACAAGTCCTACACACATACCATATGTATTCACAACATTCATTAGTTACATTAATATTAACATTATAGGTTTAGTTCCCTCTTTTAGTACAACTTGTTAACTTAGTTTAAGTTCTGCTCATTACCATTAATCACATATACAAGACTGAAGTCTCAAATCTTAAGTTTAAACAACATTACATCTTCTCATGGACATAACGTTTAGCCCTTATACAACTTATCAAATTATTATGAAATTTTGCCATATGCATGTTAATAATCTGATATAGCATCTTATTACATGTCCAATACATTATCATGTCCATTAGACTAGGTTAGACTAACATGTAATGGACTGTACACAAAGAAAACTAAAACTGCTCAACTCTGATACCTCCACCGGGGCGGGGTTTTATACTGAAGAAAATCCCGCCGGGGCGGGGCATTTTGGCTCGGTAACACCTACCAGGGCGGGGCCACCCAGATTCAGTTTATGCATTTTGCGACTGCACATCAGACCAAAATTCGCAAAATTCACATATAATTAGTAATTTTAACAAACCTACAAGACATAGACTTCACATAATTGTTACCAAGCATGCATACATCGATTTTAAACAACAAAACTACAATATTCATTAAATTTATACCCCTTTAGATTCTTGTCCTTGCTAAAAACCTCATTTTAGACATCCTTAGCGAATTATCTCACCACAGATTCATTTCTTGATTAAATCAGTTCATACAACATGTATTATGTTCGTATTTAAACATATTAACACAATCAATCGTCAATTTACAGATTACAACAAGGATTGAACACTAATTTTAGTTCTAAAATCAGCCTTTTTGTACATTTTATAACAAAACTCAAACTTCTTTTGTAAAACAAGATTTCATGAATCAATTCATACTAAAAATCATTTTCAACCCACATATAATAGATTATATACATCTAATAACATAAACAACCATTATTCTAACAAATCATCAACCAAAACTCTAATTTTGACTTTAAAATCATATATATGTCACTTTAAACTCAAAACTTCCTTTTCAACCAAATTTCATGGATTAATTCACCCCAAAATTGTTTATAAACATCATATATTAGATTATTCATGCATATAAACATTTTATAATAACTTTTCAATAATTACTCATAAAATCCAATTATAGAAGACTAAAATATGTTTTGATGGGAAAACTCAAGAACATAATAAACAGAGATTGAAATTTTGAATTCTTACCCTTTGATTCTTATTTAGATGATAGGAAACCCTCCTATGATTCTCCAAATCTTCTTCCTAAAACTCAATTCTCTCAAACTCTCTTTTTCTCTCTATTTTCTCAAGTTTAGGTCTTAGGAAATTAAGTACGTAAAAAAAATAAGACTGATTAATAATACGCATACTGATAGCTGGCACAACTTGAGTATCAGTTAAGCGCATCATGGCTTTAAGTGTTCCCATGTTCTTAAGGCCATGTTTGGTTTGGCTTTAAAATACCCCTTTTTAGTTTATTTTAATTAACTTGTTTATTACATAGTTTATTTGTCACACTTTAATTAATCAAATAATATTATTTAGCTTTAATTAAATTAAAGGCAACATTACTCATTAAATAGAATTATCACATAATTAAAATTCTCATTTATTAATCATGACAAATCATTAAACCTCTAATTAATTATTAAATTAATTAGAACAACATTATAATTATTAACAATTCGATTAATTTAATAATCCCAAATAAATTATAACTTCGAACTATAAAATTATTTCTCATTAATTTCATTAATACGGCACACTTAATTAAATTAATCTACAACAATAATCTTCAACAATTTCATCAAATATTTATTTAACTCAATAAATAAATCAAAAAAATATTTATTTAATTTAATAAATAATTAATATTATTTACAAAAGTCTCGTTCGTCACATCTTTCCCACCTTAAAAGGATTCTGTCCCCAGAATCATGACTCAATTTATTCGTCCCGTTACATTCTCCCCCCTTACAAAGATTATGTCCCCACAATCGCTACACATATATTAAGAAAATTAGCGAGGGTAGTTTTTCATCATTTGTTCTTCGAGTTCCCACGTAGCTTCTTCAGCATTGTGGTTCCTCCAGATTACCTTAACATAATGTATTACTTTATTTCTGAGTACTTGTTCTTTTCTGTCGACTATCTGAACAGGAATCTCTTCAGAAGATAAGTCTTTCTCAAATTTTTGTGGTTCATATTCTATAACATGCTTATAATCAGGCTTATACGGTCGTTAAACGGAAACATGAAAAACATTATGGACATGCCCTATTGCTGGAGGTAATGCTACCTCATAGGCAACTTCACCAATTCTTCTCAATACTTCAAAGGGTCCAATGAACCTTGGGCTCAATTTTCCCTTCTTGCCAAATCTGATTTTTCCTTTCCAGGGAGATACTTTTAAGAAAATGAAGCTACCAGATTGAAATTCTCGATTCTGTCGATGTTGAACGACATATTTCTTTTAGTTGTCCTGAGTAGCTATCAATCTTGTCCTAACCATCTTAACAATCTCAATAGTTTGTTGTACCAATTCTGGTCCTAGCAATTGACATTCACCAATCTCATCCCAACATAATGGGGTTCTGCACTTTCTGTTATATAACGCTTCGTAAGGCGACATCCCAATACTTGCGTGGTAACTGTTATTGTAAGCAAATTTAACCAACGGTAGATGATCATCCCAATTTCCTTTGAAGTCCATTATACAAGCTCTTAGCATATCCTCTAATTTTTGTATTGTCCTCTCGCTCTGGCCATCTTTTTGAGGATCGTATGCCATACTCATTCTCAATTGCGTTCCCATGCATTCCTGTAGCCTCTTCTAGAAGTTTGATGTGAAACACGGATCTCGATCAGAAATAATAGACACTAGCACATCGTGCCTTAAAATAATCTCCTTTATATATAATTTTGCCAACTGATCTAAGTTAAATCTAATCTTGATTGGTAAGAAATGTGCTAATTTCGTCAGTCGATCCCCGATAACCCATACTGCGTCACAACCTTTTTGATTCATCGGAAGACCTACTACGAAATCCATTGTGATGTGCTCCCATTTCTATTTTGGGATTTCTAATGGTTGTAACAACCCGCTCAGCTTCTGATGTTCTGCTTTAACTTTCTAACATGTCAAACACTTGGCCACACAATCGGCAACGTCTCTCTTCATATTCGGCCACCAGAAATGCTGTCGGAGATCCTGGTACATCTTTATACTCCCCAGGTGAATCGAATACCTTGAGCTATGAGCCTCGCTCAAAATTTCCTCCTTTACCTCGGATATTAGTGGAATCCAAATTCTTTTCTTGAATCTTAATAACCCTTCCGTGTCGACTTTGAATTTCACTTCATCTCCTTTAGATATTCTTTTCCAGATTTTCTCACATTCCTCATCTTTGAGTTGTGCTTCCTTAACCTTATCCACCAAAGTTGGACCGGTTCCCAATTGAAATAGATTTTCGTCTGACTCCTTAGGATATTTCACCTCCAACTCCAGCTTCACCATCGCTGAGATTAGTTCCTCCTGAGCGGTTAACATAGACAGTTTCTCTCGACCTTTTCTGCTTAAGGTGTCGGCAACAACATTCACTTTACCCGGATGGTATAAAATTTCACAGTCATAATCCTTTATTAAGTCCAACCATCTCCTCTGACACATGTTCAAATCCTTCTGTGTGAAAATATATTTCAAACTCTTATGGTCTGTATATATTTCACATTTCTCCCCGTAGAGATAATGTCTCCAGATCTTCAAAGCAAACACTACTGCTGCTAATTCCAAATCATGGGTCAGATACCCCTTTTCATAATCCTTTAGTTGCCGTGACGTATACGCAATTACCTTGCCATTCTGCATAAGCACACAGCCTAGTCCTTTATGCGATGCATCACTATACACCACAAAATTTCCCGTGCTGTTAGGGAGAGACAACACTGGTGCCGAACTTAACCTCTTCTTCAGCTCTTGGAAACTTTCCTCACATTTCTCTGTCCAGACTAACTTCATCGATTTTCTAGTTAAATTCGTCAGCAGAGTCACAATTTTGGAAAAATCTTGAATAAATCTTCTGTAAAAACCTGCCAGTCCTAAAAAACTCCTTACTTACGACAGTGTCTTCGGTTAATCTCTATTCATCACAGCTTCAACTTTTGATGGATCTACTGAAATCTCGTCCTTGTCAATCACATGCCCAAGAAATTGCATCAGCTCTATCCGGAATTCACATTTCAAAAACTTGGCGTACAACTTCTCCTTTCTTAACGCCTCTAATGTCACCTTCAAATGTTCCACATGCTCCTCCTTGGTTTTAGAATATACCAAAATATCGTCGATAAACACTACCACAAATTTATCCAAAAATAGTTTAAACACACTGTTTATTAGGTCCATAAATGTTGCAAGTGCATTTGTTAGACCTAATGACATCACCAGGAACTCGTAATGATCATAATGAGTCCTGAACACTGTCTTGGGTACATCCTCCTTCCTCACCTTCAACTGATGGTACCCATTTCTCAAATATATCTTTGAGAAATACCTAACTCCTTTTAATTGGTCAAACAGGTCGTTAATCCTTGGCAATGGATACTTATTATTAATTGTGACTTTGTTTAATTCTCTGTAATCAATGGAAAGTAGAATCGACCCATCCTTCTTCTTAACAAATAATACCGGCGCTCCCCACAGTGATACGCTCGGTTGGATATACTTATTGTCTAAAAGTTCTTGCAGTTGCACAATCAACTTCTTCATCTCTACCAGAGCTATACGGTACGATGCCTTTGATATTGGGGCAGTTCTTGGTACCAAGTCAATCACGAATTCTACTTCCCTATCTGGTGGAAGTCCTGGAAAGTCATTTGGAAATACGTCTCCAAAGTCTCTAACGACAGGTATCTCTTCCAGTTTTGCACTTTCCTTTTGAGTATTGACTATGTAGGCTAAATATCCTACACAACCTTGTCTCAACAACTTCCTGGTCTGCATCTTCGTCAGACAACTCGCTTGTCTAGGTGACTTGCTACCATAAAATACTACCTTTGACAGAGTTATAAGGTTTACAAACTTAATTTGGCAATCAATTATTGCCCCATAATTGAATAGCCAATCCATTCTTAAAATGACGTCAAATTCCCCAAGTTTAATCGGGATTAGATCTACCATCATTTTGTGGCCCTTAATGTCCACTCTACAGTTCTTGTGTACAAACCTAACAAGAATTATTTCTCTATTCGTAATCTCTCTGTTCAAAGGGTATTCTAATTCCTCTCTAGGCAAATTTAAATTCTTAGCAAAATCATCAGATATAAACGAACAAGTAGCACCCAAATCAAATAATACATAAGCGTAAATATTATTGATAATAATGATACCTGACACCACATCTCGGGACTGCACAACATTTTGCACGGTCATGTTAAAAGTTACGATGGTGGGTCGGTTTGGCGGCGTCAGACCAGTGATAGTCAGAGTGCTACCACCGCTGTTTCCCTTACTTCCACTTGCCCCTGCTCCTCCCGTAACCTTCTTAGGATAATCTTTAGCCAGATGATCCTTAGACATGTAAGTGAAGCAAGCCCCCTTTTTAGGGTTAGGGCAATTTGGCGCTATATGGCCTTCCTTACCACAATTGTAGCAAACCCTATTTCCTTTCATGCATACCCCATGTGATTCTTCCTGCAGGTAGGACAAGCCTCCACCTTCTTCTTCTGACTTCATTGCTGATTCCCAGTATACATATTATCATTCCACTTCCTCTTCTGACTATGACCACCACCACTATTGCTGCCACTAGCTTTGTTGTTCTCACCTTCATTCTTCTTATTCTGTTCTTGATTATACCTGGTCAGAGCATCGCTTCCACCTTCTGCAATGATTTCCTTTTCCAATACTCCAGCAAAAGTGTTCAATTGGAACATTGACACCTTGCTGTACAACCATGGCTTCAACCCTTGTTCAAACCTCCTAGCTTTACTCTCATTTGTATTCACCTGATAAGTTGCAAACCTAGCTAACTCATTGAACTTTGCGGCATATTTTGGCAACGTCATGTTACCCTGCTTCAACTCCAGAAAATGAACCTCCATTTAGTTTTGAGAGCTCGTTGGGAAATATATCTCAAAGAACATCTCCTTGAATTTATCCTATGTGATTACACCATGTCCTCCTCTAACCTTGTTCGCCTGCCACCAATAGTTGGCCTCTGACTTCAGCATAAGCGTTGCAAAGGCGGTCTTCTGTTCATCGTTGACCCTTGCAACGTCAAATACCTTCTCCATTTCCATAATCCAGGTCTGAGCTTTGACCGAATCCATGGATCCCCTAAACTCTGGTTGTCCTACCGCCTTGAAATCCTTAAATGAGGTAGCTTGAGCTTGCGGCTGATTCGCAAGCGCTCCAGCTAATAGGTTTACCAACTGATGAACAGGATTAGCATTGGCACTATCGTTGTTGTTGTTGTTCTTCGTGGATCCTTCTTGAGCTTGTTGACGTGTTGGGCGTCTTCTTGGAGGCATTTTCTGTTTAAGATATACACTTATTAGATCATTACTCAATTCTTAAGTATTTAAGACTTAACTTAAACATTTTAAGATTATCACTTAACACATAATATCTTGAATAAACATTGATATTTTATTCATTAACAACTTTCAAAACATAGAAAGATAGTATCACTGCTATTTATATCAACTATCCCGAGATAAAGAATCTTCAGAATTAAATCATCATATTCCATTGCTTATAACTACACTGGAATTTACATTATTAACTACCATAGATATTCAGATAACTCATACTGTTTCTATCACGACCTACTAAGACGTCAAACAACTTCTCTGCGCTCTTCTTCCATGATACAGAACATCGTCCTACGATCCAGCATGTACCACGATAAGTCCTCGAACTTGACTGGATAGTAAATAACTCGATCTTGAGCTCTGTTCATCGTAGTGTGGAAGGCATAATCCATCTCTCCCATCTTGTCCTTCTTTGCCCGCGCCTCTTCCTCGGCTACATCTGCACGCTGGGAAGCCTCCTCGTCATCTTCAGCCCTTATTCTCTTGACGGACTCTTCTCTCAGATCATCCTTCAACTTCGCAATCTCTGCCATTAGCTGCTCCTTATTTCCCTCTGTGTGAACTAACTTCCACTCCACATTCCCAAGACGTCCATCAAGATCCTGAATTTCTTCATCTTTCTAATCTATAGTGGTCTGGCGTTTATCTGCCAGCTCCTCCAACTCTCTAACTCTATCTTGTAACTCTATATTACGGTCATACACCTCGTCATCATCCTCCTGATCCTCCTGATCAAACTTAGGCTCATACTCCTGACCCTCGACAATGATCAACGGAGGTGGCTCTCTTTGTATCAACTGCTCCCTGACGACATGAATGTCTAGGGGCTCTTCCTCTCCAGGCACTCGGGATTCCTCCTCTCCAGCCCGACTAGATCCTCCAACGTCAGACATCCTGACAACAAAGTTTTAAGTTTTAGTTACAAATGGTTACTCGCGAGCACATAAGTATACCACATAAGCACATATAGTCTTTTATTATCTTCAATGAATTCCTTAATTCATTTCTTAGGACTCGATAAGAGTTTATCACCTCTATGTTCTCAACCTCCTATAAGAATACTACCCTAAGCTTCATAACCTATAGCTTTGATACCAACCTATGACACCCCCAAATCCAGGTACTCAAATTTCTGACAGATTTAGTGTTCACTCACCAAAATAAATAACATCTATCTACCCATAATAAAAATAACAATGAAACTAAAATAGAAATCCTTCCAATTACGGGTTACAACAACTTAACAAAATAATCCCAGGTAATCTAACCTTAATACATCAATGCGAAAACATTACATAATTTAAATAAGTCTTGAACACAACATAATAAGACTTAACATCAACATTCTTAAATAATAAACAAGTCTTCATCACTTGCTTGCTTTGCCCTTGCCTTTACTAGTAGATGACTCATCAACTCTTTCAACTTTAGTTACAATGTTATTATGCAAGAGTGAGCAACAATTTCCCACAAGTTTAACAATAACAATAACATGCAAATAAACAATGGATACTGAACAAAAGAAAGCTCGGATTTTGAATCGAGATTAGAACAGATAATCAAAAGTACATATGAGTGTCACAAGACCATGAACTATATCCTAGGTTATCAAGTATTTCTACTTTAAACCTTTAACAATCATAAGACTATATGGACCTTACTTCTCGTACTTAGGGGGATCATCTCTTAGTACCATATATGTGCACAATATCTTAACGCTATCGGGTAGTATAATCCCCCGTAACAGGGCTATTCATCTCAGCTTTGACATTAGAGTCCGCACCAAATGAAGTTTGGTTTGGATTAACTTCAAGGGTAATTTAGAGTTCAATAATCATCAACTAAGGATTAGTTGAATAAATAAGGATTCACTATCAATTCAAGATTTCAATACGATAATGTAATCAATATTCAAATCAAAGATTGAATCTCAACTCTATACAATTGAATGAACATTATATAACAAAAGTATTACTTTAAAAGAGTTAGAATATTTCATTTGGAATCATGAACTTGAATGATTAAGCTTTGAACAGTTCGAAATAATAATACGAAGCTTGCTCAATGAAAGTTTAGAGTCATGGAACTTACGTAATTATAATCATGATAAAGTAAGGAAACTTGTATAATCGTAATCAAGATAGGGTAAGGAACTTTCTTAACATAAGAGTAGGGTTCAAAAACTTGCCTCGTGCATAGGCTAAACGATTACTACTCACGTTCACCACAAGTCCTACACACATACCATATGTATTCACAACATTCATTAGTTACATTAATATTAACCTTATAGGTTTAGTTCCCTCTTTTAGTATAACTTGTTAACTTAGTTTAAGTTCTGCTCATTACCATTGATCACATATACAAGACTAAAGTCTCAAATCTTAAGTTTAAACAACATTACATCTTCTCATGGACATCACGTTTAGCCCTTATACAACTTATCAAATTATCATGCAATTTTACCATATGTATGTTAATAATCTGATATAACATCTTATTACATGTCCAATACATTATCATGTCCATTAGACTAGGTTAGACTAACATATAATGGACTGTACACAAAGAAAACTAAAACTGCTCAACTCTGACACCCCCGCCGGGGCGGGGTTTTATACTGAAGAAATACCCGTCGGGGCGGGGTATTTTGGCTTGGTAACACCCGCCGGGGTGGGGCATTTTGGCTTGGTAACACCCGCTAGGGCGAGGCCACCCATATTCAGTTTCTGCAGTTCGCGACTGCACTGTTCATCAGACCAAAATTCGTGAAATTCACATATAATCAGTAGATTTAACAAACCCAGAAGACATAGACTTCACATAATTGTTACCAAGAATGCATACATCGATTTTAAACAACAAAACTACAATATTCGTCAAATTTAACCCCTTTAGATTCATGTTCTTGCTAAAAACCTCATTTTAGACATCCTTAGCGAATCATCTCACCTCATATTCGTTTCTTGATCAAATCAGTTCGTATAACATGCATTATTTTTGTATTTAAACATATTAACACAATCAATCGTCAATTTACAGATTACAACAAGGATTGAACACTAATTTTGGTTCTAAAATTAGCCTTTTTGTATATTTTATAACAAAACTCAAACTTCTTTTGTAAAACATGATTTCATGAATCAATTCATACTAAAAATCGTTTTCAACCCACATATAACATATTATATCCATCTAATAGCATAAACAACCATTATTCTAATAAATCATCAACCAAAACTCCAATTTTGACTTCAAAATCATATATATGTCACTATAAACTCAAAACTTCCTTTTTAACCAAATTTCATGGATTAATTCACCCCAAAATTGTTTATAAACATCACATATTAGATTATTCATGCATATAAATAATTTATAACAATTTTTCAACAATTACTCATGAAAATCCAATTATAGAAGACTAAAATATGTTTTGATGGGAAAACTCAAGAACATAATAAACAGAGATTGAAATTTTGAATTCTTACCCTTTGATTCTTGTTTAGATGATAGGAAACGCTCCTATGATTCTGCAAATCTTCTTCCTTAAACTCAATTCTCTCAAATTCTCTTTTTCTCTCTATTTTCTCAAGTTTAGGTGTTAGGAAATAAAGTACGTAAAAAAATAAGACTGATTAATAATATGCATACTGATAACCGGCATAACATGAGTATCAGTTAATCGCATCATGGCTTTAACTGATCCCATGTTCTTAAGGCCATGTTTGTTTTGGCTTTAAAATACCCCTTTTTAGTTTATTTTAATTAACTTGTTTATTATATAGTTTATTTGTCACACTTTAATTAATCAAATAATATTATTTAAATTTCATTAAATTAAAGGTAACGTTACTCATTAAATCGAATTATCACATAATTAAAATTCTCATTTATTAATCATGACAAATTATTAAACCTCTAATTAATTATTAAATTAATTAGAACAACATTATAATTATTAACAACTTGGTTAATTTAATAATACCAAATAAATTATAACTTCGAACTATAAAATTATTTCTCATTAATTTCATTAATGTTGCATACTTAATTAAATTAATCTACAACAATTTCATCAAATATTTATTTAACTCAATAAATAAATTAACAAAAATATTTATTTAATTCAATAAATATTTAATATTATTTACAAAAGTTTCGTTCATCATAATTAAAGTGTATGAATTTCCAATACGAAAATAAATTTTTTCGAGAAATTGCAAAAAAATCACTATTCATCCAAAACTGCTCGGGAATTATTTTTAAATTTCTGAGAAACACGTAATGTTAGAATTCTGGGGAAAGATGGATTATCTAAAAATAATTCAGTGATGGCAAACACAGTTTTTCGCTTGCGTACTCAAATTCAAGATGTTAGTGAAATTGAAAATTTAAAGAAAGGAAATGATTAAGTATAATAATAATGATTATTATACGAAATGAATACGAGTATAATACAATGTATTATACAAGTATAATACGAAGAATAATACAACGTATAATACGAAAATACTACGAAATATATACGCAAAGAATACGAGAATTGTGCGATAAGAATACGAAAAATCAAAGTCTTGGTAAACAAAAGTCAAGGTTGACTATTGGTTAATGGACTTGGTTTATGGCAAGCTCAAATGAATTAAGAAGAAGGCCCAATGAAGAATTAAATCAAGGCCCAAAGAAATGTTAATTCAAGCCCAAAGTTTGGCACGAATTGAATTTATGTTAAGCCCAAACTAAGAACCAAACCTATGGGTCAAACCATTGATCTAGTGGGTGGGTGAAGTACCATGAGGAAACCTATATGGATCACCCAAAAGGGTGGGGTCAGGCCACCAAGCTTCTTGGTGAAGCTTGGTGGATATTTAGTGGAAAAGAGGTGGAGAAAGGAAATGTGAATAGTAGCTTTTAGTGACTCAAAAGTTATGTTAAATGGTTGGATTGAAATGGATGGTGGATGATGAGGGGGTGCTATGTAAGGATGGAAACTTGGGGGTTTTGACCATAAGGAAGCATAACCTAAGTGACCAACTTGTAAGATGATGGAAAGTTATGCAAAAGACCAAATTACCCTAACTCTTGCATTTCTATATATAGGAAGCCTTTGTTTCATTTTCTCTCCCACATAATCAACCAACACTTGAGCATATTGAGAGAAAAGAGAGAGGAATTTTATATTTGCAAAGAAGAGAAGGAGAAAAGTTAGCAAATCTCAAGAATAATTCAAGAATAACTCAAGAACACGAGAGGTAAAAAGCTTTGAACCATAATCTTCATCTATTTTTCATTTCTTTCAAAGTAGTGGATTAATAGAGAAGTTTATTGGTGGTGTATGTATCATCCGATGAAATAAGGATGGATATTAGTAGACTAAAAACACTAATGAATGCCTAATAAGTGAAATCATAACTGATGATTAAGAACTTAATGAAGAAAAGTATGAAAAACTTAGAGCTTGTTGTTGATGGGCAAGTTTAAAATCATCGTGTATAAGGTAGGTGTTATATACTTGGTAAGGATGATAGATGAATGAATGATTGAATTTTTCTATTTGAAAATATGCTATAACGACGTTATGGCAAATTTTTTAGTAAAAGACGTTAACCGTTGAAATCGTATTTAACTATGATTTTTGGACAAAAATGAAACAAAGATAATGAACCTAGAAATCTAGAGTTTCATAAGAATATTGAAGAACATGAAGTTTAAGAGTCGTAGACTCGAGAATGAATGTATTTGGACATTGGATGAACGAATTACGAACGAACGAGCGAAGAACGTTAAAGAACTTAGAATGAAAGAATAATGAAACATGAACCAAGTGAAAGCCTCATTAACGGATCAAAAAAATATTTTTTCCAAGGGAAATTGAAGTACGAAAGATTAGCAAGAAAATGGCTTTGGAACGAACTAATTCCGAGTTATAACGAACAAGTTACAAGTTCAGGAAGTGGATGTTTTGAAAAATTTCAACACTTAGAAAATATTTTCATAGAAAATGGCCTGGCGCTGCAGCGCCTACCAAGCCTTGATAGGCGGTGCTGCAGCTATAGCATGGAGCCCATGTTCTATAAACTTGTGCCACGGCGCCAGTTTTGTGTAGGAGAAGAGGCGTTGCAGCGCCGGTGCAGAGCAAGAGATGGTGAAGAGCTTTTTTAAGCATAAAAAGTAAGGGATGTTTAAGGATTGATTATGGACTTTAATTAGACATAAATTAATATCCTAAATAATGATTAAAATCTTAAGTTTAACAATCAAGTATTTATTAAAGGTTATGGAATTGTGAACAAAAAGTACGGAAACGATCTCCGTGAATCGTATTCGCGTTGGACAAACGTCTTAGGTTTACATAGGTTATAATACCTAGATGTTGAACAAAGATGGTAGCTTATGACATTTAAATGTTATAAAGTCGTAATGAACGATGAATAACCTAACAAATGTTATCAGTTGTAATAATTCAGATAGGTTATGATGGAATAAAGGAGAAGATATGTTAATGATAATATGTAATGATTGTTATGTGACATAATTATGTGTTAATGTGATTCATATAGACATATAAAGACCAAAGTAAAGTAAAGTAAAAGCTAGAAGACGCTTGAGGCAAGTTTTCTAAACCATTGTCTATACCTTGTGTTAGACAAGCTTTGTGAATTCATGACATGATATACATGAATTGTTTAAGAAAAATTTGATGCCATTTGCTTTGGCTAGACAAAAATTTAAAGTATTTTGTTAGATTATTTACAAATCTTTCAAAATATTATTATGAATGCTATCCTATGCCAATTGCTTTGGTACGGAATCGAAGGTAAGTCCGCGTATGAATAAACAAAGGTTTTTAAGTCGTAAATCGGCAGACACATGAGGTGTCACAAATTAAATGTAAATATGTTTAAATAATAAATGTTGTACAACATAGAGTACTATAGGCTGATCACTTAGAAGTGCTCATAAGGAATATCAGACTTACGGTCTTAGTGTTGTGTTGGCCTTTTCAAAGAAAGAAAGAAAGAAATGTTCACAGTCTATCGACCAACTTATAATTTTAAATGACATTTTGTCATCTGGAAATGATTTAAAGGATAGAAAAGTGTTATTTTGTTATTCATAGTACTTCATAACTATTTATTCAGTTATAGAAGTTAAATCATTTGATTCTTGATTTTGTTGTTGCAATATAAATGTTAAACTTACTGAGCTTGTTAGTGCTCATTCCTTGCTTGAATTATATGATTGCAGCTAAGAATGAACAGATTGAAGGTGTAACGCCCCAAAATCCAGTCTATATTCAAACCGGGATTCGGTGCATCATTAGTGCTTCTCATTCTTAACATACATCATTATATCATTAAATATAATAACATATTTCTTCAATTCCAAGATTTTATTACCTTAAAATCTTCATACATACAAATAATGGTAATTACATTATTCTTTACTTCTTTACACATGTGACTTTTTTCCGCCACAACAGATACATAATAATTTATTAAACTACTTTACAATTTAATTAACTATTATACATTACAAGTTTTGGCTTGATCTTCACGCTCATTTATATAATGAATGACACTTCATCAGGATACCGGTCAACTTGATCTTCATAGAATCCTTTAGTTCATTTGACTGTCAATCGCTGAAAATATTTTTATTTTAAGCAAGTGTGAACATTCAATTGCTCAGCAAGTTCTAGCAGTTGTATAACAACAAAATCAAGAATCAATTATTCTTTATATATTAAACTTTAATAACTGAATAATAGTTATAGAGCAGCATGAATAATAGGAATAAATTATGATTCTTATCATTTTAAAACATCAAAACATTCATTTTAACATAACCTCAATTCTTTCCATTCTTTACATCCTGTCTAGCTAAATTTATTAGCCTAGACTTAATCTTAACAGTTCACGAATAAACAGAACTATTTCACATTTGAGCGGTTCTAACACAGAACAATTCATCTTTCGAAAGCACATAGGTGCATAGAATAGGCACATAATCTCATACATCATAAAAATCTTGTACAAATATAACACATTTGCACATAGATCAAACTTACCCATTTACAACATCTGAGCAAACTTTAAAAAACTAGCATTCATTTTAAATATGAATGAAGTTAGGAAACTTGTCTTAAGCGCTACATATAACTTATAGTTTACGTTGTACAACTCTTCAAAATTCCTATATATCATATAAGGAATAACATATACTAATTAGTCATACACTTGACTTACGCATTGGTTTAAACATAACTTTATTTCTTATGGTTTGTGTTCTATAACATAAGTCCATGAAACCAACTTTCTTGTCCGTCTTTCGGCGTTACGACATACGAAGATGTCTTAATTCTTACAATTATTATCTACGATAGATTTACATTACCTTTCCTTTTTTCTAGGTCAACTTGTTCGAAGCATTACAACTGTAATGTTCGTTACGTCAATTATCATTCCTTATGGCTTTCTGACAAATAAATGCCATATCTCAGGATTATTCTTTATCGTCTAAGTCAAACAATCTTTGGTATGCCAAGAGCAATCATTCAATGTTAATGCTATGCATTCATAGCTATTATGCATTTTACATTACCTCCAATTCATCTCTTACGATGTCCGGTTTATTTAACTCGAAACATTATTCAAGCTATTATCATTAACTTGGCTTCACTACATTACCACGTTATTCATTATTCAAGTTATTCTGTAACGCTCATGGTACTTACAACCAAAGCGCTTTATGATAATCAACTTGCTACCAACTTGCTTGGTATCCCCTACTGAGAGTCTGGCTACAGTGCATTCTCATTCAGAGACGTCATCTGGGAGAGGCTCGAGGTTCTTCACACATTACACGTCATTTATTAACCTTCATTATCTTATGTTCAAACCATACACGAGTGTGTATGCTAAACACGTTTAATTTACATATACACGAACTGCCTTTGTCGGTTTACGTGTTTTAACGCTTATGTTCCTCATTCTAAACTTCTATTCAACCTTTACTTAAGGTTTAAATCACTTTTTTAAGTGTTACATTACGTAAACTTTACGTTCATAATCTTTTTGTACACTTTCCTTAAGAGTTGAGCAGTTAAAAGCTCCTCTTTAGGTTTTCCCCTGCGCCGGTGTTGCGGCGCCGATTTCCTTTGTTAAGGCTGGCGCTGCGGTTCAAATCTCCAGAACCTATGATCCGGAGCAGGCACTGCGGTTCCTCCTTCTTAGGCTTAATAGGCACTGCGGCCCCATGCATAAAACTCAAAAAAATTTCTAAGTCTTAAATCATGTACGAATCGCCTACTTTGCAATCTCGTATCTTCTTCGTTATAACTCGGAACGAGGTCATTCCAAAGCCATTTTATTACTTTCATTACATACTCAGATTTCCCCTGGACATAATTTTATTCTAAGTCCTTAACAAGGATTTCCATTAGTTCAAATTTTATCGTTCGTTCGTCCGTAATTCGATCATCCGAACTCGAAATTCGTTTATCCGAACTCAAAATTTGTTTGTTCTTGAGTCCACAAATCACGTTTTCATTTTTCTCTAACATTCTTATGAAACCTCATTAATTAGGGTTCATAAACTTACTTTTTAAATTTCGTTCGTCTTTTATGAAAGTTCACCATAACTTCGTTATAGGCTAATTACAATCTGTTACAAAGGAACATTTCTTTAAATTCTACATTTCCTAACCAAACATATACCAACAAATATATATATATATATATATATATATATATATATATATATATATATATATATATATATATGATGGTTTTAAACTTGTCCATGAACAACAAGTTCTAATTAGATGGTTTTAAATTTGTCCACCAATAACGTTCTTCGTGTTCTTCGTTTTTAATCGATATTTTGATTATGATTTCACTTTTTCATGGATTTTAGTGTTATAAAACACCAATTCTTCCTTATTAACCCGAATTGTTCATATGATTCATCCGGATCGCCCAATAATAATAAGCAATTCATACTTCATATGCAAGCTTTTAAAAAAATTTTATAAACTAAACTTCAAATTCTTACTTCTTCATTTTCTTATGATTAAACCATACGAAAATCATTTCTTAACATCTTTAACTTCCATAATCCATAAGTTAAATAATTTTACATATGAAACTTAAAGGAAAAATGGATTAAGGTTAGGTTTTTGATACCTTTCTTCTTTGATTCTTCTTCCTTTGAACAAAGCTTGCACTTGAGCTAGCTTTTCCTTCCGAATATTCAAGCTCTCTAGCTCTTAATATTGCTCTCTCTCTCTCTCTCTCTCTCTCTCTCTCTCTCTCTCTCTCTCTCTCTTCTCCATTTAATGTGTTAGCTGAAAAAAATCAACTAACACATGAAATGACCCACCTTATATAAAAAACCAAGAGTGAGGGCACTTTAGTCATTATATAACTATTCACCAATTTACATTTTGGTCACTTAACTTTTTGTCTTGTATAGTCCAAACCTTTATGTTTGTAAAACTTACAAAACACCCCCTATTTCTACTATTCACACGTCCTCACCAACAAATATCAACCAAGCTTCTCCAACTTGGCGACCCATTTGGGTGACCCACAACCCACCCATGACTCATGGTTCGACCTGTAAGGATCGAGAATTTATATGATTATATATGTAACTTTTTACGAATAATTTTTTTTTAGAAAGTACTTGGACCATATAAGTGAATATGTGAATTAAGCAAGATAGTTAATTTATTTATTTTAAGTTAACTAATTTGAATACTTAATCAATTTGATTAAAGGAGAGTATGATAAGTTATGTTAAGAATTAACATATCTTGCATGTTAACTTTGAATGGTAAATTAAAAATATTTATAGTCTTTAAGTGATTAACTATTGATATGAATTATATAAAGTGATTATATGATTATGTGAGTATTTAAATATGATAAGAATTTATCAATAATGATAAATATATTATGACTTATGTGGATTATGCACGTGATTAAATAAATATACAATATATAATGTGTATACATTTATTTTGTATATAAAGAGAATTAAAAATAAAGTTATGTAACCTAATATATATATATATATATATATATATATATATATATATATATATATATATATATATATTAGGTATGGTAATTAAATTACCTAAGTGTTATAATAGGGGAGAATGTTAGTATTCAAAATATATATTAACCCTAGGAGATTTATTTTATATATCTCAATTAGTTAATTTTATTACTTACATAAAGCAAGTCTAATTGGGTTATAAAATTTAAGGTACGTGAGTAATTATTTAAATTACAAATGAGTGAATGAAAAGCTTAATTAAATGATTAGGGTATGATAAAATTAAAAGTGTTAGACTAAATCTAATATACATGGCCCAAACCATTGTTTAGAAAGCTCAAAAGAATTAAATTCAAAGCTCAATTTTTAGCCCACTTGTTAAGGGATATTTTTGGACATTTGAGTAAGCAAAATATTACATTAAAATTAAACCAAATTAGGAGAATAAAGGGCCCAAAATTTTTGCCCACAAGGAAGAAGAAAATAGGGGTGCATGTATGTAATAATTGAATTTACTAACTCCTACTAACTCTAGCCATGTGTCAAATTTCCATTCAACCAACACATTTAACCAAAGCTACAAGCAATCTCAAGCTTGAAAGCAACCATCTAATTAATGAGAGAGAGAAAGAGCTAGAGTGTGGTGAATGTATATAGATATATACAATATATCTATACTTTCATTTTTACTTGCTAACATAAAAATCCATTCCTTTCTCTTTCATCACACATTCTAAACTAGCAAAACAAAACAAGACCAAGAGAGAGAGAGAGAGAGAGATTTTCGATCAGCCATAGAGGGAGAGAAAATAGATTTTTTATGTAAGTTTCATAGCTCCATAATCAAACTTAGGAAGAAGAAGAAGGAAGCTCACAAGAAAATGTATAAACTCTAACTAGTTTATGTAATTTATTTTTGATTATCTTAAATCAAAACATGGATCTACGATTCCAAACTCCAAAACTCTATATCTACATGTTTATATTATGTTTAGATCTAACCCTTTTGAGGGTCAAAAGTTAGATTTAAAGTAATAAATGAAAAGGTTGTTTTGAAAACTAGAAAACTTTAATTTTGTTTCTACTTTGTAAGCTTATAACTTGAGATCTATAATTTTGTTTTGCGATCCGTTAAAGATGGGTACTAAGTATATATGTTAACTAGTAAACCCAAGTGGTAACACTAAAAAATATTGAGTTTACAAGCTATGGTGGTTGTTTTGGTCAGAACAGTTTGGATAAAGAAAAGTAAAAAAAAAGAGAAAAATAGCTACTGTCCAGCAGCTACCAGGGGCTATTTCATCCATATATTTTACTCTAAAAATTCCAGGAACATTTGGGTTGATAATATGAGAGGTTATGTGAGTCCTATAAAAATTTGGGAATTTTTGGACATGTAGAATGAGAGTTATGGCTTTTTTGTAAATGACTACTTTTTAAATTACACCCAAAGAACTCTTTGTGTAACTCCAAAAATTTTGAAAGTTTTACTGGGAGTACATATATATAACAGGAACATACCCTGCAAATTTTAGAATTTTTGGACACAGTTTCGATTTATGATAAGTGTAGCAAGATTTGACTGTTTTAGACTATTTAAATATAGTAAATGAAATCCAAAAATTGCAGAAAAATTATATGTTCATTATGATATCATATACTGATATTTTCCAGAAAACAAAAATTTTCAAAACTATTTTGGTATTTTTCATGGATGTGTTTGAGTTATGAATAAATGAATAAAATAAGTTATATGATGTCATAAATGGCAAAAATGTGATTTTGAGTCTTAGAAACCCTAAATATGCTAGGATCAAATTTGTGAAGGGTTTTTCGGTCATTGTTGATGAGATATTATGTTTATGACAATTTAAGATGGTTAAATGAATTAATTAGTAAAGATTAAACTATTAAAATAAATTGTTTATAAGTTTAATAAATTATTAAAATATTATTAAAAGATTAATAATATTAGATTAAGATATTATGATGTAATTAATAATATTTAGATTAAAGTTAAATTAAAATTTTATTAAATGATTAATAATATTATTTAAGTGATTAAAATATTATTAAATGATTAATAATATTAGTTAAGGATTAAAATAATATTAAATGGTAAATAATATTATGAGATAAGTAAGATATTATTAAATGATTAATAATACTTGTGAATTAATAAAATATTATTAAATAATTAATAATATTAAATGAGTATTTTAAATAAATAATAAAGAGAAGTTAAGTATTTTAAGAATATAGTGGGCATTTAATATGCTAAATTAGGTATATAGTAATGCTGAAAATGATAATCTAGGTTACTAGATTGGTCTATTCAGGTTGCTGGATTAGGTAATATGGTTTGCTGGATTAAGCATTCGATTTATTGGATTAGGTATTCGGTTTACCGAATTATAAATAAGAAGTTATAAAATGAAAGAGTAAGTGTTAAATCTTAAAGTATAGAGTTTAGTGATTGAAATATTATCTAAGGACAATAACATTACTAATGATTTATGGTAGTATCCAATGTTTGATTATGTGATTATATATTAGATAAATTATTATGAAATAATGGTATGATAAGTGAGATATATGATGCTAATGAAGAGATCAATCTTATTAATGATAGGTCTTTCAAAAGAAGCTAGTCATATTAAATTGTGTAGCAGTAAGCAACGATCAAGGAAAGTATCCCTACTCTATGCATTTACTTTATGCAAGAGATCTATAACTATGTAAGTATCTTTGTAAGTACGTTTTTATTGTGTAAGTTTCTTGACTCTACTTTATATTGAGCAAGTATCTGAATTCTACTTTTATTGAGCATGTATCTAAAACTTTGTATTCATGCAAGTTCTCGAATTCTATTCGTTCATTGTTTATCAATATCTTATTACTGTATTCATTTGATCCATATATGATCAAGATTTATTATGTTCTTTTTGAGCTAAGTTTGGTTATGCAAGTGTCCTCACTTGGATAAATTATTGTATTTGAACAAGTGTTGATACATACTATTGAATTTCGGTATGTATACATGATTAAAGGTTGTCTAAGCTATTTGACTCGGCTAGACATAGTTGTAAATGTATCCTTAAATATTATTGTCGTCTAACTGAATTGTTTTGGTTCGGACTCTAGACTGAGTATGAACATCTCGAAATTGGGAAATTTTTATGTGCCAAAGGCGCTTATGATGAATGTGAATATCATTCTAGCATGTAGTGTTGATCAATACAGGGCATAACGGGCTAATCACCCTCCGTGCCCGTAAGTCGTGACGATTTGCAGATGAATTTCTGTACAAACCTTTTTAAAAATTGAAAATGAAAGTTCAATGTCTATTGACTGCTCATCATTTATAGTTAATACGTAGTTTCAAAAATGTAAATGATTCGATATGTTATCCAGTATTGTTTCAGTTTACTTCATAACTATTGATTCGTTGTAGAAGTATAATTCAAAGAAAATTTATTTCTTTCAGCTAATGTTTATTATCTGATATTACTTATTAGGCAATTAAATGCTCATTCTTGCTTTAAACTTAAATATTTTCAGCTAAATGGGATCGAACAGAAGGTTCTAGCAAGGACAATGGAAAGGGAAAGCTGAATGGATAAGTTATAAGGTGTTATTTGTAATAACTAGAGTTATGTATTATGATAATTTATTATTTATCATGTAATGAAGTATTTAAAGGTTATCGAAACTGGGGAATAGACAACTTTGAAATAATATTTTTAGTTAATTAATATATTAATTAGTTTGAATGAATGTTATCGTGGAGCACCAAGTACCCAGATTTGGGGGCGTCACAGGACCCACGGGTTTGGTTCTTGGATTGAGCTTAGCTTTAATTCAATTTGGGCCAAACTTTGGAATTGAATTTAGCATTCTTTTGGGACTTGATTTAATTATCATTGAGTTTTCTAATATTATCTTATTGGGCTTACCAAAGTCAAAGCCCAATGACTTAATAATCCATCTTGACTTTTATTTACTTTTGTCTTCTCGTATTCGTACTGTATAATAATTCGTATTATATATGTATACTTCTCGTACTATACTCGTATAATAATTCATATTATACTCGTATTCTTATTAATTAAATCTCTTTAATTATTACACAGTTGAAAAAAATACATTTCTCGGTTTCCAAATCTTTTTGGACATTCTGTCTTTCTTCATCATTATAACGTTAACGCGTTCTTCGAAAATTTGAAAGATTAAAAAATATTTTTTGATGAATAGGGTTTGCGGCGACGTTTTCCCAAAACATAGCTAAACGATCGAAAAGTACATAACAATATTTGTTGTCGTTTTTATTTCATTCAATTTCTGCACGTTTTTTGAGAAAACCTTTTATCGGCTAACATAATTTTTCACGACATATTACCGTCAAATCTTGAAATAAAATGTCATTTCGACATACCAATCTATCTACACGATCTAGGTTATTCATCGGATGAATAGTGCCTATTTCGTTTTTTTCTAAGAAAAATTATTTCCTCAGAAAATTTTTATTTTCTTCTTTAAAATTCTTATGCATTTATTCTAGCTTATAGCCAAAATTCTCCCGTTTTATAATCATCCTAGGTTATAGAACGACTAATAAACACATAACACATAATATTATTAATAAAAATTTATTTTATTAATTAATAATTCTTTAAACTTAACTTACAGAACTATCCGATTTTTCGGATTGTCATAGAAGGATCCAGTAAAGACAAAGGAGAGGCTAAGATGGATAAATAGTTACTCTGTAATAGATTAGTTTTACTTTTGTATTGAATTAGCACTATGACAAATGATGAATGCAATGGTTATTAAGAACATGGGAAGAGATTTATTATGATGTAATGACTAGTAAACATATTCATAGAAATGATGTATTCATTGAATGCATGTGTGGTTAGTAGCACCGTGTAGCACCATATCTAGGGTTGAGAGATACCCAGATTTAGGGGCATCACAATAAGTGATAAGCCTAAAGTACCTGGTGTTATGCATAATACCCGACATTGTATAGTTTCCCCTTCTATGAGGGTTGTTCATCTTGGCAGATTATAAAAGTTCACACCAAAACAACTGGTTTAGATCGCTCTATAATTCATATATATTGGTCTAGTCGAATCAAATGGCATAGACGCTGTGACGCCCCCAAATTCAAGTACTTTTTACCTCAGATCTGATACGTTACTATACATCATTTCTATAACTATTGCGAAAGATATAAACATAAATTGTTTATATAATAAATCTTTATAACATAATCCACAAGGTTTACAACCTTAACTTAATACATACCTTCAATATCTTAACAGATTTACATTGTCTTTTGCATCAGAAAATTTAATAATTCTAACTACATAATAATTTAATCTTGCACTTTGCCTCTGTCTTTATTTGAGTTTTCATCTTAATCTGAAAATTTTATCATGATATAGCAAGGGTGAGCAACAAATTTACCCAGCAAGTTTTAAATACAATGAAGATATATCATGATTGAAAAGAAAGAATAAGCTTTCAAGTTTTCAACAATGTAATAATTGTGAAATAACATGAATCAAGTTTCAATAATTGAATGACTAAATCCATAATGTTTGGAAGTCAACAATGACCATGAATAATTTAACTGAACCTTATGGTAATGAAGGTGATCAGCCTTTCATACTTGATGAACATATGCAACATGCACTAAGTGTGAATCAATAATCAGTATATATGTGAATAATCAACAATAATTATTCACTAACAAGCTTTGAAAATTACAACTCAAGTTTGAGTTAGGAAAACTTGCCTTGTCCGTCGATTACTGGTAAGCAATCTAATTTAACCTCTTATGAAAGACCTATCAATTATAAGATTGATATTTCCATTAACATAAAACATTTTATCTCATAATACAACTACTTTATCCGTAGATTATCTAACACTTAATTACAAAATCAAATATTAGATAACACCTTAACACATCATTATTATTATCATCATTTGAAAACTTTTCAATTACTATATCATATACATTATGATTTAACACTTTAATCTTTCATATTATAAGTTCTTCTTTATAATCCAGTAAGCTGAATACTAATACTATAATCTAGATTATTCAAACATACAAATCCAACAACTTGGATTTACAAATCCAGCAACCTGGATTCAAACTGTCCTACAATCCAACAACCTAGATTCACTAATACATCAACTCTAATTCACCAATTCAGCACACCGAATATACCAATTCAGCAAGCCGAATTCAAGCTAACATAATCTAACAAGTTGAATATATCAATCCAGCAACCTGGATTCAAACTGTATTTCAATTTAGTAAGCTATTTTCCATTCCAGCAAACTGTTTTCCTTTCCAATATATTAAATTTCCAATTCATCATACTATACATTTAATATGGCGTATTGTATGTCCAATTCAATAACTTAACTCCTCTTTTAAACTCCATTTAATATTATTAATTATTTAATAACATTAAATTCATTTACTAATATTATTAATAACCTAATAACATTTTAAATCAATGATTTAATAACACTTTAATCTAAATGTTATCAATCACTTAATAACATTTTTATCTAATATTATTAATCTTTTAATAATATTTTAATCATTTATTAAACTTATAAATAATTTATTTTAATTGTTTACACTTTATTAATTAATACATTTAATCATTTTTAAAATGACATACACATAAGATCTCATCACCAATGACCAAAACCTCCCCATCAAAAATCTGCATATAGCATGTATAGGGTTCTCGAGCCATAAAATTCTATTTTCCAAAATTTTAACATCGTATAATTAATTTAATTCATTTATTCATAACAAACCATTTCCATGAAAAAAACCAAAGCAGTTCCAAAAATATTTCTTTTCTGGGATTCGGCAGAATATAGTTCCATATTGAGCATATATTTTTTCTGGAATTTTTAAAATTCCTTTACTATTTTTTAAATGCACAAAACAGTCGAATTTTTCTATATTTATTATAAACTGAGTTTTAGTCCAAAAATTTCGAAACTTTCAGGGTATGTTTCTGTTAAATATATGTACTTCCAGTAAAAATTTCACAAATTGTGGAGTTAACCACAAGGAGTTATTCGCGTTTACATTTAAAATAGTCCTTTCCCGTGAAATCCATATCTCATATTCTATACATCCAAAAATCACCATTTGTGGGCAAAATCTAGATAACTCATCATATTATCATCCCAAATTTTTTTCAGAATTTTTGAAACTCAAAATATTACAAAACTACCCCTGGCAGTGACTGACCCAAAATAGTTTATTTCTTCTTCAAAAATCGGGACTATTTTTCCTAAAACAGTCACTACGACTTGTAAACTCAATATTTTTGAGTGCTACCACTTGGGTTTACTAGATAACTTATACATCTAGCACCTTTTTTTGACTGATCGTAAAAAGAAGGTGTAGATTAAAAACAGTGAAAATCCAAAATACATAAAAGTTGGGTTTTTTTTATAAATTAGAAAAATTATTTTTCTTTTCTTTTGATTTCCAAACAAATCAACACCCAATCTGGGTAGATCTAAACATAAAACCCTCATCAACACGTAAATCCAAAGTTTTTAAATTTAGAAACATAGATTCAAGTTTTGATTTACAATAATCAAAATAAATGTATATACTAGTTTAAAGTTTTTCTTCAAATCTTCCTTCTTCTCTTCTTCCCTTCCATAACCACTCTTCTTTCTCCTCTTCTCTCTCTCTCTCTCTCATGGGGATACCACCCCTCATCTTCTTCTCCCTCTATGGCTGTCGCCTTCTCCTCTTTCTTTTTATTCTTTTTCCTTCTCTCTTCCTCTTTCTCTTTCTTCTTTTTCCTTTTCTCTTTCCTTATCCTTCTTTTCTTCTTTTCTTTCTTTTCATCCTTCATTTTAACTGGCCATGTGGCCTTATTATCTCAAAATATCTTTTTTTAAATACTTTATTTAATTCCAAAATGCCCCTCTTCAATTTGGGCTTAAAATTGGGCTACTCATTTAAATGCTTTGAGCTAGCAAATCAACATAGTTCTTTGGGCCATGGAAAAATTGACATAATCCTATGCTTTCCATCTTATCATATCCTAAATATTTAATTAAGATTTCCATTCCACATATTTAGAGTTTAAATCATTACTCTTGTACATTAAATTTTTATAACCCAATTAAACTTGCTTTAATTAAGTTATAAAATTAATAAATTGAGATAGTAAAATATATCTCCTTAAATTAATATAATTATTACTATTATTATTATTCTCCCACATTCTCCTTAATAAATAGACTTAGCTTGTGCCACTTAATTTAGTGTGTTGAGATCTTTAATTAATTTCTTGGGCTTTGAAAATTATCATAGTCCAATACTTTTAATTTTATCCTACCCTAATAATTTAATAGGATTTCCATTTACTCGATTGGAATACAAATCCTTACTCATGTGCATTTAATTTCTTAACCTAATTAGACTTGCTTTAATTAAGTTATGAAATTAATTAATTGAAATATATAAAAAAATCTCTTGGGATTAGTATATATTTTAAATATCATAATTCTCTCATCCCATAACCATTAAGTTATTCAATTTTTTCATTCCTAATATATAATTAGGTTACATTAGTTTCTTTTATTTGTTTATATAATAAACAAATATAAGCAAATTACATAATATTCATATTCACTTACTCACATATTCATATAAAATAATTTAATAAATTGAGACATGTTCCAGAAATCTCTTAGATTAGATCACTAGTATATAATTAAAATACTAGAACCACTAAATAAAGATAACAATTTAGGTTATTTAATTGTCATACCTAATTTAAATAACTTATTTAAATTATACAATTTATATTGTATAATTAAATTTAATTTCCTCCTTCTCTCCATAAATTATTTTCAAACAATTTATTTATATATTAAATATATAATTTAATATATTCAATCATGTATTCAAATATGAATTTAATTTACTAACTACTTGATACCAGTATACATATTTACATATTGGATCTCATCTAATGTTTTGACTTTACATCATTTGGTATAATATTAAATATTATACCATTATCCATGTAACTTAATATCATATATCCAATTATTTTCTTTTATTCTATAAATTGTCTTCACAATTTATTTAACTATAGTAAATATATTAACATATTCACCACACTAAATACATGAATACTTTACACTCAATAATGTAATATATAATTTCTTCAATAAAATAGTGGTTATACATGAAGTATATTTAATCCCACCAATTTACCACATTAAAATAATTTAATATTATAAATTATTTTAATTTTACTCATCTAATTTTCTTTAATAATTTACTCTTACACCTTACTTACATATAATAAATATATAATTCTAATATATTTATTATACACAACATCATATATTGCATGACACATATTCCTTTGTGCAGTACAATATCACATAACCTATCATCTAATAAGAATTTTCTTTGTTTAATTCTTATTTTAATATTATCCAAAAATTTGGGTTATCACAGACGCTCTTCTCAACACACTTAGGAATAATTAATATGTTCAACGTTCGCAACAAGATTCAAAGAATCATTTTCAAATAGGTAAGTATAATTTAGATTAAGCTTCAGAGTATGAATAATAGTTTTCATAAATTTAGATAACATAAGAATTATTCTATAGAACAATTTACTTATAGGGTCAATAAGTGTACAAGTATAGATATTTGCTCAATATATATGGTTGATATAGCAACAATTAGAAACTTACACAATATCCAAGGTTGTGTAAGTTAGGAAACTTGCCTGGTTTGTCGACTATATACGACCTTGACTTCTTATACTTTGGATAACCTATTTTTATCATAATGGTTAATTTTTGTCAACCCATAAATATAAATCTTAATCGATCTAATTTACTAGCCTTAGATAACTAAGACTTCACAAACAATTTAATTTATTAATCGTTTCCTTATTTATCACTCTCTCTATTCCATTTAGTGGTCTTCACAGTTATTCCATAAATAAAATAATATTTTATTATTTTAAGGGTTCACATCTTATTGTATTCATAAAGTATTCTTACTTTATTTATTAACATTTAATTACTCCTTAAGTAATTTTCTTAATTACCATTCATACTTTATTAGTCCACAACTAATTTAGTTATTACTTTTATTTATAATTAGAGATATCTCTTTCTATCACTTTAATTATTTAATGGTCATTTGACCACAATTAAATAATTTTCAAAAGTATTTAATTGTTTATTATTATCATTTCATAATTAAGTATTTATTTCTCTTAATATTACTTTAATGTCCACAATTAAAATGTTACTTAGAGTCATCTTAATTGTTTATACTTCATTAATTCTACAATTAGAAATAGTTTTTGCTATTACTGTAATTGTTTACTATTATTAAACCACATCACTATTCAAATTAGTTTACAATTAAAACAATTACTATCTTAATTGCTTATTAGTTTCACAAATAAAATAATCCTTAGTTTTATTCGTTTACTTATAGTCTTTAATATTACATCACAATTAGAATAATTGTAGTTTACTAATTCACAATTAAATTACTTTAATTGTTTAATCATCTTTAATTAACATGATCTCTTAATATTATTTTAATTATTTATTATTTTAAGTATTATTTTATTTTAGAAAAATCTCATTTTCTGACTCGGTTTGGCCCGAACTGGACCCATTTAACCTGACCCGGTTTGACCTGGATCTGGTCAACCTTGGAACCGACGCAGCGCCCCGTCGCTGGGATTTGCTCTTGGGCAAGCGCCCCGACGCTGGTCAGCAGATGGTTCAAGTTTGATTTTTCAACATTTTTGATTTCTACCTCTTTTGATTCAATCATTCATCACTTGTTCATTTTATATTCAGATGAGTTCAAACCACTTCCATTATTCCAAAAACTCGCATAACTTCAATATTTGATATCTTAAACAAGTTTCCAAAATGTTTATTTATCCAAAGTTATTGATTTTCCAAGCTAGGGTTCACACTTTGACATGTTTTAACAATTATTTTTCTACGAGTTCGTTTTACGTCAGATTCTGATAATTTCACTTGGATTATGATTATATCTCATAGATGTTCAACATAATATTTTTAGGTTAAAACAAATAACTTATACATTTTATGGCATTTAGTATCAAGTCTCATGCTTTCAAGTATTCTATTTAGGTTTCATGCTCACATGCTTTTCCTTATTTCATTTTAAACCTAGATCATATACCAAGACATATAAATCACATATTCTCCTTCTAATACCCATCCTTTTACCTTCGAATCCATCATGATCCCACAACCCATAAATCTCCCACAACCAAGCATGCATCTCTACCTAGAATCATATATATACTAACTTGTCTTACAAAAACTAAAGCTAGGTTATGAACTTACCTCTTGAATGCTTTCTTTCTTTCAGCAACAAAGCTTAAGTACTTCTCCACCTTTGTTCATTCTTCTTGAGCTTCTCTTGAGCCACCAAAGTGCTAGATCTCCCTCTAGGTCTTTCTATTTCTCTGAATTTCTCTCTAACTCTCTCTTATGCTTATGCTCTTGAAACAAAATACCTAACTCCTTCCAATTAGTTTAGGGTCTCCTATTTATAGGCAAGACTCATGTACTAAATACATGTACTAATACATGTATAATACTTGTATTTTATACATTCAACTAGTTATTAACCATTGGCAAAAGGTTAGTTGGTGAAAAGCTTCACCAACTCTCTATTTAACCATGTACTCCTTCATCATTATCATCACATGAACTTGCTTGCTAGCTTAAAGAAGTAAAAAAAATTCAGCACTTTGCTAAGGGGAGGGGAATTTTTGGTCATGAAGGGAATATATATATATATATATATATATATATATATATATATATATATATATATATATATATTATATTATTTTATTTCCTTTTGTGTACTAGGTTTTTCTTGCTCCCTACACATATATATCTATCTATATACATATATACACACCCAAATATATATACATATTCATCCTACACTTTTCATTCCACATTGGGCTAATCCGATATAATATCTATTGGGTTACTAACATAATTTAACTTGGGCCATGTACAACAATTATACACATTGGGCTCAATTTTAATTCTAACTACTTAATCCATAATTCCTAACACCTTACATATACCACATTATCCTTATTGGGCTTAAGTATACTTGTTAGTCCATTACATTATTTATCCATCTCTTAGTTAATCGAATTACTTGGTTCATCTCAATCATTATGCTACACAAGGAGTAACACTTCAGCTTAATTAATTATAATTCATCATCACTAAAGTTCTCAATTACCACATAATAAATTCAATTTAAATTGAATTACTAAGGCTCATAACATATTTGTATATGTATATACACATAAATAATTTTTTAAACATCCTCATTTTTATTACTAATATTATTTACAAAATTCACGAGTATTATATAGACTCCCAAGTGAATCGGGAGAAAAGTTATTTGTAATGGAGACTCGTCCAACGTTTGTTGAAAGAGTAAAGGAGGCACAACTTAAGGATGAGGAGTGTGAGAAGATAAAGATCAGAATTAAAGAAGGCGAAGAAACTAAGTTCAAACTTGATAATGAAGGGTTATTAAGATTTGAAGGAAGAATTTGGGTTCCATGTGTAACGAAATTAAAGGAGGAGATTTTGCAAGAGGGCCATAGTTCGAGGTACTCGATTCATTCCGGTAGTACTAAGATGTATCAAGACCTCCGACTACATTTCTGGTGGCCAAACATGAAGAGAGAAATAACAGAGTGTGTTAGTAGGTGCTTGAATTGTCAAAAAGTCAAGGCCGAATACCAAAGACGGAGTGGGTTATTGCAATCATTAGAAATTTTGGAGTGGAAGTAGGAGTATATCACAATGGATTTTGTGGTGGGATTTTCGGTTACGCAGAAGGGATACGATGCCATATGAGTTATAATGGATCGTTTGACTAAATCAACTTACTTTCTACCAATAAAAATTAGGTTTAACCTAAAACAATTAACTAATCTTTATGTGAAGTAAATTTTTTTGAGACATGGAGTATCCTTTTCGATGGTGTTGGATAGAGATACATGGTTTACTGTGAATTTCTGGAGGAGTCTACAAGAACAAATGGGAACACAACTGGGGTTGAGTATGACGTATCATCCTCAAACCAACGAACAGAGTGAGAGAACAATTCAGACGTTAGAAAATATATTAAGGACTTGTGTTATGTACTTTAAGGGGAGTTGGGATAATCACCTACCGTTAGTTGAATTTTCTTATAATAATAGCTATCACGCAAGTATAAGCATGCCACCTTACGAAGCGTTATACAAATGAAAGTGCAGAATGCCACTGTGCTGGGATGAGGTAGAGGAATGCCGAATGTTGGGGCCAGAATGAAAGTAGTGTATACACAAGCCAATCATGTTTGATGATAAAGCATATACTTTATAATAATCTTATTCATTTATTAATAAAAGAATTGTTTAATTAAAGGCTTTTAATTTATCTACATGGTGTTGTTTTATAATATGTGATAAACTCATAATTTTGAGCAATGCTTTTAGAATCATGATGATGATCATGCAAATGTGATCTAAATTCTTAGATAGCTAACAAACTAAAATTATTCACAATAGTTAGATTACTAAAAAGGGAATTAGTGAATCCAGATAGATTGGTACATACGTTACTTGCTCATTGGATGATGATGATTGATCTCATGATCATTTATATGGAGACACTAAAGAAAGTATGTAGGTGCTTATTGTAGAATAAGTTCACTGAACGTAGCTCGCTAATGAATACCTAATGGAGTTTTATTTGTCTGCTAATATGAATTCCTGTAGTGATAGTAGTACAAGTGATCCTTATACCTGAGATCATCATAGTATCTTGTGTATGATGAGTTATACTTTGACATGTCCCTTAAGACCCTTAAGGTATATCAAAGGGTATTTTTGGTTGTAATAAGTTGTACATGGAGATAATGAATGATCAACAAATAATTTACCACTTCTAGTGTAAGACCCCAACTTTTTATAAATGAAATTGAATTTCCTCTATTCATTATTTTGAAATAGTAAGGGTTAATTTGATTAATGTGGTTAGTTATGGGTAAAATGTACAAATATCTTAAATAAACAAGTGGTTATAAAATATTCTTTGTTGTCGGGAAATATTCGTTTGGCCGTGGAATATTCTTGCTGTTGGGGAATATTCGTACGACGACGCAGCCTGGTGTGGGCACCATAACGGAAAGCGATTGGATGAAAAAAATGACAAGTATAAGTTTTTATAAATAACGGCGTAGTTGTTACCGTTAGCACTGTTGGAATATCCGGTGGTTAAAACACAGTAATACGCGGTGTTGCACAGTAGCACACGATATTGTACCAATTATTGATTCTTACGTAAGAAGGCACTACTCAATAATTGTTACAGTAATTACTGTTTAATATTTTATTTTATTAATTCAATAATTGCTACGTTGATATTTTATATTATTGTTATTTCAATAATTGTCACTACACAGTATTTTTTATTATCAGATCAATAATTCATATTATTTTAATAATATTATTAGATAGCATTATTGGTAATGTCTAGAAAGTTCTGTCTAAGGAGAGATTTGGTCACCTAATTGCGCGCGAGTAAGGAGAAATCCTTATTGGAAAGCCCCATCTTTCCTCGGAATGGCCTGGTTGTCAGTATTGTGATTCTGTAATATTATTTGTGAATAATTAATTATTGATTTATTTGATAAGGAAAATATTCATTTTATATGGATATAGATGGAGAAAATTTTTAATGTGACAATTGTTGAAAATTGATATTTTATCTTTTCTGATAAAATAATTCATTTAAATATATTATTATATTATAATAATATAATAATGGTGATATTTTTACAATGAATGTGAGATATATGAATAAATGAGGAGGAAGAGTATTTTTGTTATTAAAAATATTTAAAACATGTTTTTCATGTTTGTGGACCCCATTTCTTGACTGAAATATGATTATAGCCCGTAAAATCGTCTGTATGTGAATTTCGGTCAATTTCTGCTTGGAATTTGGAAAAACTTGAACTTACAAAGTTATAGAGAATTGAATTTCCTATGGAATGGACATAAGATTTGAATTTTTTTGATAAAAGAGCTATTTATTATGAATTATCGAAGTTCCGGAATAATTGATTTTTGAAGTTTTAATTATTTTATTTAAGAAAAACATTTTTTTGATTTTGGCGAGGGGGGCCCACTTGTGTGGCTGATGTTTTGGATCAAAGGAAGTGTGCGTAGGAATTTATAAAAAATATATTAATATTTTATTAAATTTTCTGTTTTGGTGTTCTAAGCATTTTCCTATAAATAGGGTGCTTAGGTTAGAATTAAAAATCACACAAAAAATTAAAGTTTTTTCTCCCTATATTATCGAGCGTATTCTTATGAGTATTTGATACTTTGAGTGTTGCTATAAGGTGCAAGTTTCTTCAACACTATATCCAGTATTCCAGTTAGAAGTACTGTCTTTTTGGAGGTAAAGGATGTTATTTTTTTCATAAATGATATTATTTCTTTCAATATCATTATGCCAAAATATTGGTCTAAACTTTTTATCAAATTTGAAACTTTTTGTGTCGGGGTTACTATTCACGTATACAATACTATTCACGTATACGGCACTATTCACAAATACGGTACTATTCATCGAAAAATAAAATTTTCTCTTCTTTATCCCAGATGTCTATTTTTGTTACTATCTTTGATTATATCCATGTTTTGATCTTTATTCTTAAATTTTACTCCACTATGGTATGTTATGGGGTATTTTTGAACATGGATAAATCGAAGTACGAATCCTTAATATTTGTTCTTTTGTCTCACTGAATTTAATTTTTTAAAAATATTTTTCATCATCCTCAGTCCTAAATGATGATATTACTTAATATCTTTGACCTGTAGTGCAAAGATGAATGATTAACTAATGAATATCTTTGGCCTGTAGTGCAAAGATGAACATGTGTTTCGATGAACATGATCAGCTGGTGATACAAATGAATATCTTTGGCCTGTAGTGCAAAGATGAATATTTGATTTATGATGTATATTGATTGATGTTATAAGAATAAAATATTGATGATGGACTTTTAAATCTTAGAAGATAGTAGAATTCATTCTCTACTTAACTCTTCTAATGAATTACTGTTTCTGCTGCAGTTGTTGATCTAAAATTTGTTGTCTATTATATTCTATTAGATTATTTCTTGTTGAAGACTAATGATAATTTGTTCTATATTATCTTAGTCATAATATTATTTACTGGGCTAGTTGAGTTCACCATTTTTCTTTGTGTTTCTTTTTTCTTCCCAGGAGGCGAGAATGTAGCGAGTACTAGTCGGGGTATGGAATGATGGTTCTAAAAAGTTGTTTTAGTAGTCCTCACTATTTTTGTAAAATAATGTATCAATAATTGTAATGAGGACTTATTTGAGTGTGAATATTGTCTAGAAGACAATATTTGTATTTAAACTCACAGTTTAAGTGTTGTCGTATTTTGCATGACAATTGTATTAATAAAGTTGTAGTTATTTCTGTACCATGTATTTGGCGACTCAGAATGAGTGATGTATACCTATTTTAGGGGCATCACTGTTGGTATTAGAGCTTAGGGATATGGTCTCTGGCAGAGATCGGGGAATAGAACTAGGAGGGGAGAGACGAGTAAATCCTTCGCTAGTATGTCCTACCTAAGCTTATTTGTTGGTTGGTCAGAGTATAGGGTTATTATCTTGCATGTCAATTTCTTTAATTAACCCTTGTTTTGTGGCAGTATTTAAGAATGGCAGCTAAAAATATTAACAATGGAGTAAATGAGACTATGGAGACACCATTAATCACCAACGAGGAGAACGTGCAACAAGCCGACAATGTTCCTCCTGTAAACAACACCACTGAGCAGACGATGAACGATGAGATGTTTAGAAACTTTTTGCGGTTCATGTAAAACCAGACGAGGGACACTCCTGTTCAAAATACAGGTAGAAAAAATGGCAACGCACAGTTGGTCACAACCAAACTGTTCAAAGAGTTGGGACCACCAGAATTTTGGGAAAAGTCGGATCTGATTAAGGCAGAAACGTGGGTCAAGCAAATTACCAAGATATTTGATATCTTGGGATGCACGGAGGAATAGAAGGTTCCATTCGCCACCTTTATATTTCGTAATGAAGCAGATTACTGGTGGAATCTGTGAAGCGTACCCATCCAACCCCATTCAACATGTCTTGGGAAACGTTTCAGAAACTGTTCAATGAAAAGTAATTTTCTGAAAGTATTCATCTTATAAAAGAGGTAGAGTTTATTAGATTGGAATAGAACAACATGACTGTGTCCCAGTACGAGGTGAAGTTCGCTGAGTTATCCAGGTTTGCACCTCATTTGGTGGAGAATGAGGAACGTATGACGCGAATGTTTCTGAGAGGTTTGAAACCCGACATACGCCAGTATCTCATTTCTCATAAATTTTCTCTATATTCAGATGTTGTCAACAGGGTTCAATTATTAGAGCGAGATAACGAGTACGTTCAACCGAGGGACCACAACCAGGATTGTACCGATGACAGCAGTCATCAGAGCAACGATAACCAGCGGGGAAAGAAGAACACGGACAAAAGCGGTAACCACTCTGGTGGTAATCGTGGCCATGAAAATAGAAGAAGCGAGTGGGGGGAGATTTTAAAAAGAGAAAATTCAACAATGACAATGTGAAGATGTCAGCGCCAGTAGCAACTAGTTCTAAGGGAGGAGAATGACCACCGGTCATATGCTATAAATGCGGGAAAGAGGGACATATTAGGCCAACCTGTCCACAACAGTTCAAGGTATGTTATAATTATGGAAAGGAAGGACATATCGCTCGAGATTGTACTATAGCGAAACCAAGTCCAGCGGGGATGGTGACTCAAAAGGCTGTCCCAAAAAAGTCAAAGTCAACGGTTCTGGGAAGAGCGTTTGTCGTGACTGGTCAAAATACGAGGAACCCAAACGAGGTGATCACGGGTAAGCTAATTATAAATTCTTGCGAAGTTTATACCTTACTAGATAGTGGTTCTACCCATTCATTTATCTCTCCTACTTGTGCTAAACGTTTAAACTTGACTCCAGAGAAATTAAACTTTGACTTATCTGTGGAGACTCCGTTAGGAGAAACCTTCATTACATCCACTATTTATAAATCTTATTTGATCCAAGTTGGTACCATCACATTACCTGTGGACTTTATCTCTTTAAAGATACTTGCATTTGACATGATTTTAGGTATTGATTGGTTAACTATTCATCATGTCAAAATTGATTGTTTTCGTAAGGTTGTTAGTTTTCATATTCCTAACCAACCTGTTATGCGAATTTAAGCAACTAAACTACTAAAATCAATCATTATCATATCAAGCCATAAAGCCATTCGTTTATTGAAAAACGGATGTCAAGCTTTCTTAGCCCATGTTATGGATTTGAATAAAGACACGTCAGATTTAAATAATATTTCTGTTGTTAGTGAATTTCCCGATGTATTTCCTGAAGAACCTCCCGGTCTACTCCCAGAACGTGAATTTGAATTCTTTATTGACCTTTAACCTGGTACAAAGCCCATTTCTAAAACCCCATATCGAATGGCTCCTATTGAACTTCAGGAGTTAAAGGTCCAACTAGAGGAGTTGTTGGACATCGGTTTCATTCGTCCTAGTACGTCTCCTTGGAGTGCTCCTGTTTTATTTGTAAAGAAGAAAGACGGGAGTATGCGACTTTGTATTGACTACCGGGAATTAAACCATGTCACCATCAAGAATAGGTATCCGCTACCTCGCATTGATGACCTGTTTGACCAGTTATAAGGAGCACAATTCTTTTCAAAGATTGATCTTCGTTCTGGATATCATCAGCTAAAGATTAGAACTGAGGATATTCCAAAGACTTCCTTTAGAACTCGGTATAGATATTATGAATTCTTAGTCATGTCTTTTGGATTGACTAATGCTCCCACGGCTTTCATGGATATGATGAACCGAGTATTGAAGGAATATTTGGATCAGTTCATTGTTGTCTTTATTGATGACATCCTCATATATTCCAAAAGTCGTGAAGATCATGAGCACCATTTGAAGCTGGTACTCCAAAGGCTTCGTGAAAATAAGCTATATGCCAAGTTGAAGAAATGCGAGTTCTGGCTTGAGGAAGTAGCATTTCTTGGGCACATGGTGTCAAAACATGGAGTATCTGTTGACCCGACGAAGATTGAAGCAATACAAACTTGGGAGCAACCAAAGTCAGTGACCAAAGTACGTAGCTTTCTAGGTTTAGCTGGTTATTATCGGAGATTTGTGGAAGGATTTTCTCGAATCGCTACTCCGTTAACTCAGCTAACTCAGAAAGATACAAAATTCGTATAGAGCGAGGAATGCGAGAAGAGTTTTTAAGAGCTTAAGAGGAGACTCATTTCGGCACCTGTTCTGACAATACCATCTAGTTCAGATGGATTTGTTATCTACAGTGATGCTTCAGGCAAAGGGTTAGGATGTGTTCTCATGCAACATGGGAAAGTCATAGCTTATGCCTCGTGACAACTCAAAGAATATGAGAGGAGTTGCCCTACTCATGATCTAGAGTTGGCAGCAGTCGTTTTCGCGTTAAAAATCTGGAGGCACTATCTATATGGGGAGAAAGTGGAGATATATTCAGACCACAAAAGCCTTAAATATTTCTTCACCCAAAAAGAACTCAACATGCGGCAACGACGTTGGCTCGAGCTATTGAAAGATTATGACCACACCATTCAATACCATCCTGGAAAAGCGAACGTGGTAGCTGACGCATTGAGTAGAAGATCATATGCAGGAACGAGTGCGATGTTGTCAACACAAAGGCCCATTTTGTGTGATTTACAAAAGATGAAGATAGAATTCAAGACTCTGGGGACCCATGCGATGATGTCAAATATATGTATAAAACCAACTTTAATCGATAAAGTTAAAGTTGCTCAAGCCACAGACCCGAAGCTGATGCGTATGAAGAAGAAAGTGCAAGAAGGTACTATTCCAGAAGTAAGAATCGATGAAGAAGGAATACTTCGAGTCAACTCCAGACTTTGCGTTCCTAACGATTCTAACTTGAAGCATGGAATCATGATGGAAGCACACAACACACCATTTGCAATTCACCCTGAAAGTACCAAAATGTATCGTGATCTTCGACATACATTTTGGTCGAGCAATATGAAGAGAGAGATCGCAAAGTTTATCTCAAGGTGTTTAACTTGTCAACGTGTAAAGGTGGAGCATCAAGTGCCAAAGGGTCCATTACAACCACTTGAGATTTTGAAATGGAAGTGGGAACACGTTACCATGAATTTCGTTACGGGTCCTCCAAAGGTTTCTCAAGGCATAGATGCCATTTGGGTTATTGTTGATAGATTAACCATGTCTGCTCATTTCTTGCCGATACGGGAGACTTATTCCCTTGAACGTCTTGCTCTTATGTACGTGAATGAGATTGTGAGGTTGCATAGCATGCCAGTATCCATAGTTTCGGATCGTGACCCAAGATTCACTTCACGATTTTGGGTTAGCTTTCAGAAAGCTATGGGCACGGATTTACAATTCAGTTCGGTATACCATCCTCAGATGGACGGACAATCAGAGAGGACTATCCAAACTCTTGAAGATCTATTAAGACTCTATGTCCTAGACTTCAAAGGGAGTTGGGATAAGTATTTACCATTTGTAGAATTCTCCTACAACAACAGTTATCAGGCAAGTATAGGTGTGGCTCCATTTGAAGCATTGTATGGACAAAAATGTTGCTCTCCAGTATGTTAGGATGAGGTGGGTGAAGCAACATTGTTGGGACCAGAGTTGGTACATATGACTATAAAAAATATCCAAATGATTTGACAATGTATACAAACGGCCCAAGATCGACAAAAGAGTTATGCGGATCTTCATCGAAATGACGTAGAATTTAATATTGGGGATCATGTATTGTTGCGTGTTGCTCCATGGAAGGGAGTTATAAGATTTGAGAAGAGAGGAAAGCTCAATCCACGATTTTTTGGTCCATTTCAGATTCTTGACCGAGTATGAAATGTGGCCTATAGACTCGCGTTACCTCCAAGCATGTCTTATGTTCATAATATTTTTCATATATTTGTGCTTCGTAGATATGTGAAAGACCCAAACCATATTATTGAGTTAGAACCAGACGAGATAGCTGAAGACTTAATATACGAGGAGGTACCTGTTAAGATCTTGGATAGGAAAAAGCATGTCCTACGTACAAAGGTCATACCACAAGTCAAAGTTTTGTAGAGGAACCATGCTATTGAGGAAATGACCTGGGAATTGGAAACGAAAATGAAAGCGAGGTACCCTCACCTTTTCAAAACACCAGGTACGTACGTCAATTCCGAGGACAAAATTTTATAAGGAGGGAAGGTTGTAAGGCCTCAACTTTTTATAAATGAAATTGAATTTCCTTTATTCATTATTTTGAAATAGTAAGGGTTGATTTGATTAATGTGGTTAGTTATGGGTAAAATGCACAAATATCTTAAATAAACAAGTGGTTATAAAATATTCTTTGTTGTCGAGAAATATTCGTTTGGTCGTGGAATATTCTTGCTGTCGGGGAATATTCGTACGACGGCGCAGCCTGGTGTGGGCCCCATAACGGAAAGCGATTGGATGAAGAAAATGACAAGTATAATTTTTTATAAATAACGACATAGTTGTTACCGTTAGCACTGTTGGAATACACGGTGGTTAAAACACAGTAATACGCGGTGTTGCACAGTAGTACACGATATTGCACCAATTATTGATTCTTACGTAAGAAGGCACTACTCAATAATTATTATAGTAATTACTGTTCAATATTTTATTTTATTGATTCAATAATTGCTACGTTGATATTTTATATTATTGTTGTTTCAATAATTGTTACTACACAGTATTTTTTATTATCAGATCAATAATTTATATTATTTTAATAATATTATTAGATAACATTATTGGCAATGTCTAGAAAGTTCTGTTTGAGGAGAGGTTTGGTCACTTAATTGTGCGCCACTAAGGAGAAATCCTTACTGGAAAGCCCCTCTTTCCTAGGAATGATCTGGTTGTCAGTATTGTGATTCTGTAATATTATTTATGAATAATTAATTATTGATTTATTTGATAAGGAAAATATTCATTTTATGTGGATATAGATGGAGAAAATTTTTAATGTGACAATTGTTGAAAATTGATATTTTATCTTTTCTGATAAAATAATTCATTTAAATATATTATTTTATTATAATAATATAATAATAGTGATATTTTTACAATAAATGTGGGATATACGAATAAATGAGGAGGAAGAGTATTTTTGTTACTAAAAATATTTAAAACATATTTTTCATGTTTGTGGACCCCATTTCTTGACTGAAATATGATTATAACCCGTAAAATCGTCCGTATGTGAATTTCGGTCAATTTCTGCTTGGAATTTAAAAAAACTTAAACGTACAAAGTTGTAGGGAATTGAATTTCCTATGGAATGGACAAAAGATTTGAATTTTTCTGATAAAAGGGCTATTTATTATGAATTATCGAAGTTCTGAAATAATTGATTTTTGAAGTTTTAATTATTTTATTTAAGAAAAATATTTTTTTATTTTGGTGAGGGGGGCCCACTTGTGTGGTTGATGTTATGGATCAAAGGAAGTGTGCGTAGGAATTTATAAAAAATATATTAATATTTTATTAAATTTTCTACTTTGGTGTTCTAAGCATTTTCCTATAAATAGGGTGCTTAGGTTAGAATTAAAAATCACACCAGAAACTAAAGTTTTTTCTCTCTATATTATCGAGCGTATTCTTGTGAGTATTTGATACTTTGAGTGTTGCTATACGGTGCAAGTTCCTTCAGCACAACATCCAGTATTCTAGTCAGAAGTACTGTCTTTTTGGAGATAAGAGATGTTATTTTTTTCATAAATTATATTATTTCTTTCAATATCATTATGCAGAAATATTGGTCTGAATTTTTTATCAAATTTGAAACTTTTTGTATCGGGGTTACTATTCACGTATACGATACTATTCACATATACGACACTATTCACAAATACGGCACTATTCACCGAAAAATGAAATTTTCTCTTCTTTATCCTAGATGTCTATTTTTGTTACTATCTTTGATTGTATCCATGTTTTGATCTTTATTCTTGAATTTAACTCCACTATGGTATGTTATGGGGTATTTTTGAACATGAATAAATCGAAGTACGAATCCTTAATATTTATTATTTTGTCTCACTAGATTCATTTTTTTTAAATATTTTTCATCATCCTCAGTCCTAAATGTTGATATTACTTAATATCTTTGGCCTGTAGTGCAAAGATGAATGATTTACTGATGAATATCTTTGGCCCGTAGTGCAAAGATGAACATGTGTTTAGATGAACATGACTAACTGGTGATACAAATGAATATCTTTGGCCTATAGTGCAAAGATGAATATTTGATTCAAGATGCATATTGATTGATGTTACAAGGATAAAATATTGATGATGAACTTTTAAATCTTAGAAGATAGTAGAATTTATTATCTGCTTAACTCTTCTAATGAATTGTTGTTTCCGCTGCAGTTGTTGATCTAAAATTTATTGTCTATTATATTCTATTAGATTTTTCCCTGTTGAAGACTAACGATAATTTTTTCTATATTATCTTAGTCATAATATTCTTTACTGGGCTAGTTGAGCTCACTCTTTTCTTTTTTATTTTATTTTTCTTCTCAGGAGGCGAGAATGTAGCGAGTACTAGTCGGGGTATGGAATGATGGTTCTAGAAAGTTGTTTTAGTAGTCCTCACTATTTTTGTAAAATAATGTATCAATAATTATAATAAGGACTTATTTGAGTGTGGATATTGTCTAGAAGACAATATTCATATTTAAACTCACAGTTTAAGTGTTGTCATATTTTGCACGATAATTGTATTAATAAAGTTATAGTTATTTTTGTACCATGTATTTGGCGACTCAGAATGTGTGATGTATACCTATTTTGGGGGCGTCACATCTAGTAAAAGGAGAGAATGTCCTATGTGATTCGATAAATGACAACCCAATAGTCCTTGGCCAAGGCAAAATTTAATTAGAAAGGAGTTTCTAATTTATATTATTTAGAGTTGTACATTTAAGAATAGAAATACATATAATTAAATAAAATAAAACTTGACAATAATTTCATATCTTATATTTAATTGGGACATAATATGGTGAAAGGATTGAATTGTACGGTAACTATTTACTCAAATGTTCTTTAATGATTAATGTTGAAATCTATATTATCTAGAAAGTCGTTGATCGCTAATGAGACTTATCCTTATTGCAGAATAAATGTTATTTATTTAAATAAATTAATAGATTAATTTATTTATTTAAATAAGAATAAAATTGTTCTAATTAATTTATTTACAACCGGTTTAATATGGAGAACTTAAAGGGTCACACCATAAAAGAAAAAATATTTATTTAAGAAGTAAATGATATAATCGTAATAATAAGTTAAGTGTATTTAATTTAATCTATGGTGATAGAATAAATTAAATATCTTAATATTTATTATTTAATATTTTAAAAATATTAAATATAAATTAATAAGAGTTAATTATTATTATTACTATTACTATTATTTAATTCTTAAAGGAGTTTGGGAATTAATAATAAAAGTAATTTCTAATTGGATTAGGAGTCTAATTAATTAAAGGAGTTTAATTAATTAAAATAAAACCATATTCCTAAATAGTTTAGGAGGATTGCCTACATTTATAAACAAGAAGAGTCTTATTTTGATTTTGGTTGCTGAAACTTTCAAGAGTTGGGAGAGTACTGATATATTCTTTGGGGAGAGAAAATTAGGATTTTGCCAAACACTCATCTTCCTGAATACTTGTTCTTCCTTGGTGGATCACCTCTAGAGGCCAAACATTTGAGTGGCTAACGTTGATCAAGGGAAGGAATCAAACCCGGTGGATTCAAGTTGAACGTGAAAAGAAATTGGAGGTGAACTCGTACCTGAGGAAGCTAGTTTCTACAATGTTATGAATCTGATCTCCATCTTTTTCATCTAATTAATAATTATGCATAAAGTTTGATCTGGGTATTTGTTTGCAAAATTTTTAAACTCTGATTTTTCACACTTCCGCTCTATGTATCTAATTTGTTACATGTTCATGGATATTACAAACCTAACAGTGGTATCAAAGTCAAGCTTTATGTATGTTATTAATTGTTTTGATTCGATATGTATGTTGATATGTGTTTAGAACAATTTTATTGGGCATAATTGTTAGCAAAGAATCATATTTTTAGATTAAAACTGCACAATTCTCGAGCTGGAAAACAGATTCTGAAGACTGGCGCCACAACACCTGATTGCAGTTCAATCACGGCGCTGCAGCGCCAGCTCCGATTTTTTGGAAGTGATGACGTGGCGTCGCAGCGCCAAAATCTGGTACATTCGCAGCGTCGCAGCACCATTAATAAGAAAATAAATTATTTATTTATTTATTTATTTGATTTCTAATTGAAATAAAAGGTTTATTTTAAATTGAAATTGAATTCCATGTTTTTCTTGTAATTCTAATTTAAAATAAAGTTGCTTATTATGAATTGGAATAGGATTCCATGTTTATTGAATAAAAGAGTTTATTCATATATGGAATATGATTCCATATTTCTTAGAATAAAGGATATTATTCACATATAGAATATGATTTCATGTTTCCTACAGTTAAATATGTTTAATTTTGATAAAGAATAAGATTCAACATATTTTATTTTTCTAGCAATTTTAAGTTAAAATAAAGGAGTTTATTTTTTACTTGAAATTGGATTCCTTGTTAATTAAAATAAAGGAGTTTATTTTGATTTAGAATTTGATTAAAAATAAAGGAGTTTATTTTTATTTAAAATTTGATAAAATAAATAAAGAGTTTAATTTTTATTTTGAATATTTATTAAAATATAGGAGTTTATTTTAATTTAAAATTGGATTTTATGCTAACTATAATTGCCCATTAAATCAATATCAATGTATATATTCAATGTTTATTATTCATGAGATGAATTTTATTTATTGATACATATGTTGTTATGTATGATAATAAATGAGATTGATTACGGACTATTGACCAATGTGATTGAATTTTATTTTATTTGGATGCATGAATGTATGAGTTTTATTAAATGGGGTCTGCGTACCTTGTCCTTTCTAGTTTTTTTTCTTAATGTAAATTCTATCTCTCTCCTATGTACTTCCCCTTGACTGCTGATCAATGTTTCTATTTATTGTAAATAGTTATGTAATATGAATTGTTAGAATTAATTTTGAAGAAGTGGAGACAAATGAGCAATGAGTGCTTGAAAATCTATTTGTAATGGAGCCCGTGTTTAAATTTTAATAGTTATATTTAAATTTAATTTTTATACCCTAGGTTTGACCTTTTGGTTCACTTAGTGTCTCTAGTGAACCAAACTTGAATAAAGTTCATAATCTAGAATATAGTATTCTATATGTGCATGCTTATACTTATATATTATATATTATGCAACATGCTTCGCATGTAAATTAATATGACACGTATTTTATATATATATATATATATATATATATATATATGTGTGTGTGTGTGTGTGTGTGTGTGTGTGTATGTGTATGTGTGTGTGTGTGTGTGTCCAAGCACGTTAAATAAGATGAGACAATTAATAACAAACCTCTCAAAGATTTTATAGTAAGTCCTACGCGTTCAAAGACATTTGAAATAACGAACGTCGCCTTCTAGTGTTGATCGTTTTCATGATCAATAAAACACGTTCAAGTATATGCTGTCTAACAAGTAATACAATGAATAGATGAGTGTCGTACCCACGAGGATAAAGTGTTAAAGCTAGTCAACTACTAAAATTGGATTAATACGGTCTTATTTAAACAAATGGTTAAAGATGGTGTGTTAAAAACTAAATGGTTAAAATAGCAAATACTAAGTCAAGCTAGGATCACAACTCCCCTAATGCGTCGCCTAATCTCCTAACTCTCCACTTTACTAACAAATCATAGGAATGGCCAACCGAGAATAGTAAGTACATGTAAGCCTCTTTCGACGGTCAAATGCACATCCCTTAGCTAGATGAATCACAATATTTCTATGGTGAAAATGACTAGACTAGGGTCATCAAGTTTAATCTCAATGGTTACAGAAGGCAAATAGAGATATGTCTATTCTATTATACAAAATATGCTCACATTCCCATATGCATGGTCATAACAAGTGTTATTTGTATTTTAGGGTTAGATATTAACATCTATTTTTCAATATCCATTAATACCTATATCAATTCCTTTGTCAAGCAACCAATAAATAAGCATGAAATACAACAACCCATTCCAAAATGATTCATTACAATAAATAGGAGAGAAAGTTAATTAAGCTAAATATTAGGTTACATTGCAATCTTAGAAATGTAATAAGTTCATAACTATAGGGCTAATAAACATTTTCAAAGTGTTCAACATGCTCAAAAATACACAAATGAATGAAAGATTTGGATAAAGAAAACTCATTTTATGAAGTTTTCTGGCTCCAAGTTTTCTCTTTTCCGTGTAGAGTCCGAGCTATGAAGGATGCAATGAGCTTTTCTTCCTTGAAGACCAACTTCTTTCTCTTCTAAACCACAAAAATGTAAAAACTACTCCTAATCTCTTTTCTCTGCTTAGAGGATGCTACTGATGATGAATCCCCCCCATGCTCAGCTTTTTAGGTCATTAATGTAAGGCCCCAACTTTTTATAAATAAAATCGAATTTTCTCTAATTATTATTTTGAATAATAAGGTGTTAATTTGATATAATGCTTTAGTTATGAGTGAAATATGAAAATTTTGCAAAATAAGCAAGTGGTTATAAAATATTTATTGTCTGGGAATATTTGTTTGGTCATGAAATATTCTTGCTATCGGGGAATATTCGTACGACGTCGCAGCTATTTGTGGGCCCCATAATGGAAAATGGTCTGATGAATAAAACGACAAATTTGAGTTTTTATAAATAACGGCGTAATTGTTACCGTTAACACTGTTGAAATACCCGGTGGTTAAAATACAGTAATACGCGTAGTTACATAGTAGCACACGGTATTACATAGTATTTTTGGATTATTGATTCTTACGTAAGAAGACACTACTCAATAATTGTTACAGTAATTACTGTTCAATATTTTATTTTATTGATTCAATAATTGTTACGTTGATATTTTATATTATTGTTGTTTCAATAATTATCATTGCACAATATTTCTCATTATCATATCAATAATTTATATTATTTGAATAATATTATTAGATAGCAGTATTGACAATGTCTAAGGAAGTTCTGTCTAAGAAAGGGGTTTGGTCACCTAAATGCGCACCAGTAAAGAGAAATCGTTATCGGAAAGCCCCCTCTTTCCTGGGAACGACCTGGTTGTCATAATTGTGATTCTATAATTTTATTTGTGAATAATTAATTATTAATTTATATGATAAGAAAATATTAATTTTTATGTGGATATAAATAAAGGAATTAATGCTGAGGTGTTTTATCAATATTTTATCGGAATGGAGGTATTAAAAATCGTCCGTATTGGATTTCAGGCATTTTTTGTTTAGAATTTGGAAAAACTTTCTTCTACAAAGTTGTAGAGAATTAAATTTCCAATAGAATGGACATAAAATTTATATTTTTTGATAAAAAGGGCTATTTATTTTGAATTATTGAAGTTGCTGATTATTGTTTAAATTTAAAACATTCTGGAAATTTTCTAGAATGGGTGGACCCCACTTTTGGTTGATGAGAAATGTGCTAAATTTTTTTTTGTAAAAGTGGCGTGCGTAAATAGTAGCAGGTAAAGCCATTAGGTAGCAGGTTAGTCTGCTTTGGCGTTCTAAGTATTTTCCTATAAATAGGGTGCTTATTTAGAATTGAAAATCACACCAGAATCATAAGCTTTTTGTCTCTATATTATCGAGCGTATTTTGTGAGTATTTAGATACTTTGAGAGTTGCTATTCCGTGCAAGTTTTTTTCAGCGTTATATTCGACATTTTAGGTAGAAGTACTATTCTTTTGAGTTAAGGAATGTTATTTTCTTTGTAAATGATGTTATTTCGTTCAATATCATTATGTTAAAATATTGGTATGAATATTATTGTGAAATTTTTACCTTTTTTTGTCGAGATTACTATTCACGTATACGACACTATTCACGAATATGACACTATTCACAGAAAAATAAAAATTTTTCTTCTTTGTCCAAGATGTTTATTATGGTTACTATCTCTGATTGTATCCATGTTTTGATCTTCATTCTTGAATTTTACTCCACTATGGTTTATTATGGAGTATATTTGAACTTGAATTATCTAAAATACGAATCCCTAATCTTTTTCCGTTTATCTTACTGGATTCGTTTCTTTAAAATATTTTTCATCATACTCAGTCCTAAATGATGATATAACAGAATATCTTTGGCAGTAGTGCAAAGATGAATGATTACCTGATGAATATCTTTGGCCCGTAGTGCAAAGATGAACATGTGTTGAGATGAACATGACTAACTAGTAATACAGATGAATATCTTTTGTCTGTAGTGCAAAGATGAATATTTGGTTCAAGATGTATGTTGATTGATGTTACAGGGATAAAATATTGATGATGAACTTTTAAATCATAGAAGATAGTAGATTTAATTCTCTACTTAACTCTTCTAATGAATTGTTATTTCCGCTGCGAATATTGATCTAAAACTTGTTGCCAATTATATTTTATCTAATTTGTTGAAGGTTAACGATAATTTATTGTTCATTATCTTAGTCATAATGTTCTTTACTGGGCTAGTTAAGCTCACCCTTTTCCTTTTTGTTCCATTTTTCTTCTCAGGAGGCGAGAATATAGCGGGAACTAGTCGGGATGTGGAGTGATGTTCCTAGTCAGTTGTTTTAGCAGTCCTCACTATTTTGTAAAATAGTGTTTCAATAATTATAATGAGGGCTTATTTGAGTTCGAATACTGTCTAGAAGATAATATTTGTATTTAAACTCATAGCATGTGTTGTTGTATTTTGTACGACAATTATAATAATAAAGTTGTAGTTGGTTCGGATTTGACGACTCAGAATGGGTGATGTATACCTATTTTGGGGGCGTCACAGTTGGTATCAGAGCTTAGGGATATGGTCTCTAGCGGAGATCGGGGAATAGAACTAGGAGGGGAGAGACGAGTAAATCCTTCGCTAGTGTGTCCTACCTAAGCTTATTTGTTGGTCGGTCAGAATATAGGGGTATTATGTGGTATGCCAATTTCTTTAATTAACCCTTATTTTATGGCAGTATTTGAGAATGGCAGCTAAAAATGTTAACAATAGAGTGAATGAGACCGTGGAGACACCTCTAATCATCAACCAGGGGAACGTGCAACAGGAAGGCAATATTCCCCCTGTAAACAATACTACTGAACAAACGATGAATGATGGGATGTTTAGAAGTTTTTTGAAGTTCATGCAAAATCAGACGAGGGAGACTCGTGTACAAAATACGGGTGGAAATGATATCAACGCGTAGCTTGTCACAACCAAGCAGTTCAAAGAGACCAGAATTTGTGGGAAAGCCGGATCCGATCAAGGCGGAAACGTGGGTTAAGTAAATTACCAAGATATTTGATGTCTTGGGATGCACGGAGGAACAGAAGGTTCCATTCGCCACCTTTATGTTCCGTGGTGAGGCATATTACTGGTGAGAATCTGTGAAGCTTACCCAGCCAGCCGCACTCAATATGTCTTGGGAAATGTTTCAGAAACTATTCAGTGACAAGTACTTTCTTGAAATTATTCGTCATATGAAGGAGGTAGAGTTTATTAGACTGGAACAGAACAACATGACTGTGTCCTAGTACGAGACTAAGTTCACAGAGTTATCCAGGTTTGCACCTTATTTGGTAGAGAATGAGGAATGTATGACGTAGATGTTTCTGAGAGGTCTGAAACCTGAAATTCGGCAATATCTTATTTCTCATAAATTTTCTCTATATTCAGATGTTGTGAACATGGCTCAATTATTAGAGCGAGATAATGAGTATGTTCAACCGAGGGACCACAACCAGGGTCATACCTGTGATGCCTCCAAAATAGGTCCACACGACCCATTCTGAGTCGCCAGATATCACACTACAGAAATTAAATACAAACTTCATTTATACAACTGTTGAACTGTCGTACAGAGTACGACAACGCATATGCTGTGTATACCAACTGTAACTCTCATCCCTTTACTTGGATAGCATCTCACAGTGATACCTTACAAAGGTACCTTACATAAAAGTACAATCAATAACTGTTTTAGAAATTAAAATATTTGGAAAATGCTCAAGGAAACCTTCGTACATGGGAAGCTATGCATCTAAGTTATAATAGATATCATATGACTCGAGAATTATCCTTGGTTGACCCAATAGACCCAAAAGAAAAACAAGAAGATTACTATCATGTTCTTTTCAATGGTGAGTCTTCTCTTGCCATATAAATATCTCCATGGTCTTCAATTTAGAATTATATTTTAATCAAACTCCAAGATTATATAGGTAGTGCTCGTAGATATCATCAGCAAGTGGATGTGCACAACCATGTCTTATGATAACACGAAATCGTAGGTCATTAGATATCTTGTATGATAGTGGAAAAACACCCTTCCAAAGTTGGGTTCACCTCACCCTATTCGGTTCACTAAAATCAACGGTTAAATGACGTATAAAAATGCGACACACTTATCTAAAATTTTCAATAAAATTATTTCCATACTGTTTTAGGGAAACCTCAACATCTATCGACCACCGTTCTATTCCCCTGTTACCCCCGCTCGACCCAGCTAAACTCTTATTACCTGAAAGGAATTGTGAAACAAAAGGGTGAGCACAACTAATCCAGTAAAGAATATCACGACTAAAGATAATTAAATTATCAATAGCATTCATCAGTAATGAATCAGAGATTTAGATCATATGGTAGATGATAAAACTTTTCAACCATAGTTGCAGCGGAACGATCAATCCATTAGAAGAGTCAAATAGACCAAAAAGTCTATTATCTTCTCCATGTTAAAAGTCCACCAACAATGTTTTAACCCTGTAACATCAATCAACAGTTCCTGTCCACAATCATGTGAATAACTCATAATCATAATTGTAGTTCTAAATTCCTCTTCGCACCCAAGACGAAGATAATTTTTATCACCTGTCTTTACCCGAAACATCAAAAATCATGGTTATACCAAATCATAGTTCCTGTTCATAATCATACTAATAAATTCAACTTTGCACTACGGGCCAAAGATATTCATTAACAGTTCATCTTTGCACTACAGGCCAAAGACATACAACTGTATTTTAGAAGAGTCAAGTAGAGCATGATATTTACTATCTTCTACGAATTAAAAGTTTATTATCAATATTTTACCGCTGAGGCTCAACTCAATACATCATCGAATTTTTCATGCACTACAGCCAAGGATATTCGTTAGTATCACATCCATGAATTATCCATGCACTACGGGCCAAGGATATTCATTAGTATTACGACCACGAATTATCCATGCACTACGGGCTAAGGATATTCGTGTTTTCACCAATGGTCATGATCATGCCAAACAACAATTCATCTTTGCACCCTTGGCCGAAGAGAATAATCTCTGGTCATAATCATACCAATCAACAGTCCATCTATGCACGTAAGCCACATATGACTTTCATTACAATATAAACATAAGGATGATGACAATGATATAAGCATTAATCAAACGAAATCAAGGATAAATATTAAAGACTTTAAATTTATCTAGAGTTTAAAAATATCCAAATTGTCAACATGATATTACTTTATAGATTAAAATTTAAGAATAATATTCATGTATCAAAAATAATTTGGACAGAAAAAAAATATATTTTTCGGGTAAATAGTATCTCGTGAATAGTAACTCATGAATAGTAACTTGTGAATAGTAACTCGTGAATAGTAATTTGTGAATAGTACTTCGTATTCATAAATAGTACCATATACGTGAATAGTGCCGTATACGTAAATAGTAATCCGTGAATAGTACTCATAAAAGGAAAATACAAAAGAAAACGATATTTCATGACAAGTACAAAATAAATGATATCTCATACAAGTATAAAATAATATACGAAACTGTAAATGAATTTTCACCCGCCATGCGGTAATCCACGTAGACAGATCATTTCCACAATTTAATAAAGAATGAATACGAAGGGTTATTCACCAGGCATGCGGTAGTCCACGTAGACAGGTTATTCTCACAGAATAATAAAGAATGGAATAACAAAAGATTTCACCATGCATGCGGTAGTCCGCGTAGACAGGTTATTCTCACAGAATAATAAAGAATGGAATAATAAAAGATTTCACCATGCATGCGGTAGTCTGCGTAGACAGGTTATTCCAACAGAATAATAAAGAATGGAATAACAACCCTTACGAGTATTGAAAGAAAATAACTCTCTTCATGAATATGAAAGAAATAATACCCCTTACGAATACAACAAATAATATCTATTACGAATACAAAATAAATAACACCCCTTACCTTAACAAAAATTTGAAGACTGCACTAGTGTAATAGTAGAATACTCTTCTTCTTTCTCTCTATAATTTCTCTCTCTAGAGTTTCAGTGAATTCGTAAGAAATAATGAAGGAATGAGCTTCTATTTATAGGAAAAAGGACTGAATAGTAACTAATTCATGAACGACCCAGATTAATTTACTTTTAAACGGACGATCTATATTGATTTACTATTAAAACTTAAAGCAACAGTTCATACTGATTTACTATTAAAACTTTAAACCAGCGATCCATATTGATTTACTATTATAACTTTCCACCAGCGGTCCATATTGATTTACTATTATATCTTCAATCAACGATCTGAAAAATTAGCACATCTCCTCATGGAATAATAAGTCAAACTTATAACGAACACCTCATAACAAACCCCTCTATTTATATCAAAAATTAAATAAATAATTACCACAAATCATTTATCTTTATTCAACACATTTTTAATCTATTAACAATTATTCATCATTAATCTTATAACTCACAATATTTAACAACCAGATCATTCTCAAGAAAGAGGGGGCTTTTCGATAAGGATTTCTCCCTATTGGTGCGCAATTAGGTGACCAAACCTCTCCTCGACAGAACTTTCTAGACATCTTCAATATTATAAATAATAATATGAATAACTTTGTCGTCTCAATTATTGATTAAATAATTTAAAATATTATGCAGATGATACTGTGATAATAATTAAATCAAATAACGTGAGATACTATGCAGTAATTACTTTAGCAATAATTGAGTATAACTGAATGACTTCTCACATAAGCATCAATAATCAATATCGTGTACTACTATGCAACCACGCGTATTACTGTACTTTTACCACCGGGTATTTCAACAGTTTAACGGTAAAAACTTTCGCCGTTATTTTTTATAAGAAGTTATTTCTGTCATTTTCTAACTCCGACAGTTATTCCGTTGTGGGGTCCACCAATGATGGTGTCGTCGTACACATATTCTCCGATAAAAAAAAAATTCCCCGACCAAACGAATATTTCCCGACACAACAAATATTTTATAACAACTTACTTACTTTGCAAAATTTTCAAATATCATCCTTAACTTTAAACTTTTATCAATTTAACCATTTACCAAAATAGAAAAATTGAATACTTGTATTTTATAAAATTTGGGGTCTTATAATACCGGTGGCAGCAGTCATCGGAGCAATGACAACCAGCAGGGAGAAAAATATTCGGACAAAAGCGGTAACCATTCTGGTGGTAATTGTGGCCATGATAGTAAAAGAAGGTATAACAATGATAACGTGAAGACGTCAGCACCAACATCAACTATTTTTAGAGGAGGAGAACGATCACCGGTCGTATGTTATAAATGCGAGAAAGAGGGACACATCAACCCAAACTGCCCATAACAATCCAATGTGTGTTATAACTGTGGAAAGGAAGGTCATATAGCTAGAGATTATCTTGTAGCGAAACCAAGTCCAATGGGGATGGTGACTCCAAAGGCTATCCCGGACAAGTCAAAGTCAACGGTTCCTGAAAGAGCGTTTGTCGTGACTGCCCAAAATGCAAAGAATCCAAATGAGGTGATCACGGGTAAGCTAAACATAAACTCTTGCAAAGTTTATACCTTATTAGATATCGGTTCTACCCATTCTTTTATTTCTCCTGCTTGTGCTCAACGTTTGAACTTGGCTTCAGAGAAATTAGACTTTGACTTATCTGTTGAAACTCTGTTAGGAGAAACTTTAGTTACATCCATTATTTATAAATATTGTATGATCCAAGTTGGTACCATCACATTACCTGTCGATCTTATTTCTTTGAAAATACTTTCATTTGATGTGATTTTAGGGATTGAATTGGTTAACTACTCATCATGCTAAAATTGATTATTTTCGTAAGGTTATTAGTTTTCATATTTCTAACCAACCTGTTATGCGAATTCAAGCAACCAAACCACTAAAGTCAATCACTGTCATATCAATCCATAAAGCCATTCGTTTATTGAAAAATGGATGTCAAGCTTTCTTAGCACATGTCATGGACTTGAACAATAATACGTCAGATTTGAATAATATTTCTGTTATTAGTGAATTTCCTGACGTATTTCCTGAAGAACTTCCCGGTCTACCCCCAGAAAGTGAAGTTAAATTCTTTATTGTCCTTGAACCCAGTACAAAATTCATTTTTAAAACCCCATATCGAATGGCTCCTATTGAACTTCAGGAGTTAAAGGTCTAACTACAGGAGTTGTTGGACATCGGTTTCATTCGTCCTAGTACATCTCCTTGGGGTGCTCCTGTTTTATTCGTAAAGAAGAAAGATGGGAGTATGCAACTTTGTATTCACTACCGGGAATTGAACCATTTCACCATCAAGAATAGGTATCCGCTACCTCGCATTGATGACCTGTTCGACCAGTTGCAAGGAGCACAATTCTTTTCAAAGATCGATCTTCATTCTGGATATCTTCAGCTGAAAATTAAAACTGAGGATATTCCAAAGACTACCTTCAGAACTCGGTTCGGGCATTATGAATTCTTAGTCATGTATTTTGGATTGACTAATGCTCCTGCTGCTTTCATGGATATGATGAACTGTGTGTTCAAAGAATATTTGGATCAGTTCGTTGTCATTTTTATTGATGACATCCTCATCTATTCCAAAAGTCATGAAGATCATGAGCGCTATTTGAAGCTGGTCCTTCAGAGACTTCATGATAACAAGCTATATGCCAAGCTAAAGAAATGTGAGTTCTGGCTTGAGGAAGTAGCATTCCTTCGTGGTGTCAAAACATGGAGAATCTGTTGACTCGACGAAGATTGAAGTAATACAAAGTTGGGAGCAACTGAAGTCGGTGACCGAAGTACGTAGCTTTCTGGGCTTAGTTGGTTATTATCGGAGATTCGTGAAAGGATTTTCTTGAATCGCTCATCCGTTAACTCACCTGACTCGTAAGGATACAAAATTCGTATGGAGTGAGGAATGCGAAAAGAGTTTCCAAGAACTTAAGATGAGACTCATTTCGGCACCTGTTCTGACAATACTATCTGGTTCGGATGGATTTGTTATCTACATCGATGATTTAGGCAAAGGGTTAGGATGTGTTCTCATGCAACATGGGAAAGTCATAGCCTATGCCTTGCGACAACTCAAAGAATATGAGAGGAATTATCCTACTCATGATCTGGAGTTGGCATCAGTCGTTTTCGCGTTGAAGATCTGGAGACACAACCTGTATGGAGAGAAAGTGGAGATCTATATAGATCATAAAAGCCTCAAATATTTCTTCACCCAAAAGGAACTCAACATGCGACAACGACGTTGGCTCGAGTTGTTGAAAGATTACGACCATACCATCCAATATCATCCTGGAAAAGCAAACGTGGTAGCTGACACATTGAGTAGAAGATCATATGCGGGTACAAGTGCGATGTTGTTAACATAAAGGCCCATTTTATATGACTTGCAAAGGATGGAGATAGAGGTAAAGGCTCCAAGTATCCACATGATGATATCAAACATACGAGTAGAACCGACTTTAATCGATAAAGTTAAAGCTGCTCAAGCTACGGACCTGGAGCTGATGCGTATGAAGAAGAAAGTGCAAGAAGGTGTTATTCTAGAAGCAAGAATCTACGAAGAAGGAATACTTCGAGTCAACTCCAGACTTTGTGTTCCTAACGATTCTGACTTGAAGCTTAAAATCATGATGGAGGCACACAACACACCATTTGCAATCCATCTTTGGAGTACCAAAATGTATCATGATCTTCAACATACATTTTTATGGAACAATATGGAGAGAGAGATCACGGAGTTTATCTCGAGGTGTTTTACTTGTCAACGTGTAAAGGCAGAGCATCAAGTGCCAAAGGGTCCATTGCAACCACTTGAGATTCTAAAATGGAAGTGGGAACACATTACCATGGATTTCGTTACGGGCCTTCCCAAGGTTTCTCAAGGCATAGATGCGATTTGGGTTATTGTTGATAGATTAACCAAGTCTGCCCATTTCTTGCCTATATAGGAGACTTATTCCCTTGAATATCTTGCTCGTATGTACGTAAATGAGATTGTGAGATTGCATGGCATGCCAATATCCATAGTTTTGGATCGTGACCCAAGATTCACTTCACGATTTGGGGTTAGCTTGCAGAAAGCTATGGGCAAGGATTTACGATTCAGTTTGGCATTCTATCCTCAAACGGACGTGTAATCAAAAAAGACTATCCAAACTATTGAAGATCTATTAAGACTCAGTGTCCTATATTTCAAAGGGAGTTAGAATAAGTACCTATCATTGGTGAAATTCTCCTACAACAACTGTTATCAAGCAAGTATAGGCATGACTCCATTCGAAGAGTTGTATGAACGAAAGTGTCTCTCTCTAGTACATTGGGATGAGGTGGGAGAAGTAACGTTGTTGGGACCAGAGTTGGTACGAATGACTACAGAGAAGATCCAAATGATCCGACAACGTATACAAACGACACAGGATCGACAAAAGAGTTATGCGGATCTTCATCGAAAGGAAGTGGAATTTAATATTGGGAATCATGTATTATTATGTATTGCTCCATGGAAGGGAGTTACAAGATTTGGGAAGAGAGGAAAGCTCAATCCACGATATGTTGGTCCATTTGAGATTCTTGACCGAATATGAAATGTGGCCTATAGACTCGTATTACATCCAAGCATGTCTCGTGTTCATAATATTTTTCCCATATCTATGCTTCGTAAATATGTGAAAGACCCAAACCACATTATTGAGTTAGAACCATATGAGATAACCAAAGATTTAACGTACGAGGAGGTACTTGACAAGATTTTAGATAAGAAGGAGCATGTTCTACGCACAAATGTTATACCACAAGTCAAAGTTTTGTGGAGGAACCATGCTATTGAGAAAATGACTTGGGAGTTGGAATCAGAAATAAAAACGAGGTATCCTCACCTTTTCGAAATACCAGGTACGTACGTCAATTTTGAGGACGAAATTTTATAAGGAGGGGAGGTTATAAGACCCCAACTTTTTATAAATAAAATCAAATTTCCTCTAATTATTATTTTGAATAATAAAGTGTTAATTTGATATAATACTTTGGTTATGGGTGAAATGTGAAAATTTTACAAAATAAGCAAGTAGTTATAAAATATTCATTGTCGAGGAATATTCGTTTGGTCGCAAATTATTCTTGCTGTCGGGGAATATTCGTACGACGACGCAACCATTTGTGGGCCCCATAACGGAAAACGGTCGGATGAAGAAAATAACAAGTTTGAATACTTATAAATAACGGCGTAGTTGTTACCGTTAACACTGTTGAAATACCTGGTGGTTAAAATACAGTAATACGCGTGGTTGCATAGTAGTACAAGGTATTGCATAGTAATTTTGAATTACTGATTCTTACGTAAGAAGGCACTACTCAATAATTGTTACAGTAATTACTATTCAATATTTTATTTTATTGATTCAATAATTGCTACGTTGATATTTTATATTATTATTGTTTCAATAATTGTCACTGCACAGTATTTCCCATTATCAGATTAATAATTCATATTATTTGAATAATATTATTAGATAGCAGTATTGGCAATGTCTAAGTAAGTTCTGTCTAGGAAAGGAGTTTGGTCACCTAATTGCGCGCCAGTAAGGAAAAATCCTTATCGGAAAGCCCCCTCTTTCCTAGGAATGACCTGATTGTCATAATTGTGATTCTGTAATATTGTTTGTGAATAATTAATTATTAATTAATATGATAAGAAAATATTTGTTTTTATGTGGATATAAATGAAGGAATTAATGCTGAGGTGTTTTATCAGTATTTTGTTGGAATGGAGGTATTAAAAATCGTCCGTATGTGGATTTCGGGCATTTTCTGTTTGAAATTTTGAAAAACTTTCTTTAACAAAGTTGTACAGAATTAAATTTCCCATGGAATGTACATAAAATTCGTATTTTTCTGATAAAGGGTTATTTATTATGAATTATTGAAGTTGCTGATTATTGTTTAAATTTAAAATATTTTGGAAATTTTCTAGAATAGGTGGGCCCCACTTTTGGTTGGTGAGAAATGTGCTTAATTTTTTTTTCAAAGGTGGTGTGCGTGAATAGTAGCAGGTAAAGCCATCAGGTAGCAGGTTAGTCTACTTTGGCGTTATAAGTATTTTCCTATAAATAGGGTGCTTAGTTAGAATTGAAAATCACACCAGAATCATAAGTTTTCTCTCTCTATATTATCGAGCGTATTTTGTGAGTATTTAGATACTTTGAGAGTTGCTATTAAGTGCAAGTTTTCTTCAGTGTTATATCTAATATTTTAGGCAGAAGTACTATTCTTTTGAGATAAAGGATGTTATTTTCTTCGTAAATGATGTTATTTCGTTCAATATCATTATGCTGAAATATTGGTATGAATATTATTGTGAAATTTCTACCTTTTTGGGTCAGAGTTACTATTCACGTATACGGCACTATTCACGAATACGACACTATTCATAGAAAAATAAAATTTTCTCTTCTTTGTCTAAGATGTCTATTATGGTTACTATCTTTGATTGTATCCATGGTTTGATCTTCATTCTTGAATTTTACTCCACTATGGTTTATTATGGAGTATTTTTGAACTTGGATTATCTAAAGTACGAATCCCTAATCTTTTTCCGTTTATCTCACTAGATTCGTTTCTTTAAAATATTTTTCATCATCCTCAGTCCTAAATGATGATATAACTGAATATCTTTGGCCTGTAGTGCAAAGATGAATGATTACCTGATGAATATATTTGGCCCGTAGTGTAAAGATGAATATTTGGTTCAAGATGTATATTGATAGATGTTACAGGGATAAAATATTGATGATGGACTTTTAAATCATAGAAGATAGTAGATTTCATTCTCTACTTAACTCTTCTAATGAATTATTATTTTCGCTGCGAATATTGATCTAAAACTTGTTATCCATTATATTTTATCTGATTGTTAAAGGCTAACGATAATTTGTTGTTCATTATCGTAGTCATAATGTTCTTTATTAGGCTAGTTGAGCTCACCCTTTTCCTTTTTATTCCAGTTTTCTTCTAAGGACGCGAGAATATAGCGGAAACTAGTCGGGGTGGGGAGTGATGTTCTCAGTCAGTTATTTTAGCAGTCCTCACTATTTTGTAAAATAGTGTTTCAATAATTGTAATGAGGACTTATTTGAATTTGAATACTGTCTAGAGGACAATATTTGTATTTAAACTCACAGCATATGTGTTGTCGTATTTTGCACGACAATTGTAATAATGAAGTTATTTTTTGTACCATATATTTGGCGACGCAGAATGGGTGATGTATACCTATTTTGGGGGCGTCACAATTAAGACCTAATCTCTACCTGGGCACCAGAGGTGGCACTGCAACGCCAAGTTTAAGCCTTGGAACGGCGCTGCAGCGTCGAGTCAACACATTTAGGCTAGAGGTGGCACTGCAACGCCAGTTTATAAAGGAACTGGGGGCTGCAACGCTGAGCTAATGTCACTGTTGGTCAGGTGGGGACGTTGCAGCGCTAGTTTTAAGCCTGGCATCGGCGCTACAGCGCCGTTATGAGAAATTTGACCTTTTTACCACTTGAAGCTGAAAATGACCTAATAAGCCCTGCACACATAGATTAAGCAAAATAATAACAAAATATTATAAAAGCTATATATGAATTATGAAGAATAAACAACTTCTTAAGCAATAAAGGATCCGATTCGCGGGTATAAATCTCACTCATCAAATACCCCCAAACTTAGGCCTTTGCTTGTCCTCAAGCAAACTATCTGAACGACCACAACCACAGGAATGTAAGAACGCGAATTAAGCATAATACTATATACAAGCATCATTGCTTTTAAGCTCAATCATATCCACCCTCAGAGAACATGACAAACACAAATATGAATAAGGGTTCTGTGACGACCCAAGAATTTAGAAAATTATTTAAGTCTTAAAATATTGAATAAAGGTTAAATAATGAACCTAGACAGAAAATAAATGTATGGATTTGACATTTCTGAAAAGAAATTTTTGGATTTAAAAATCTTTGTGGTGAATTATTCAGGATCAAGGGTATAAGTGAATATGCTGTGTATATGGTATTATATGTGAGCAGAATGTAGTTAAGGGTCATGGCTTGATCAGATAACTATATCAGTGTCCAACCCCTATGTATATATTTAGAACATTAACGTTCAGTTAGAAAACCCTAACGTTTGATAAAAAATCCGAGAAACCGATTTTGGAAACCCTAACTTCAGTTCCGGGAATTTGAAACCCTAATTCGGATATTAGAATCCTAATTTGAGAATATAAATGTTATGTATAAGGTTTTTGTATTTTAATTACAAACCTAATTTGGGATAACCCTAATGATTAATTAGATTTTTTAATAATTTAGAAACCCTAATTTATAAGTTTAAAATTCTAATTGTTCCGTTTGAAACCCGAACGGACCAAATTGCTAAATTAGTAATTTTAATTATGAAATATTAAATCCTAATTAGCAAGCTTGATTTATGATTAGTAAATTTTAATATAATTAGAGAATCCTAATTATAATTTTGAAATATTAATTTTTTATTTCGAAAACCAAAATTTAGAAAACCTAGAAATTTAATTTCAAATATTTTAGGGTTAAACCCTAAACCTTAAGGGTTCAAACCCTAAACCCTAAACCCTAAGGGTTTGGCCATTTACTAGAATGCCATTAAAAATAAAAAGGAAACGACCCATTTACCCCTTTTCTTACACATTAAGTAAAGGATATGTCCAAATCTTGGTGACTCATCTATTTAGATATACAACATGTGCTCAAATCTATCCCAAATCGGATTTTTGTGCCACCTATACCCACTAGATACAATGAATCAAAAAAATCAAAAAATTAAAGTAAGAAAACATTACTTATTTTCCTAAGCAAACTTGTCCATGTCTTTTCTCTCCCTATAATTCGAGATTTAGAAGGAGAGAGAAAGAGAAGGTGAGCCATAATCAGTTTCTAGCAAGCCAACCTCAAAATCAGAAGACAGAAAACCAAGATCAAAGTTTTAAAGGTATAAAACCCTAATTCTAAAAAATTCATGATCTGGTGTTAGATGTTAGGATTTGTTGTTTAGATATGTATTAGAGGGTGTCATTTGATGATCTGGGTTGTCAAAACCTAGATCCATATCATTTTGATGCTCGAAATCAAAGTTTTTAGAACTGATCTATGAACCCTAAAACATGGCCTGACAGCCGAATGTCAGGGCTTATAGATCTTTTCCTGTTAAGTGTTTTTGTGTTTTAAGAGTTTGAACTTGTTGTGTGTATTATGGACTTTGATCTGGAACTTGAATCAAGTCCAGATCAAGTGTAAATCAAAAGTTATTAAGGGTCAAACAACGTTGACCGACATTGACTAGAAGTTCTGGGTAACCAAGATTTGCCAACAATGGGTCTGACAATATTTTGTGGCTTCGGATCTTAGTGGTTTTTGGTTAGCTTGGCTATAATGTTGTTTTGATCTTGTATACTGACATGTAGGCTTCATGTTAATGCTTATAGAACTTACAGATCATGTATATAATCAAAGATAAGAAGGGTCAATGTAGGGTTGACTGGCTGTTCTTGAAGATTTTTGGAAAACCCAGAAAACTTCATGTACGATTTTTTTGTCAGAACTTTGACCGTCTAGATCTCATTTAATTGTTGTTGTTATGATGATCGGTTGTTATAGCATTGTACAATGATATATATATATTACATACTTGAACCTTTATATCACACATACCAAGCCAAGAAAGCTAAGATTAAAGGGCTCAAATAAGGAACCTTAACTGTTCTTCAATTTCTGAAAAACCCAGAAATTGAAGAACAGCATCTGACAATATTTGTGAAACTTAAATCTCTCATTTGTGTTACTGTTTGGTCATGAAATCAAATTTTAGTTGTAGTATTACATACATACTATAGTATTAAAACAATTACCAACCCTAAATCAACACGATCATGAACCCAGAACCGGTCAAACATGGTACCCTGGTAACTGGCGATGAAGATCTGGGTTGGCCCAAGAACACCTATAGCGACGGGTCTGTCGCTATAGGGCCCTTTAGCGACGGTTTTATTAATTTTGAATTTCTGATTTTCCGGAAATTATTTAAAAATAGATAAAAATGGTTTTTAATTATTAAAAATACAAAATAAATTCCTAAAAATTATTTTAAAGTCCGAAAATTAGTTTTTAATTATTTTGAGTATATTTCATAAATATTTAATATTTTTGGAATATAAATGATATTTAATTTATTTAATTATAATATCAAATAAATTATTTAAAAATGATTTTTTATACATAAAAAAATCATGAAAAATTATACTATGGTATAAGAAAATATTTTAAGTTATTTTAGTGACTTTTAATATTTTGTGAGGAATTTCATTAATTAATCAATATTAATGATAATTAATTTATTTACTAAATGTATTAAATAAATTATATGAAAATAGAATTAATGATTTAAAAATCGTATAAAAATGATTTAAGTGATATAAAAATATTTTAAGTTATAAAATATAACTTTTGATATTTTGTCATGAAAATATTAATATTTTAATATTAATAGTAATTATCGGATAATGAATTTAATTGTTTAAAATCATATAAAGGTGATTTTAAAGTATCAAAAATACTTTGTGATATTATAAATATATTATAATATTATGACATGTATTTCATTAATATTTGATAATAAATAAATATTAATGATAAATGAATTATGTGATATTTAATTCATTTAAATACGTGTTTAATGATTGAAAAGTCACGATAAATAATAATAATTATGTGAAAATTATTATGAGACTTGGAAAAATATTTTGACTGATATTAAAATTATTTAAGTTAATGATTAAGTGTTTCACCAGAGTTTAATTGAACTTAGACTCAAAATTTTGTCCGACTAGACCATCGGGATGTCAGAATTGTGTCGGGTTCAAGTCAGATTGAAATAGTTTGATTTGATACTAGGTTTTATTTGTTGTATAGACTAATAGGATTATGTGATAAAATGTTTAGGTTATTTTAAATATTGTGATGATATTATTCTAATTTATATTTCGATATTATTTATATATTAGGTTCAGACAAAGCTTATTAAATTGCATAGCGATAATCAACGGTTCAGGCAAGTTTTACTTAACTCAACTAAGAGTTGTTCATTCAGATATGCTTATGGTTAATCATTGCTGATTGCCACTGTAGAATTCTACTCTTTACATATTGCATGTATAAGTCAGGTATGAAAGGCTGATCACCTTCATTACCAGTTGGTCCAGATATATTTGTTCATGTTTAATTCTTATTTAGTCAGATACAAGAAAGGATAAAGCCAAGTTCAGCTTGGGATAAAATGTGCAACTAATTTGTAATAGAATAGTTTAATAACTATGCTATATGTCTGATAGTTTATGAATTGTGTATAAGTTAAGGTTACTCAATTTTGGGAAAATAATGTGTACATTTATTGTATAAACAATTTATATTTTTATCTTTCGCAAATAGTGATAGAATGATTGCACCGGATCTGCGGTGATTTGGGACCCGAATTCGGGGCTTTCACAGTTGGTATCAGAGCTGTTGGTTATAAACTTTAGGTAGGGTTACCTGAGACTAATAACCGCAGTGATTAGGATAAGTACTAACTCAAATAGAGTTAGTGTGTCGGTAAGATTCAAAGACGAATCTCGGCGGGGTATAATTTACAGAGTTCCCTAACTCTGATAATAAAGTTGAACAGTAGTGATGAATAGATAGAGTCTAAAAGACTAATAGTACATTGATAGGAGAATATAAAATAAAACGATCATAATACAGAATTGAATTATAATATATACGATGAGATCACCCCGTGATCTGATGTGGATCAATCGAATGATTGAAAAGTTTATAGCAAGATTTCTATGTGACAATGGCACTACAAATTGGTACAGATTCAAGAAAGGTTTATGAATACGGATTAAATGAAATTCGTATTGAGAAGGGAGTAGGTTTAGGTGGGGATTTAATTGAGGACTCATGTCAGTAGCTGAGTTGTATGATTCCTTGTTATGGGCAGGGAATTGTACTTGGTGTAACAACCACTTAGTTTCTGGCACTGATAATCATTGAAATGTCCGTGTCGCGCTATTTGCTATATGCGTGTCGAGAAGGTGATTCTTTTCTCATGTGTATAACAGATAGATAGGTTATAGGTAGAGAATATAAGATTAAGTACGAGTTCTTAAAACTCATATTTATGGTATGTCCGTGACTCATAATTATATTAAATGTTTATGAACCCCTCAGCGAATGGACGCCAAAGGTCTGTCTAGGACAAGTTCTTAAACTCATATGATTGTGGCACGTTCTTGAACTCATAAGTGTGGTAAGTTTGACGAAATGAGTATAGTTCTGTGTGAATAAATTATTAAGGATAATAGGAATAGATAGACTGTTTAAGCAAATGATTATTAGTGGAGACATATGTTTTCCAAAATTCCTAGCTATGCTAGACTTCGAAATTTTGACATCAAGCTAAATACACACTATGTGCTTTTTAAAAAAATATTGTAGACTCGTAATCATTTTTGAAACGGTTTAAAGCATAGTCTATGCTACTTGTTTCAACTAGACGAAGATGATTTGAAATATCAAAATTTATTTTACTTATCACTTATGTACCATGTAACCTGGTGCAGAGATGATAAAAAGTTGATAAAGTTATAAATACAGGAATACTTAGTGTGAATTCGATCTAAAAATCATTATTCCACTATTATATGATGTGTTATGACAAAGTCATATAATGACGACATCCTCAAACGGGCTGTTAATACAGTACTGCATCATGACGTCATTCTCAAAAATATTTTCAAAAAAAAAAATTTTAACTGGCCAACGGGGTTTGGCTACACCTAAATAATTCGATTGCATTGAATTATTGATATGAGTCTACGCTATTCGATTCAGCTAGACTAATGTTATAAAAACTCTAAGTGTTCATTGAAAGAAATTTCCCGAACCAAATTGTTTTGGTGCGAAATCCTAAAAGACTGAGGTAAAAATTTTGTGCCTATGGTAGAGACGAGAAACAGATTCGACCAGCAGTACTTAATAAGTGCAGGGCATACTTGATTAATTACCCACTATGTCCGTAAGTTATGACGATTATCAGATGAATTTCCAAATAACCTTTGCGAAAATGACAGACAATAGTCTGTAAAACCCCTCAGCACAATTTCAAAATTTTTACTCTTATTAGGAATGTATTGGGTAGCATGCGATGCTGTGTATGAATGGTGTATGGTGTATGGTGTAAGGTGTAAGGTAAATTTCAGGGACGAAATTTTTAGAAGAAGGGGTGAATGTGACGACCCAAGAATTTAAAAAAATTATTTAGGTCTTAAAATATTGAATAAAGGTTAAATAATGAACCTAGACAGAAAATAAGTGTATGGATTTGACATTTCTGAAAAGAAATTTTTGGATTTAAAAATCTTTGTGGTGAATTATTCAGGATCAAGGGTATAAGTGAATATGTTCTGTGTATATGATATTATATGTGAGCAGAATGTAGTTAAGGGTCATGGGTTGATCAGATAACTATATTAGTGTCCAACCCCTATGTATATATTTAGAACATTAACGTTCAGTTAGAAAACCCTAACGTCTAATAAGAAACCCTAGAAACTGGTTCTGAAAACCCTAACTTTAGTTCCGGGAATTTGAAACCCTAATTCGGATATTAAAATCCTAATTTGGGAATTTAAATGTTATGTATAAGGTTTTTGTATTTTAATTACAAACCAAATTTGGGATAACCCTAATGATTAATTAGATTTTCTAATAATTTAGAAACCCTAATTTATAAGTTTAAAACTCTAATTGTTCAGTTTAAAACCCTAACGGACCAAATTGCTAAATTAGTAATTTTAATTAGGAAATATTAAATCCTAATTAGCAAGCTTGATTTATGATTAGTAAATTTTAATATAATTAGAGAATCCTAATTATAATTTTGAAATATTAATTTTCTATTTCGAAAACTGAAATTTGAAAATCTTAGAAATTTAATTTCAAATATTTTAGGGTTCAACCCTAAACCCTAGGGGTTCAACCCTAAACCCAAACCCAAACCCTAAGCCCTAAGAGTTTGGCCATTTACTAGAATGCCATTAAAAATAAAAAGGAAATGACTCATTTACCCCTTTTCTTACACATTAAGTAAAGGATATGTCCAAATCTTGGTGACTCATCTATTTAGATATACAACATGTGCTAAAATCTATCCCAAATTTGATTTTTGTGCCACTTATACCCACTAGATACAATGAATCAAACAAATCAAAAAATTAAAGGAAGAAAACATTACTTATTTTCCTAAGAAAACTTGTCCATGTCTTTTCTCTCCCTATAATTCGATATTTAGAAGGAGAGAGAGAGAGAGAAGGTGAGCCATAATCAGTGTCTAGCAAGCCAACCTCAGAATCAGAAGACAGAAAACCAAGATCAAAGTTTTAAAGGTATAAAACCCTAATTCTAGAAATTTCATGATCTGGTGTTAGATGTTAGGATTTGTTGTTTAGATATGTGTTAGAGGATGTCATTTGATGATCTGGATTGTCAAAACCTAGATCTATATCATTTTGATGCTCGAAATCAAAGTTTTTAGAACTGATCTATGAACCCTAAAACATGGCCAGACAGTCGAATGTCAGGACTCATAGATCTTTTCCTGTTAAGTGTTTTTGTGTTTTAAGAGTTTGAACTTGTTGTGTGTAGTATGGACTTTGATCTGGAACTTGAATCAAGTCCAGATCAAGTGTAAATCAAAAGTTATTAAGGGTCAAACAGCGTTGACCGACATTGACTAGAAGTTCTGGGTAACCTAGATTTGCCAACAATGGGTCTGACAATATTTTGTGGCTTCGGATCTTAGTGGTTTTTGGTTAGCTTGGCTATAATGTTGTTTTGATCTTGTATACTGACATGTAGGCTTCATGTTAATGCTTATAGAACTCACAGATCATGTATATAATCAAAGATAAGAAGGATCAATGTAGGGTTGACCGACTGTTCTTGAAGATTTTTGGAAAACCCATAAAACTTCATGTACGATTTTTTTGTCAGAACTTTGACCGTCTAGATCTCATTTAATTGTTGTTGTTATGATGATCGGTTGTTATAGCATAGTACACTGATATATATATATATATATATATATATATATATATATATATATATATATATATATATATATATATATATATATTACATACTTGAACCTTTATATCACATATACCGAGCCAAGAAAGCTAAGATTAAAGGGCTCAAATAAGGAACCTCAACTGTTCTTCAATTTCTGGAAAACCCAGAAATTGAAGAACAGCGTCTGACAATATTTGTGAAGCTTAAATCTCTCATCTGTGTTACTGTTTGGTCATGAAATCAAATTTTAGTTGTCGTATTACATACATACTATAATATTAAAACAATTACTTGCCCTGAATCAACACGATCATGAACCTAGAACTGGTCAAACATGGTACCTTGGTAACTGGCGATGAAGTTCTAGGTTGGCCCAAGAACACCAATAGCGACGGGTCTGTCGCTATAGGGCCCTTTAGCGACGGTTTAATTAATTTTGAATTTCTGATTTTCCAGAAATTATTTAAAAATAGATTAAAATGGTTTTTAATTATTAAAAATACAAAATAAATTCCTAAAAATTATTTTAAAGTCCGAAAATTAGTTTTTAATTATTTTGAGTATATTTCATAAATATTTAATATTTTTGGAATATAAATGGTATTTAATTTATTTAATTATAATATTAAATAAATTATTTAAAAATGATTTTTTATACATAAAAAAATCATGAAAAATTATATTATGGTATAAGAAAATATTTTAAGTTATTTTTAGTGACTTTTAATATTTTGTGAGGAATTTCATTAATTAATCAATATTAATGATAATTAATTTATTTACTAAATGTATTAAATAAATTATAGAAAAATAGAATTAATGATTTAAAAATCATATAAAAATGATTTAAATGATATAAAAATATTTTAAGTTATAAAATATAACTTTTGATATTTTGTCATGAAAATATTAATATTTTAATATTAATAACAGTTATCGGATAATGAATTTAATTGTTTAAAATCATTTAAAGGTGATTTTAAAGTATTAAAATTACTTTGTGATATTATAAATATATTATAATATTATGACATGTATTTCATTAATATTTGATAATAAATAAATATTAATAATAAATGAATTATGTGGTATTTAATTCATTTAAATACGTGTTTAATGATTGAAAAGTCACGATAAATAATAATAATTATGTGAAAATTATTATGAGACTTGGAAAAATATTTCGACTGATATTAAAATTATTTAAGTTAATGGTTAAGTGTTTCACCAGAGTTTAATTGAACTTAAACTCAAAATTTTGTCCGGCTAGACCGTCGGGATGTCAGAATTGTGTCGGGTTCAAGTCAGACTGAAATAGTTTGATTTGATACTAGGTTTTATGTGTTGTATAGACTGATAGGATTATGTGATAACATGTTTAGGTTATTATAAATATTGTGATGATATTATTCTAATTTATATTTTGATATTATTTATATATTAGGTTCAGACAAAGCTTATTAAATTGCGTAGCGGTAATCAACGGTTCAGGCAAGTTTTACTTAACTCTACTAAGAGTTGTTTCATTCAGATATGCTTATGGTTAATCATTGTTGATTGCCACTGTAGAATTGTACTCTATACATATTACATGTATAAGTCAGGTATGAAAGGCTGATCCCCTTCATTACCAGTTGGTCCAGATATATTTGTTCATGTTTAATACTTGTTCAGTCAAAATTTTATTCATTCTAATTCACAACTATATTGATGAATTATAGCCAGCTTATTATTCAGACTCTTTCAATCATGATATATCTTAATAAATTTAAACTTGCTGGGTAACTTTCATGCTCACCCTTACTATATCATGATTTAAAATTGCAGATTAAGGCGCAAACGTCGGATACAGGAAATGATAATGCCAAGTTCAGCTTGGGATAAAATATGCAACTAATTTGTAATAGAATAGTTTAATAAATATGTTATATGTATGATAGTTTATGAATTGTGTATAAGTTAAGGTTACTCAATTTTGGGAAAATAATGTGTACGTTTATTGTATAAACAATTTATGTTTATATCTTCCGCACATAGTGATAGAATGATTATACCAGATCCGCGGTGATTTGGGACCCGGATTCGGGGCTTTCACAGGTTCAATATCAATTTTCAAGCGTAAGACTGTATTTGATCCATTCTATACGTGTGTGTGAAGACCAACCATCCTAACTAATCATAGCTCAAAATAAGCTCACACAATCGATTGCAATAACCAATATGTTAACTCTGTAACTCCGACAATCAACAAGCAATAAGAATAAGATGCAGATGCAAGAAAGGATCAAAAGGCACTAGCATGAAGACATTTAAATCTGACTTGTATAGTACTTAATTACCTTAGGCTATTCAGAGCTACCCAATAATGGGCTTTTGACCAATGACTTCTAAGCCAGATGGATTTGGGGCACTAGGTGTAGAAAACCCCTATGGATATAATAACTTGAGCAACAAAGGCCACATAATCAACTTAAGATAAATTAGACTTTTATTCTACACATTTTAGCAATCAAAACCATTAGGATGACCGTGCAATGCTTAAATACCTACGGCTATTCAGAGTTACCCATTAATGAGCTTTTGATTAATAACTCCCAAGCCAGATGGCTTTAGGGCACTAGGTGTGGAACACCCCTATGAATCTAATAACTCGAGCAACAAAGGCCATATAATCTAAATAAGTCATGCCAGAAACCATGATCCGAAACTATATAGTGTCTAAGTCTTTTATTACCTTGTACATAAGTAAATTTAATAGAGTGAACACATTTTCAAAACAATAACCAAGCAAACTATATCAAAAATATAACTAGTTATAACAGTTGGTTAGTGCTCACTAAGAAGAACAGATCAATAATAGTTTCAATTTATCCATTAAACTAACCCCTCATCCACACATGCTTGACATAAACTCTAAGAAATAATCATAATCACCTGGCGCTTATCATTAGTCACAATCAAAAATTTATAATCTGTAAAACCCATACCCAACATATCAATAGTTAAAGAAAGGGAGATAGGGTTAATCAAAAACCATAACATGATAAGATAAAAGTTAAAGTATACCCTTGCACTAATACCAGCTCAAAATAGGGTAAAGCCATAACATGGCATCAAGTATACCAATCTGTGCAAATCCCAAAAGATGGCCATAAACAAAACATTCATGCTGATAATTATAAAATCATCCATACATAATAACAAAAAAAAGTATTCATGCATCCATCTATACTAAAACCAAAACATAATAAGTCTAAGGCTACTAACGCCCAAAATAAGTCAAAACGCAGTTCATACATAATAGCTCATATATAATACTAAAATGAAATGAAAATCTCCACCCAGACTTGAATTAGCCAATGCCCTCATTGGCCAGATATGCTATAGAGCTCAGTCAGTGCCATCACCATCTGCATCCTCCTCGTGGTCCTCATCTCTGGCTGGGGATGGTGGTGTATGTGGAGTGAAGGTAGGAGGCTCCATAAATTGGAATGGCATAGAGTTCACCTCGTCCCAACCCTATGTTGCATAGATGCTAGAGATCGTGTTGGCAAACTCGGCATGGTACTGCATGAACTGGTTCTGCCGCTGGGCAATAATGTCCACTTTCCTATGCAAGAAGTTCATGCTAGCCATCAGTTCTGCTAGAACCCCAAGTGGAGCAGCCACAGAATCTGGTGCCTGGGTAGATGGTCCGGCCTCTGATGAGGGCGACGGTTGTGGAACTAGTAGATAACCCTCTCCTTAAGGGTAAGACTGTACTCCCTCCCACACACCGAACCGTGATATGACATGATGATCAATAAGTGCCATGGGCGACTGAGTGATGTCATCATTTTGCCATTGAACGCCCGCCCGTTTCCAAAGGCAGGTGATCAGGAAGGGTGAGGGAGCCCTAAAATCATATTGCTTCTAATAGCCTTCTTGATAGAATCCTGGATTAATACCCCTATATCTACTTTCAAGCCCGTGACAATGGCGAAAAGCAAGACGTCATGCTCTTTAGTGACGTCGCTTCGGTGGCAGATAGGCATGATATTGGAACATATGAAGGCATACCACACCTTGCCATAGCGACTCAAAGCATACTGCAAAAAATTTATTTTCTCGCCATGGAATTCATTTGTCTTCCATGCAGTACCGGGCTTACAAAGCCTTGCTATGATCTCATCTGGGTTGTAACTTCGTAGCCCGGGCTCCAAGTAGTCCCTGCCATCAAAATTTGGCATCCCGATCACGTTGTTAATGGACTGGCTATCGTAGAGAATTATTTTCCCCCGAACAGGAACCACTGCTGGCACATTTGCACTTGCATTGGCATAAAACTCTCAGACTACAGAAATGATGGCAGAATCAAGTTGCTTCGTAAAGTGGACCCACTTTTTCTCAATAATCATTTTGATGAGCTCTCCGTCATTCTTGTCATCGGGCCTGAAACCCCTCTCGGGCACTAAGTTTCACTTGGAAAAAGTTTTGATATATCTCTTCCAAGCCTCCTCACTAATGAATTTCAAAGTGTCCCACTGTGGTGTCGCTGAAGAGGGGCTAATGCTAGTGCACGAACGTTTGGATGCCATGCTAATTTCTCAGTACTAAACGCGAGTAGAAGCCTGTTAAACACTAACATAACCAACCTCGCCCTCAGTTGATGATGCGAGTGAACCAAAAATAAACCCAAAATCACAAGAGGCAAAATATCAAACACCTGGCGTGCACACTTTCAAAAGGTGATATTCAAACCCTTGCTTTAGCAATCCCAAACCGAATTCTAATTTACAAAAATCTCAGCACAACAAATGGAGTAGCAACACACAAGATAAGAAATGCCTAAATTTCGCTTAAACCCAAACCAACTAATATCTCATAAAAAAAACCTAAGCCTAAACTACAATCCTACTCACCTTGTAATAAGGAATCTGGATGAACAGGTATTAAATCCCCTTTAGTGCGTCTAGTTGAGGGTTGGAATATGAGTAGAAGGTGCTAGGGCTCAAAAAATGCTACTTGGAGAGTGTCTGTGGCAAGCTCGGTTAAAGAGGGGAAATGAAGGTGAAGAGGTTACTGTGAAATGCCCAACTTAAGTACCAAAAACTCGCTATTGGCGCTGCAGCACGAGAGTTGCTTTGTATTTTAGCATTGCAGCGCGAGACTAAAAGTCCAAAAATATACTTGGCGCTGCAGCGCGAGGCGAAGGGTAAATGTTGCCGTTGCAGCACGAGTTTCCAGTGAGTTGAAGGGGTATTGTTGCTGCAGCGCGACCTTTAGTACAAATTCTGGTGCTGCAGCGTAACTTTCCAGTAGGATGTAGAATTTTGTGGCGCTGTTGCGCGGATTGAGGTACATATTCTGCCGCTACGGCGCGAGTTTCCAATGAGTTGAAGGAGTATTGGCGTTGCAGCGCGACTTTCAGTACAAAACCTGGCACTGTAGCGCTGGCCCTGCATAAAAGTTTTTCTGGCTGGTACCTGTACATATGTTGGATGTAATCTAATTAAGCACAGTGCACAAAAGTATACGTGATCAATAAGTAATATAATGATAAATAGAGTATCGTTCTTACATAGACAAGTTTTAATTCTAATATAACAATTAACAATTTTATATTATTTTAATTTTATTAAACTAATTGATTGAATGATTGAAATTAATAACAACTCATAAACTAAAAATCAAAACAAATCAACAAAACTTATAACCGTAAATTTCAATCAGATAATGGAGAATTAAGCCAACAATTTTACTTTAAGCTTCACTCAGATTATCACACTTTTATTCAATTCAATTAACTATCTCAGTTCATTAATCAAGAATACTAAAGTAGAATTAGCCATCTCTCAATGCACTAACACTATATTAACTTAAATCTATAATTGATAGAATTAAGCCAAACACCCTAATTAACTAATCCACTATATCTCTGTGTGAATTATAATCAAATAAGGTTTAAAGTCCAAGTTTTTTACACGATTACATGTGATGTTACGTATATCTCTATCCTAAACATATATCAAGAATTCCATCAAAATGCAGAAATCATGAACACATGTTATTGTGACTAAGTCTAGATTCATACATCATCTCTCGAGTCCATACAAATCCACATACAATTGGTGATCAAGCAATTCATAAATTAAGTACAAATCATAATAGATGAACTGAATAGATAACTTTATTAAACTAAAATTAGAGCATGATAATCATCGTTCCACATTAAAGATCCATTGCAAGCTTAATTAGAAATTTAGTTCATAATGAATGAATTAAAAACTGAATAGATAGAGAAATTCATCATCCCAATTACAGAAACTGAAAACAAATACAAGAATAGTGTAGAACCACCCTTATCCTCACTCAAATCTACAATTTACGTGATCTTGATCTTCTGCTCCACTTCTCCAATGATCTTTAGTAATTTAGGGCTCAAAAGTTGCAATTGATTAGTGATTGATTGAATTTCGTGTTACTTCCCTTATGTCTCTATAATAACTGATAAAGACCACCATATACAGTCCCAATCCAAGCCAAAGCTCCACTCAGTAAATATATAGACAAAATAGGTATGTAACTTTCACACCAAAAAAGAAGAAGAAAAAACAGAATACAAAATAATAATAATAATAATAATAATAATAATAATAATAATAATAATAATAATAATAATAATAATAATAATAAAATAATTATTAAAAAAAACCAATGAGGGATATGCATAACAAAGTGCTAATAATAATAATAATAATAATAATAATAATAATAATAATAATAATAATAATAATAATAATAATAATAATAATAATAATAATAATTAGTGCTCATATTAGTGTTATATTAAATTAATGGTTAGAATTAGGTTAGTGACTTTTAAATGAAGTGACTAGATTTAGGTTAAAAACTTTTAAATGAGGTGGCAGTTTCTAGAATTTAAATATAATAATTTTAAATTTGTACCTTTAAATAGAGAGTCTCCATTTCAAATTGAAATAGGATCCCTGTAAGAGAGGTTTGATAAAAAGCTTTACCAACCCTTTCCAGGCCATGCCCCAAATCATCTGTAGTGTTTGAATTGCATCATAATTCCTTCTCTCTGTCCTCGTACCCCCGCCCCGGCGGGGGGTCAAAACTGTTGTTTCTGATTTCCTCCCTTTTCATGTTGTTTTCCACCGCATTGCCACCATTGTACCAACATTAACACATAAAGAAACCTACAAACAAAATAAACACAAATACACATAAAACTGTACAAAAATAGACAAAACTAACATTTATTAAGTCCAAATAGAAACCCGATTCGTAGGTATAAAACCCACTCATCAAACTCTCCCAAACTTAAACCGTGCTAGTCATCGAGCACAACACAATATGCAATGCAATGCAGCTAACTACATGCCTACGAATTCAACAGTAAGACATAACAAAATCTATTCACACGACCTCAGAGAAATAAAATAAACATGATAGAATTTCATATCCAAACAGATCAACAACTTCCCAGTCAGTCATCAAATCTTAAACTGTTATAACTGATATAGTACGTGTGTGGTTAACAACCTTGCTAACTAATATAAAACCAAATAAAACACATAATATGTACGACCCCAACTTTTTATAAATAAAATTAATTTTCCTCTATTCATTATTTTGAAATAGTAAGGGGTAGATTTGATTCATGTGGTTAGTTATGGGTATAAATGCGCAAATATTTTATGTAAGACCCCAACTTATTAATGAATAAAATCAAATTTTCTCTAAATATTATTGTGAATAATAAGGGGTTAATTTGATATAATACTTTGGTTATGGGTGAAATGTGCAAATTTTGCAAAATAAGCAAGTGGTTATAAAATATTCATTTTGTCGGGGAATATTCGTTTGGTCGTGGAATATTCTTGCTGTCGGGGAATATTTGTACGACGGTGCAGCCTTGTGTGGGCCCCACTCTTGGTTGGTGAAGAAATATGCTGAGATTTTTATTCAAATGTGGTGGGTGGGAATAGTAGCAAGTAAAGCCATCAGGTTGCAGGTTAAGTCTGCTTCGGCGTGCTAACATTTTCCTATAAATAGAAGGCTAAGTTAGAATTAAAAATCACACCAGAAATAAGTTTTCTCTCTTTCTCTCTCTAGATTATTGAGTGTATTTTGTGAGTATTTAGATACTTTGAGAGTTTCTATTCATCAGAGCAAGTTTCTTTCAGCCTTATACCGGTATTCCGACCAGAAGTACTGATATTTTGAGGTAAGGGATATTATTTTCTTCTTAAATGATATTATTTTCTTCAATATCATTATGCTGAAATATTAACATGAGTTTTTATCAAATTTAGAACTTTTTGTGTCGGGGTTACTATTTACGTGTACGTTACTATTCACGTATACAACACTATTCACGAATATGGCACTATTCACCGAAAAATAAAATTTTCCCTTTTTATCCAAGATGTCTATTATGGTTACTATCTTTGATTGTATCCATGTTTTGATCTTTATTTTTGAATTCTGCTTCACAATTGATTATTATGAAGTATTATTGATCTTAGATAAACTGTTATACGAATCCCTACTATTTGCCCTTCTGTCTCACTTGATTCGTTCTCTTTAAGATATTTTTCATCATCCTCAGTCCTAAATGATGATATTACTGAATATCTTTGGCTTGTAGTGCAAAGATGTATGATTACTTGATGAATATCTTTGGCCTGTAGTGCAAAGATGAACAGGTGTTGAGATGAACATGACTGACAGGTGATACAAATGAATATCTTTGGCCTGTAGTGCAAAGATGAATATTTGGATAAAGATGGTTATTAATTGATGTTACAGGGATAAAATATTGATGATGGACTTTTAAATCTTAGAAGATAGTAGAATTCATTCTCTACTTGACTCTTCTAATGGTTTGATGTTTCCGCTGCAGTTGTTGATCTAAAACTTGTTGTCGATTATATTCTATCAGATTTTTCCCTGTTGAATACTAATGATAATTTGTTGTATATTATCTTAGTCATAATATTCTTTATTGGGCTAGTTGAGCTCACCCTTTTCCTTTTTGTTCCATTTTTCTTCTCAGGAGGTGAGAACATAGCAGGATCTAGTCGGGGTATGGAGTGATGGTTCTAGAAAGATGTTTTAGCAGTCCTCACTATTTCTGTAAAATAGTGTTTAAATAATTGTATTGAGGACTTATTTGAGTGTGGATATTGTCTAGAAGATAATACTTGTATTTAAACTCACAGTATGTGTTGTCGTATTTTGCGCGACAATTGTATTATTGAAGTTGTAGTTTGCTTTCTGTATCATGTATTTGGCGACTCAGAATGGGTGTTGTATACCTATTTTGGGGGCGTCACAGTTGGTATCAGAGCTTAGGGATATGATCCCTGGCTGAGATGTGAGACAAGAACTAGGAGGGGAGAGACGAGAAATTCCTTCGCTAGTATGACCTGACTAAGTTTATTTGGTGTTTATTTGGTCAGTCAGAGTATAGGGATAATATATGACATGACTATTAACCCTTGTTTTATGGCAGTATTTAAGAATGGCAGCTGAGAACGTTAATAATGGAGTAAATCAGACCGTGGAGACACCTTTGATCACCACCCAGGGGAACGTGCAACAAGAAGGCAATATTCCTCCTGTAAACAACGTTACCGAGAAAATGATGAATGATGGAATGTTTAGGAGCTTTTTACAGTTCATACAAAATCAGACGAGGGAGACTCGTGTGCAGAATACGGGTGGAAATGATAACAACGCGCGGTTTGTCACAGCTAAGCAGTTCAAAGAATTCGGACCACCAGAATTTAAGAGAAAGCCGGATCCGATCATGACGGAAACGTGGGTCAAGCAAATTACCAAGATATTCGATGTCTTGGGATGCACGGAGGAACAGAAGGTTCCATTCGCCACCTTTATGTTCCGCGGTGAGGCAGACTACTGGTGGGAGTCTGTGAAGCGTACCCAGCCTGACGCACTCAACATGTCCTGGGAAACATTTCATAAACTGTTCAATGACAAGTACTTTTCTGAAAGTATTCGTCATATGAAGGAGGTGGAGTTTATCATACTGGAATAAAACAACATGACGGTGTCCCAGTACGAGGCGAAGTTTGCAGAGTTATCCAGGTTTGCACCTCATTTGGTCGAAAATGAGGAACGAATGACAAGGATGTTTCTGAGAGGTCTAAAACCCGAGATTCGGCAATATCTTATCTCTCATAAATTTTCTTTATATTCAGATGTTGTAAACAGGGCTCAATTATTAGAGCGAGATAATGAGTATGTGCAACCGAGGGACCACAACCAGGGTCATACCGGTGGCGGCAGTCATCGAAGCAATGAAAACCAGCAAGGAGAAAACATTCGGACAAAAGCGGTAACCACTCTGGTGGTAATCGTGGTCGTGATAATAAAAGGAGCGAGTCGGGAGGAGATTTCAAGAAGAGAAGGTACAACAATGATAACGTGAAGACGTCAGCACAAACATCAACTGTTTCTAGGGGAGGAGAATGACCACCGGTCGTATGTTACAAATGTGGAAAAGAGGGACATATCAGCCCAAACTGCTCACAACAATCCAAGGTATGTTATAACTGTGGAAAGGAGGGTCATATAGCTCGAGAGTGTTCTGTAGCAAAACCAAGTTCAGCGGGGATGGCGACTCCAAAAGTTGTCCCGGATAAGTCGAAATCAGCGGTTCCTGGAAGGGCATTTGTCGTGACTGGCCAAAACGTGAGAAACCCGAACGAGGTGATCACGGGTAAGCTAATCTTGAATTCTTACGAAGTTTATACTTTACTAGATACCGGTTCTACCCATTCTTTTATCTCTCCTGCTTGTGCTCAACGTTTAAACTTGACTCTGGAGAAATTGGACTTTAACTTATCTGTTGAAACTCCGTTGGGTGAAACCTTCGTTACAACTACAGTTTATAAATCTTGCATGATCCAAGTTGGCACTATCACATAACCTGTTGATCTTATCTCTTTAAAGATACTTGTTTTTGATGTGATTTTAGGAATTGATTGGTTAACCACTCATCATGCTAAAATTGATTATTTTCGTAAGGTTGTTAGTTTTCATATTCCTAACCAACCTGTCATACGAATTCAAACTACTAAACAACTAAAATCAGTCACTGTCATATCAAGCCACAAAGCTATTCGTTTATTGAAAAATAGATGTCAAGCTTTCTTAGCCCATGTTATGGATTTGAACAAAGACAAGTCAGATTTGAATAATATTTCTATTGTTAGAGAATTTCCCGATGTATTTCCTGAAGAACTTCCTGGTCTACCCCCAGAACGTGAAGTTGAATTATTGATTGACCTTGAACCCGGTACAAAGCCCATTTCTAAAAATCCATATCGAATGGCTCCTATTGAATTTCCGGAGTTAAAAGTCCAACTACAGGAGTTGTTGGACATCGGTTTTATTCATCCTAGTACATCTCCTTGGGGTGCTCCTGTTTTATTCGTAAAGAAGAAAGACGGGAGTATGCGACTTTGTATCGACTATCGAGAATTGAATCATGTCACTATCAAGAATAGGTATCCGCTACCTCGCATTGAAGACCTGTTTGACCAGTTCCAAGGAGCACAATTCTTTTCAAAGATTGATCTTCGTTCTGGATATCATCAGCTGAAGATTAAAACTGAGGATATTCTAAAGACTGCCTTCAGAACTCAGTACGGGCATTATGAATTCTTAGTCATGTCTTTTGGATTGACTAATGCTCCTGCTGTATTTATGGATATGATGAACCGTGTATTCAAAGAATATTTAGATCAGTTCGTTGTTGTCTTTATTGATGACATCCTCATCTATTCCAAAAACCGTGAAGATCATGAGCGCCATTTGAAGCTGGTACTGCAAAGGCTTCGTGAAAATAAGCTATATGCCAAACTGAAGAAATGTGAGTTCTGGCTTGAGGAAGTAGCATTCCTTGGGCACGTGGTGTCAAAACATGGAGTATCTGTCGACCCGATGAAGATTGAAGCCATACAAAGTTGGGAGCAACCGAAGTCGGTAACCGAAGTACGTAGCTTTCTGGGCTTAGCTGGTTATTATCGGAGATTTGTGGAAGGATTTTCTCGAATCGCTACTCTGTTAACTCAGCTGACTCGGAAAGATACAAAATTCGTATGGAGTGAGGAATGCGAGAAGAGTTTCCAAGAACTCAAGAGGAGACTCATTTCGGCACCTGTTCTGACAATACCATCTGGTTCGGATGGATTTGTTATCTACAGCGATGCTTCAGGCAAAGGGTTAGGATGTGTTCTCATGCAACATGGGAAAGTCATAGCCTATGCCTCACGATAACTTAAAGAATATGAGAGGAATTATCCTACTCATGATTTGGAGTTGGCAGCAGTCGTTTTTACGTTGAAGATCTGGAGACACTACCTGTATGGGGAGAAAGTGGAGATCTATACAGATCATAAAAGCCTCAAATATTTCTTCACCCAAAATGAACTCAACATGCGTCAGCGACGTTGGCTCGAGCTATTGAAAGATTACGATCATACCATCCAATATCATCCTGAAAAAGCAAACGTAGTAGCTGACGCATTGAGTAGAAGATCATATGCGGGTACGAGTGCAATGTTGTTAACACAAAGGCCCATTTTGTATGACTTGCAATGGATGGAGATAGAGATGAAGGCTCCAAGTACCCAGATGATGATATCAAATATACGAGTAGAACCGACTTTAATCGATAAAGTTAAAGCTGCTCAAGCTACGAACATGGAGCTGATGCCTATGAAGAAGAAAGTGCAAGAAGGTGCTATTCCAGAAGCAAGAATCGATGAAGAAGGAATACTTCGATTCAACTCCAGACTTTGTGTTCTTAACGATTTTGACTTGAAGCATAGAATAATGATGGAGGCACACAACACACCGTTTGCAATCCATCCTGGGAGTACCAAAATGTATCACAATCTTCGACATACATTTTGGTGGAGCAATATGAAAAGATAGATCGCGGAGTTTATCTCGAGGTGTTTAACTTGTCAACGTGTAAAGGCGGAGCATCAAGTACCAAAGGGTCCATTGCAACCACTTGAGATTCCAAAATGGAAGTGGGAACACATTACTATGGATTTTGTTACGGGTCTTCCCAAGGTTTCTCAAGGCATAGATGCGATTTGGGTTATTGTTGATAGATTAACAAAGTCCGCTCATTTCTTGCCGATACGTGAGACTTATTCCCTTGAACGTCTTGCTAGTATGTACGTGAACGAGATTGTGAGAGTGCATGGCATGCCAGTATCCATAGTTTCGGATCGTGACCCAAGATTCACTTCACGATTTTGGGTTAGCTTGCAGAAAGCTATGGGCACGAATTTACGATTCAGTTCGGCATACCATCCTCAAATGGACGGACAATCAGAGAGGACTATTCAAACTCTTGAAGATCTATTAAGACTTTGTGTCCTAGATCTCAAAGGGAGTTGGGATAAGTACCTACCATTGGTGGAATTCTCCTACAACAACAGTTATCAGGCGAGCATAGGTGTGGCTCCATTCGAGGTGTTGTATGGAAGAAAATGTCGTTCTCCAGTATGCTGGGACGAGGTGGGTAAAGCAACATTGTTGGGACCAGAGTTGGTACGCATTACTACAGAGAAGATCCAAACGATTCGACAACGTATACAAACGACACATGATCGACAAAAGAGTTATGCGGATCTTCATCGGAAGGACGTGGAATTTAATATTGGGGATCATGTATTATTACGTGTTGCACCATGGAAGGGAGTTACAAGATTTGGGAAGAGAGAAAAGCTTAATCCAAGATTTGTTGGTCCATTTGAGATTCTTGAGCGAATAGGAAATGTGGCATATAGACTCGCATTACCTTCAAGCATGTCTCGTGTTCATAATATTTTTCACATATCTATGCTTCATAAATATGTTAAAGACCCGAACCACATTATTGAGTTAGAACTAGACGAGATAGCTGAAGATTTAACGTACGAGGAGGTACCTGTTAAGATCTTGGATAGGAAAGAGCATGTCCTACGCACGAAGGTTATACCATAAGTTAAGGTTTTGTGGAGAAACCATGCTATTGAAGAAATGACCTGGGAGTTGGAATCAGAAATGAAAGCGAGGTATCCTCATCTTTTTGAAACATCAGGTACGTACGTCAATTTCGAGGACGAAATTTTATAAGGAGGGGAGGTTGTAAGACCCCAACTTATTAATGAATAAAATCAAATTTTCTCTAAATATTATTGTGAATAATAAGGGGTTAATTTGATATAATACTTTGGTTATGGGTGAAATGTGCAAATTTTGCAAAATAAGCAAGTGGTTATAAAATATTCATTTTGTCGGGGAATATTCGTTTGGTCGTGGAATATTCTTGCTGTCGGGGAATATTTGTACGACGGTGCAGCCTTGTGTGGGCCCCATAACGGAAAGCGATTGGATGAAGAAAACGACAAGTATAAGTTATTTATAAATAACGGCGTAGTTGTTACCGTTAATACTGTTGGAATACCCGGTGGTTAAAATACAGTAGCACACGGTATTGCACCAATTATTGATTCTTACGTAAGAAGGCACTACTCAATAATTGTTACAGTAGTTATTGTTCAATATTTTATTTTATTGATTCAATAATTGTTGCGTTGATATTTTATATTATTGTTGTTTCAATAATTGTTGCTGTACAGTATTTTCCATTATCAGATCAATAATTCATATTATTTGAATAATATTATTAGATAACATTATTGGCAATGTCTAGAAAGTTCTGTCTAAGGAGAGGTTTGGTCGTCTAATTGCGCGCCAGTAAGGAGAAATCCTTATTGGAAAGCCCCCTCTTTCCTGGGAATGGTCTGGTTGTCATAAATGTGATTCTGTAATATTATTTGTGAATAATTAATTATTGATTCATATGATAAGGAAATATTTATTTTATGTGGATATAAATGAGGGATATATTTTTGTGGTTAAAAATGAAGGAGTTAATGTTGAGGTTTTTATCAGTATTTTTGTCGAAATGGAGGTATTAAAAATCAGAGTTTTTGAGATATTTTGCGGGGGTTATAATTTTTAATCCGATCGTTGGATCGTGGTAATTTTTGGATATGTTATACATATATAAGTTGAGTATATGTCCACAAATTTTGAACCGTTAAAAATGAACGTATGATTTATTATGAATTTTACGAGATGACTGGTTCAGAAATTGTTGAATTTTCGGAGTTTATCATTTTGATGGAAAATTCTAGAATTGGCGGGCCCCACTCTTGGTTGGTGAAGAAATGTGCTGAGATTTTTATTCAAATGTGGTGGGTGGGAATAGTAGCAGGTAAAGCCATCAGGTTGCAGGTTAAGTCTGCTTCGGCGTGCTAACATTTTCCTATAAATAGAAGGCTAAGTTAGAATTGAAAATCACACCAGAAACAAGTTTTCTCTCTTTCTCTCTCTAGATTATTGAGTGTATTTTATGAGTATTTAGATACTTTGAGAGTTTCTATTCATCAGAGCAAGTTTCTTTCAGCCTTATACCGGTATTCCGACCAGAAGTACTGATATTTTGAGGTAAGGGATATTATTTTCTTCTTAAATGATATTATTTTCTTCAATATCATTATGCTGAAATATTAACATGAGTTTTTATCAAATTTGGAACTTTTTGTGTCGGGGTTACTATTCACGTGTACGTTACTATTCACGTATACACACTATTCACGAATACGGCACTATTCACCGAAAAATAAAATTTTCCCTTTTTGTCCAAGATGTCTATTATGGTTACTATCTTTGATTGTATCCATATTTTGATCTTTATTTTTGAATTCTGCTTCACAATTGATTATTATGAAGTATTATTGATCTTGGATAAACTGTTATACGAATCCCTACTATTTGCCCTTCTGTCTCACTTGATTCGTTCTCTTTAAGATATTTTTCATCATCCTCAGTCCTAAATGATGATATTACTGAATATCTTTGGCCTGTAGTGCAAAGATGTATGATTACTTGATGAATATCTTTGGCCTGTAGTGCAAAGATGAACAGGTGTTGAGATGAACATGACTGACAGGTGATACAAATGAATATCTTTGGCCTGTAGTGCAAAGATGAATATTTGGATAAAGATGGTTATTAATTGATGTTACATGGATAAAATATTGATGATGGACTTTTAAATCTTAGAAGATAGTAGAATTCATTCTCTACTTGACTCTTCTAATGGTTTGATGTTTCCGCTGCAGTTGTTGATCTAAAACTTGTTGTCGATTATATTCTATCAGATTTTTCCCTGTTGAATACTAATGATAATTTGTTGTATATTATCTTAGTCATAATATTCTTTACTGGGCTAGTTGAGCTCACCCTTTTCCTTTTTGTTCCATTTTTCTTCTCAGGAGGTGAGAACATAGCAGGATCTAGTCGGGGTATGGAGTGATGGTTCTAGAAAGATGTTTTAGCAGTCCTCACTATTTTTGTAAAATAGTGTTTGAATAATTGTATTGAGGACTTATTTGAGTGTGGATATTGTCTAGAAGACAATATTTGTATTTAAACTCACAGTATGTGTTGTCGTATTTTGCACGACAATTGTATTATTGAAGTTGTAGTTTGCTTTCTGTACCATGTATTTGGCGACTCAGAATGGGTGTTGTATACCTATTTTGGGGGCGTCACATTTTAACTAAGCAAGTGGTCATAAAATATTCATTGTTGTAGGGGAATATTTGTTTGGTCGTAGAATATTCTTGCTGTCGGGGAATATTCGTACGATGGTGCAACCATTTGTGGGCCCCATAACGAAAAACTGTCGGATGAAAAAAATGACAAGTTTGAGTTTTTTTTATAAATAATGGCGTAGTTGTTACCGTTAACACTGCTGGATTACCTGGTGGTTAAAGTACAGTAATACGCGTGGTTACACAGTAGCACACTGTATTGCACAGTATTGTTGGATTATTAATTCTTACGTAAGAAGACACTACTCAGTAATTATTACAGTAATTACTGTTTAATATTTTATTTTATTGATTCAATAATTACTGCGTTGATATTTTATATTATTGTTGTTTCAATAAAATGTCACAACACATTATTTCCCATTATCAGATCAATAATTTATATTATTTGAATAATATTATTAGATAGCATTATTGATAATGTCTAAGGAAGTTCTGTCTAGGAAAGGGGTTTGGTCACCTAATTACGCGCTAGTAAAGAGAAATCTTTATCGGAAAGCCCCCTCTTTCCTGGGAACGTCCTAGTTGTCATTATTGTGATTCTGTAAGATTATTTGTGAATAATTAATTATTGATTTATATGATAAGAAAATATTTATTTTATGTGGATATAAATAAAGAAATTAATGCTGAGGTGTTTTATTAGTATTTTGTCGGAATGGAGGTATTAAAAATCATCCATATGTGGTTTTCGATCATTTTCTGTTTAGAATTTAGAAAAACTTTCTTCTACAAAGTTGTAGAGAATTAAATTTTATATAGAATGGACATAAGGTCCATATTTTTCTGATAAAAGGGTTATTTATTATGAATTATTGAAGTTTCAAAAATAAATATTTTTATTAAAAACATGGGTGGGCCCCACTTTTGGTTGTTGTGGAAAAAAATTACTGAATTTCAAGTGTGGTGTGCGTGAATAGCAATGGGTGAAAGCCACCGGTAGCAGGTTAGTCTACTTTGGCGTTCTAAGCATTTTTCTATAAATAAGGTGTTTAGGTTAGAATTAAAAATCACACCAGAATCTAAAGTTTTCTCTCTCTATAATATAAAACGTATTTTTGTGAGTATTTAGACATCTTGAGTGTTTCTATTCAGTGTAAGTTTCCTTCAATATTATATTCGATATTTCAGCCAGAAGTACTATTCTTTTGAGGTAATGGATGTTATTTTCTTCGTAAATGATGTTATTTCTTTCAATATCATTATACCAAAATTTTGGTATGAATTTTATTATAAATTTTTTACCTTTTCATGTCGAGGTTACTATTCACGTATACGACACTATTCATGTATACGTCACTATTCATGAATACGGTAGTATTCACGAGTACTATTCACGAAGTATGATTTTTCTTATGAAATTGTTACCTTTTATGTTGGGGTTACTATTCACGTATACGATACTATTTACGTATACAACACTATTCACGTATACGACACTATTCACAGAAAAATTAAATTTTCTTTTCTTTGTCCAAATTGTCTATTATGGTTACTATCTTTGATTGTATCTATGTTTTGATCTTCATTCTTGAATTTTGCTCCACAATTGATTATTATGGAGTATTTTTGAACTTGGATAAACCAAAGTAGGAATCCCTAATCTTTGTCCTTTAATCTCACTGGATTCGTTTCTTTAAAATATTTTTCATCATCGTCAGTCCTAAATGATGATATAATTGAATATCTTTGGCCTGTAGTGCAAAAATGAATGATTACCTGATGAATATCTTTGGCCCGTGGTGCAAAGATGGATAGGTATTGAGATGAACATGACCAATTGGTGATACGAATAAATATCTTTGGACCGTAGTACAAAGATGAATATTTGATTCAGGATGTATATTGATTGATGTTACAGGGATAAAATATTGATGATGAACTTTTAAATCATAGAAGATAGTAGACTTCATTCTCTACTTAACTCTTCTAATGAATTTTTATTTCCGCTGTGAATATTGATCTAAAACTTGTTGTTCATTATATTTTATCTGATTTATTGAAGGCTAACGATAATTTGTTCTATATTATCTTAGTCATAATATTCTTTACTGGGCTAGCTGAGCTCACCGTTTTCCTTTTTGTTTCATTTTTCTTCTCAGGAGGCGAGAATATAGAGGGAACTAGTCGGGGTGTGGAGTGATGTTTCAAGTCAGTTGTTTTAGCAGTCCTCACTATGTTGTAAAATAGTGTATCAATAATTGTAATGATGACTTATTTGAGTTTGGATATTGTCTAGAAGATAATATTTGTATTTAAACTCACACCTTATGTGTTGTCGTATTTTGCATGACAATTGTAATAATGAAGTTGTAGTTATTTTTTGTACCATGTAATTGGCGACTCAGAATGGGTTGTGTGGACCTATTTTGGGGGTGTCACAGTTGGTATCAGAGCTTAGGGATATGGTCTCTGGCGGAGACCGGGGAATAGAACTAGGAGGGGAGAGACGAGTAAATCCTTCGCTAGTGTGTTCTACCTAAGTTTATTTGTGTTTAATTTGTCGGTCAGAATATAGGGATAATATGTGATATGTAAATTTCTTTAATTAACCCTTGTTTTATGACAGTATTTGAGAATGGCAGCTAAAAATGTTAACAATGGAGTGAATGAGACCATGGAGACACCTTTAATCACCAAACAGGAGAACGTGCAACAGGACGACAATGTTCCTCCTATAAACAACACCACCAATCAAACGATGAATGATGTGATGTTTAGAAGCTTTTTACAGTTTATTCAAAATTAGACGAGGGAGACTCGTGTACAAAATACGGGTGGAAATAATAGTAACACGCGGCTTGTCACAGCCAAGCAGTTCAAAGAGTTGGGACCACCAGAGTTTTTGGGAAAGCTAGATCCGATCAAGGCAAAAATGAGGGTTAACCAAATTACCAAGATATTTGATGTCTTGGGATGCACGGAGGAACAAAAGGTCCCATTCGCCACCTTTATGTTCCGTGGTGAGGTAGATTACTGGTGGGAATCTGTGAAGCGCACCAAGCCAGCCGCACTCAATATGTCTTAGGAAAAATTTTAGAAACTGTTCAATGACAAGTGCTTTCTTGAAAGTATTCGTCATATGAAGGAGGTAGAGTTTATTAGACTAGAACAGAACAACATGACTGTGTCTCAGTACGAGGCTAAGTTCGCGGAGTTATCCAGGTTTGCACCTCATTTGGTAGAGAATAAGGATCGTATGACGCGGATATTTTTAAGAGGTTTAAAACCAGAAATTCGTCAATACCTTATCCCTCACAAATTTTCTCTATATTCAGATGTTGTGAACATGGCTCAATTATTAGAGCGAGATAATGAGTATGTTTAACTGAGGGACCATAACCACGGTCATACCGGTGGTAGCAGTCATCGGAGCAATGACAACCAGCGGAGAGGAAAATATCCGGACAAAAGCGATAACCACTCTGGTGGTAATCGTGGCCGTGATAGTAGAAAAAGTGAGTCGGGGGAAGATTTCAAACAGAGAAGGTACAATAATGACAACGTGAAGACGTCAGCACCATCATCAACTGTTCCTAGGGGAGGAGAACGACCATCGGTAGTATGTTATAAATGCGGGAAAGAGGGACACATCAGCCCAAACTGCCCACAACAATCCAAGGTGTGTTATAACTGTGGAAAGGAAGGTCATATAGCTAGAGATTGTCCTATAGCGAAACCAAGCCCAGCGTGAATGGTGACTCCAAAGGCTGTCCCGGACAAGTCAAAGTCAGTGGTTCCTAGAAGAGCATTTGTCGTGACTGCCCAAAACGTGAGGAACCCAAACGATATGATCACGGGTAAGCTAAACATAAACTCTTGCGAAGTTTATACCTTATTAGATATTGGTTCTACCCAATCTTTTATTTCTCCTATGTGTGCTCAACGTTTGAACTTGACCCCTGAGAAATTAGACTTTGACTTATTTATTGAAACTCCGTTAGGAGAAACTTTTGTTACATCCACGGTTTATAAATCTTGCTTGATTCAAGTTGGGACCATCACATTACTTGTTAATCTTATTTCTTTGAAAATACTTGCATTTGATGTGATTTTAGGGATTGATTGGTTAACCACTCATCATACTAAAATTGATTATTTTCGTAATGTTGTTAGTTTTCATATTCCTAACCAACCTGTTATCTGAATTCAAGCAACCAAACCACTAAAGTCAGTCACTGTTATATCAAGCCATAAAGCTATTCGTTTATTGAAAAATAGATGCCAAGATTTCATAGCCCATGCCATGGACTTGAACAAAAATACGTCAGATTTGAATAATATTTATGTTGTTAGTGAATTTCCTGACGTATTTCCTGACGAACTTCCCGGTCTACCCCTAGAACGTGAAGTTAAATTCTTTATTGATCTTAAACCCGGTACAAAACCCATTTCTAAAACCCCATATCGAATGGCTCCTATTAAACTTCAGGAGTTAAAGGTCCAACTACAGGAGTTGTTGGACATCGGTTTCATTCGTTCTAGTACATCTCCTTGGGATGCTTCTGTTTTATTCGTAAAGAAGAAAGATGTGAGTATGCAACTTTGTATTGACTACAGAGAATTGAACCATGTCACCTTCAAGAATAGGTATCCGCTACCTCGCATTGATGACCTGTTCGACTAGTTGCAAGGAGCACAATTCTTTTCAAAGATCGATCTTCGTTCTGGATATCATCAGCTGAAGATTAAAACTGAGGATATTCCAAAGACTACCTTTAGAACTCGGTACGAGCATTATGAATTCTTAGTCATGTATTTTTGATTGACTAATGTTCCTGCTGCTTTCATGGATATGATGAACCGTGTGTTCAAAAAATATTTGGATCAGTTCATTGTCGCCTTTATTGATGACATCCTCATCTATTCCAAAAGCTGTGAAGATCATGAGCACCATTTGAACCTGGTACTTCAAAGAATTCGTGATAACAAGCTATATGAAAAGCTGAAGAAATACGAGTTCTGGCTTGAGAAAGTAGCATTCCTTGGGCACGTGGTGTCAAAGCATGGAGTATCTGTTGACCCGGCGAAGATTGAAGCAATACAAAGTTGGGAGCAACCGAAGTTGGTGACCCAAGAACATAGCTTTCTAGGCTTAGCTGGTTATTATCGGAGTTTCATGGAAGAATTTTTTTGAATCGCTACTCCGTTAACTCAGCTGACTCAAAAAGATACAAAATTCGTATGAAGCGAGGAATGCGAGAAGAGTTTTCAAGAACTCAAGAGGAGGCTCATTTCGTCATCTGTTCTGCCTATACCATCTGGTTCGGATGGATTTGTTATCTACAGTGATGCTTCAGGCAAAGGGTTATGATGTGTTTTCATGCAACATGGGAAAGTCGTAGCCTATGCCTCGCAATAACTCAAAGAATATGAGAGGAATTATCCTACTCATGATCTGGAGTTGGCAGTAGTCATTTTCGCGTTGAAGATCTGGAGGCACTACCTGTATGGGGAGAAAGTGGAGATTTATACGGATCATAAAAGCCTCAAATATTTCTTCACCCAAAAGGAACTTAACATGCGACAACGACGTTGGCTCGAGCTATTGAAAGATTACAACCATACCATTCAATATCATCATGAAAAAGCAAACGTGGTAGCTGACGCATTGAGTAGAAGATCGTATGCGGGTACGAGTACGATGTTGTTAACACAAAGTCCTATTTTGTACGACTTACAAAGGATGGAGATAGAGTTAAAGGCTCCAAGTACCCACGTGATGATATTAAATATACGAGTAGAACCGACTTTAATCGATAAAGTTAAAGCTGCTTAAGCCACATACCAGAGCTGATGTGTATGAAAAAGAAAGTACAAGAAGGTGTTATTCCAGAACCAAGAATCGATGAAGAAGGAATACTTCGAGTCAACTCCAGACTTTGCATTCCTAATGATTCTGACTTGAAGCATAAAATCATGATGGAGGCACACAACACACCGTTTCCAATCCGTCTTGGGAGTACCAAAATGTATCATGATCTTCGACATACATTTTGGTGGAACAATATGAAGAGAGAGATCGCAGAGTTTATCTCGAGGTGTTTAACTTGTCAACGTGTAAAGGTGGAGCATCAAGTGCCAAAAGGTCCATTGCAACCGCTTGAGATTCCAAAATGGAAGTGGGAACACATTACCATAGATTTTGTTACGGGTCTTCTTAAGGTTTCTCAAGACATAAATGTGATTTGGATTATTGTTGATAGATTAACCATGTCTGCTCATTTCTTGCCGATACATGAGACTTATTTCCTTGAACGTCTTGCTTGTATGTACGTGAATGAGATTGTGAGATTGCATGGCATGCCAATATCCATAGTTTTGGATCGTGACCCAAGATTCACTTCACGATTTTGGGTTAGTTTACAGAAAGCTATGGGCACAGATTTACGATTCAGTTCGGAATACCATCCTCAAACGGAAGGGCAATCGAAAAGGACTATTCAAACTCTTGAAGATCTATTAAGTCTCTGTGTCCTAGATTTCAATGGAAGTTGGGATAAGTACCTACCATTGGTGGAATTCTCCTACAACAACAGTTATCAGGCAAGTATAGTTGTGGCTCCATTCGAAGCATTGTATAGATGAAAGTGTCGCTCTCCAGTATGCTGGGATGACGTGGGAGAAGCAACGTTGTTGGGACCGAAATTGGCACGTATGACTACAGAGAAGATGTAAATAATTCGATAATGTATACAAACGGCACATGATCGACAAAAGAGTTATGCGAATCTTCATCGAAAGGATATGGAATTTAATGTTAGGGATCATGTATTGTTACGTGTTTCTCCATGGAAGGGAGTTACAAGATTCGGGAAGAGAGGAAAGCTCAATCCACGATTTGTTGGCCCATTTGAAATTCTTGACCGAGTAGGAAATGTGGCCTATAAACTGGCATTACCTTCAAGCATGTCTCGTGTTCATAATGTTTTTCAAATATCTGTTCTTCATAAATATGTGAAAGACTCAAACCACATTATTAAGTTAGAACCAGATGAGATAACCGAAGATTTAACGTACGAGGAGGTACCTGTCAAGATCTTGGATAGGAAAGAGCATGTCCTATGCACAAAGGTTATACAACAAGTCAAAGTTTTGTGGAGGAACCATGCTATTGAGAACATGACCTGGAAGTTGGAATCGAAAATGAAAGTGAGGTACCCTCACCTTTTCGAAACACCAGGTATGTACGTCAATTTTGAGGACGAAATTTCATAAGAAGGGGAGGTTGTAAGACCCCAACTTTTTATAAATAAAATTTATTTTCCTCTATTCATTATTTTAAAATAGTAAGGGGTGGATTTGATTAATGTGGTTAGTTATGGGTAAAATGCGCAAATATTTTTACTAAGGAAGTGGTTATAAAATATTCATTGTTGTCGAGGAATATTTGTTTGGTCGTGGAATATTCTTGCTGTCGGGAAATATTCGTACGATGGCACAGCCATTTGTGGGTCCCATAACGGAAAACTGTCGGATAAAGAAAACGACAAGTGTAAGATCCCAACTTATTAATGAATAAAATCAAATTTTCTCTAATTATTATTGTGAATAATAAGGTGTTAATTTGATATAATATTTTGGTTATGGGTGAAATATACAAATTTTGCAAAATAAACAAGTGGTTATAAAATATTCATTTTATCGGGGAATATTCGTTTGGTCGTGGAATATTCTTTCTGTTGGGGAATATTCGTACGACGGCGCAGCTATTTGTGGGCCCCATAACGGAAAACGGTTGGATAAAGATAACGACAAAAATTGAGTTTTTATAAATAACGGCGTAGTTGTTACCGTTAACACTGTTGGAATACCCGGTGGTTAAAATACAGTAATACGCATGGTTGCACTGTAGCACACGGATTGCACAGTATTTTTGAATTATTGATTCTTACGAAGGAAGGCACTACTGAATAATTGTTACAGTAGTTACTGTTCAATATTTTATTTTATTGTTTCAATAATTGCTGCATTGATATTTTATATTATTATTATTTCAATAATTGTCACTGCACATTATTTCCCATTATCAGATCAATAATTCATATTATTTGAATAATATTATTAGATAGCATTATTGGCAATGTCTAGAAAGTTCTGTCTAAGGAGAGGTTTGGTCACCTAATTGCGCGCCAGTAAGGAGAAATCCTTATTAAAAAGTCCCCTCTTTCTTGGGAACGGCCTGATTGTCATAAATGTGATTTTGTAATATTAATTGTCAATAATTAATTATTGATTCATATGATAAGAAAATATTTAATTTATGTGAATATAAATGTTGGATATATTTTGTGGTTAAAAATGAAGGAGTTAATGTTGAGGTGTTTTATCAATATTTTTGTCGGAATGGAGGTATTAAAAATCAATCAGGATTTTTGAGATATATTGCGGGGGTTATAATTTTTAATCCGACCGTTGGATCGTTGTGATTTTTGGATATGTTATACATATATAAGTTGAGTATATATCCACAAATTTTGAACCGTTAAAAATGAACGTATGATTTGTTATGAATTTTAAGAGATGACTGGTTCAAAAATTGTTGAAGTTTCGGAATTTATCATTTTGATAAAAAATTCTAGAATTGGTGGGCCCCACTTTTAGTTGGTGAAAATGTGCTGAGATTTTTATTCAAATGTGGTGGGTGGGAATAGTAGCAGGTAAAGCCATCAGGTTGCAGGTTAAGTCTGCTTCGGCATGCTAACATTTTCCTATAAATAGAGGGCTAAGTTAGAATTGAAAATCACACCAGAAATAAGTTTTCTCTCTTTCTCTCTCTAGATTATTGAGTATATTTTGTGAGTATTTAGATACTTTATGAGTTTCTATTCATCAGTGCAAGTTTCCTTCAGCCTTATACCAATATTTCGATCAGAAATACTGATATTTTGAGGTAAGGGGTGTTATATTCTTCTTAAAATGATATTTTCTTCAATATCATTATACCGAAATGTTGGTATGAACTTTTTATCAAATTTAGAACTTTTTGTGTCGGGGTTACTATTCACGTATACGTTACTATTCACGTATACGACACTATTCACTGAAAAATGAAATTTTCTTCTTTTTGTCCAAGTTGTCTATTATGGTTACTATCTTTGATTGTATCCATGTTTTGATCTTTATTTTTGAATTCTGCTTTGAAATTGGTTATTATGGAGTATTATTGAACTTGGATAAACTGTAATACGAATCCCTAATATTTGTTCTTTTACCTCACTGGATTCGTTTTCTTTAAAATATTTTTCATCATCCTCAGTCCTAAATGATGATACTACTGAATATCTTTGGCCTGTAGTGCAAAGATGTATGATTACCTGATGAATATCTTTGACCTGTAGTGCAAAGATGAACAGGTGTTGAGATGAACATAACCAACTGGTGATACAAATGAATATCTTTGGCTTGTAGTGCAAAGATGAATATTTGATTCAAGATGTATATTGATTGATGTTACAGGGATAAAATATTGATGATGAACTTTTAAATCTTAGAAGATAGTAGAATTCTTTTTCTTCTTGACTCTTCTAATGGATTGTTGTTTCCGCTGCAGTTGTTAATCTAAAACTTGTTGTCGATTATATTCTATCAGATTTTTCCCTGTTGAATACTAATGATAATTTGTTGTATATTATCTTAGTCATAATATTCTTTACTGGGCTAGTTGAGCTCACCCTTTTTGTTCCATTTTTCTCAGGAGGCGAGAATATAGCGGGAACTAGTCGGGGTACGGAGTGATGTTTTCAGTTAGTGGTGTTAGCAGTCCTCACTATTTTATAAACTAGTGTATCAATAATTGTAATGAGGACTCCTTTTGAATTTTTATACTCTCTATTTGTATTCAAACTCAAAGTATATGTGTTGTCGTATTTTGCACGACAATTGTATTACTGAGGTTGTATTTATTTTTGTACCATGTATTTGGCGACTTAGAATGGGTGATGTATACCTGTTTTGGGGGCGTCACATATAATGCTTCGAATGGAGCCACACCTATACTTGCCTGATAACTGTTGTTTTAAGAGAATTCCACTAATGGTAAATACTTATCCGAACTCCCTTCAAAGTCTAAGACACAAAGTCTTAATAGATCTTCAAGAGTTTGAATAGTCCTATCTGATTGTCCGTTCGTTTGAGGATAGTATGCCGAATTGAATCGTAAATCCGTGCCCATAGCTTTTTGCAAGCTAACCCAAAATCGTGAAGTTAATCTTGGGTCACGATCTGCCATGCAATCTCACAATCTCATTTACGTACATACGAGCAAGACGTTCAAGGGAATAAGTCTCCCGTATCGGTAAGAAATGAGCAGACTTAGTTAATCTATCAACAATAACCCAAATAGTATTTATGCCTTGAGAAACCGTGGGAAGAGCTGTAACGAAATCCATGGTAATGTTTTCCCACTTCCATTTTGGAATCTCAAGTGGTTGCAATGGACCCTTAGGCACTTGATGCTCCGCCTTTACACGTTGACAAGTTAAACACCTCGAGATAAGCTTCGCAATCTCTCTCTTTATATTGTTCCACCAAAATGTATGTCGAAGATCACGATACATTTTGGTACTTCCAAGATGAATTGCAAATGGTGTATTGTGTGCCTCCATCATGATCTTGTACCTCAAATCAGAGTCGTTAGGAACACAATGTCTGGAGTTGACTCGAAATATTCATTCTTCATCGATTCTTGCTTCTGGGATAACACCTTCTTGTACTTTCTTCTTCATACGCATCAGCTCTGGGTCTGTGGGTTGAGCAACCTTAACTTTATCGATTAAGGTTGGTTCTATATATATATTTGACATCATTGCATGGGTCCCCGGAGTCTTGAATTTTATCTTCATCTTTTGTAAATCACCCAAAATGGGCCTTTGTGTTGACAATATCGCACTCGTTCCCGCATATGATCTTCTACTCAACACGTCAGCTATCACGTTCGCTTTTCCAGGATGGTACTGAATAGTGTGGTCGTAATCTTTCAACAGCTCGAGCCAACGTCGTTGCCGCATGTTGAGTTCCTTTTGGGTGAAGAAATATTTGAGGCTTTTATGATCTGAATATATCTCCACTTTCTCCCCATATAGATAGTTCCTCCAGATCTTTAGCGTGAAAACGACTACTGCCAACTCTAGATCATGAGTAGGATAATTCCCCTCATATTCTTTAAGTTGTCGCGAGGCATAGGCTATGACTTTTTCATGTTGCATGAGAACACATCCTAACCCTTTGCCTGAAGCATCGCTGTAGATAACAAATCCATCTGAACCAGATGGTATTGTCAAAACAGGTGCCGAAATGAGTCTCCTCTTGAGCTCTTGAAAACTCTTTTCGTATTCCTTGCTCCATACGAATTTTGTATCCTTCTGAGTCAACTGAGTTAACGGAGTAGCGATTCGAGAAAACCCTTCCACGAATCTTCGATAATAACCAACTAAGCCCAAAAAGCTACGTACTTCGGTCACCGACTTAGGTTGCTCCCAACTTTGTATTGCTTCAATCTTCGTCGGGTTAACAGATACTCTATGTTTTGACACCACGTACCCAAGAAATGTTACTTCCTCAAGCCAGAACTCGCATTTCTTTAACTTCGCATATATCTTGTTTTCACGAAGCCTTTGGAGTACCAGCTTCAAATGGTACTCATGATCTTCACGACTTTTGGAATATATGAGGATGTCATCAATAAAGACAACAACGAACTGATCCAAGTATTCCTTGAATACTCGGTTCATCATATCCATGAAAGCCGCAGGAGCATTAGTCAATCCAAAAGACATGACTAAAAATTCATAATGCCCGTACCGAGTTCTGAAGGCAGTCTTTGGAATATCGTCAGTTCTAATCTTTAGCTGATGATATCCAGAACGAAGATCGATCTTTGATAGGAATTGTGCTCCTTGTAACTGGTCAAACAGGTCATCAATACGAGGTAGCGGATACCAATTCTTGATGGTGACATAGTTCAATTCCCTGTAGTCAATATAAAGTCGCATACTCTCGTCTTTCTTCTTTACGAATAAAATAGGAGCACCCCAAGGAGATGTACTAGGACGAATGAAACTGATGTCCAACAATTCCTGTAGTTGGACCTTTAACTCCTGAAGTTCAATAGGAGTCATTCGATATGGGGTTTTTAGAAATAGTCTTTGTACCAGGTTCAAGATTAATAAAGAATTCAACCTCACGTTCCGGGGGTAGACCGGGAAGTTCTTCAGGAAATACGTCAGGAAATTTACTAACAACAGGAATATTATTCAAATCTGACGTGTCTTTATTCAAATCCATAACATGGGATAAGAAAACTTGACATCCATTTTTCAATAAACGAATAGCTTTATGACTTGATATGACAGTGATTGATTTTAGTGGTTTAGTTGCTTGAATTCGTACAACAGGTTGGTTAGGAATATGAAAACTAACAACCTTATGAAAATAATAAATTTTGGCATGATGAGTAGTTAACCAATCAATCCCTAAAATTACATCAAAAGTGAGTATCTTTAAAGAGATAAGATTAACAGGTAATGTGATGGTGCCAACTTGGATCAAACAAGATTTATAAACAATGGATGTTATGAAAGTTTCTCCTAACGAAGTCTCCATAGATAGGTCAAAGTCTAATTTCTCCAGAGTCAAGTTTAAACGTTGAGCACAAGCAGGAGAAATAAATGAATGGGTAGCACCGGTATCTAATAAGGTATAAACTTCACAATAATTTATGATTAGCTTACCCGTGATCACCTCGTTTTGGTTCTTTGCATTTTGACTCGTCACGACAAACGCTCTTCCAGGAGCCGTTGACTTTGACTTTTTTGGGACATCCTTTTGAGTCACCATCTCCACTGGACTTGGTTTTGCTACCGTACAATCTCGAGCGATATGTCCTTCCTTTCCACAATTACAGCATACCTTTAACTGTTGTGGACAGTTTGGGCTGATATGTCCCTCTTTTCCGCATTTGTAGCATACGACTGGTGGTCGTTCTACTCCCTTAGAACCAGTTGCTGCTGGTGCTGACGTCTTCACATTGTCATTATTGAATTTCCTTTTTTTAAAATCTCCCCCCCACTCGCTTCTTCTATTATCATGGCCACGATTACCACCAGAGTGGTTACCGCTTTTGCCGTGTTCTTCTTTTCCCGCTGGTTATCGTTGCTCCGATGACTGCTGTCACTAGTACGATCCTGGTTGTGGTCCCTCGATTGAACGTACTCGTTATCTCGCTCTAATAATTGAGCCCTATTGACAACATCTGAATATAGAGAAAATTTATGAGAAATGAGATACTGACGTATGTAGGGTTTCAAATCTCTCAAAAACATCCGTGTGATACGTTCCTCATTCTCCACTAAATGAGGTGCAAACGTGGATAACTCCACGAACTTCGCCTCATATTGGGACACCGTCATGTTATTCTGCTCCAGTCTAATAAATTCCACCTCCTTCATATGGCGAATACTTTCAGAAAAGTACTTGTCATTGAAAAGTTTCTGAAATGTCTCCCAAGACATGCTGAGTGCGGCTGGATGGGTACGCTTTACAGATTCCCACCAGTAATCTGCCTCATTAAGGAACATAAAGGTGGCAAATGGAACCTTCTGTTTCTCTGTGCATCATAAGACATCGAATATCTTGGTAATTTACTTGACTCATGTCTCCTCCTTAATTGGATCCGGCTTTCCCCAGAATTCTGGTGGTCACAACTCTTTGAACTGCTTGGCCGTGACAAACCGCGCGTTGCTATCATTTTCACATGTATTTTGTACACGAGTCTCCCTCGTCTGATTTTGCATGAACTGTAAAAAGCTTCTAAACATTCCATCGTTCATCATGTGTAGGAGGAACATTGCCAGCCTGTTGCACGTTCTCCTCATTGGTGAGTAAAAGTGTCTCCACAGTGTCATTTACTCCACTGTTAACATTCTCAGTCGACATTCTCAAATACTGCCATAAAACAAGGGTTAATTAAAGAAATCAATATATCACATAATATCCCTATATATTGACCAACCAACAAATAAGCTTAGGTAAGACACACTAGCGAATGTTTTACTCGTCTCTCCCCTCTTAGTTCAATTCCCCAATCTCCGCCAGAAATCATATCCCTAAGCTCTGATACCAACTGTGACGCCCCCAAAATAGGTATACATCACCCATTTTGAGTTGTCAATAACATGGTACAGAAACAACTACAACTTTATTAATACAACACATAAACTGTGAGTTTAAATACAAATATTGTCATCTAGATAATATTCACACCCAAATAAGTCCTCATTACAATTATTGATACATTATTTTACAAAAATAGTGAGGACTACTAAACAACTTTCTAGAACCATCATTCCATACCCCGACTAGTACATGCTACATTCTCGCCTCCTGAAAAGAAAATGGAACAAAAAGGAAAAGGGTGAGCTCAACTAGCCTAGTAAAGAATATTATGACTAAGATAATATAGAACAAATTATCGTTAGTCTTCAATAGGGAAAAATCTGATAGAATACAATAGACAACAAGTTTTAAATCAATATTCGCAGCGGAAATAATAATTCATTAGAAGAGTTAAGTAGATAATGAAATCTACTATCATCTATGAATTTAAAACTCCATCATCGATATATTATCCCTGTAACATCAATCAATATATATATCTGGAATCAAATAATCATCTTTGCACTACAGGCCAAAGATATTCATCAGTTGGTCATGTTCTTCTAAATACCTGTTCATCTTTGCACTACGGGCCAAAGATATTCATCAGAAAATCATTCATCTTTGCACTACATGCCAAAGATATTCAGTTATATCATCATTTAGGACCGAGGATGATGAAAAATCTTTTAAAGAAACGAATCTGATATATCCGATATTTCTTTCACCATTATAATCGGATATGGCCAAAGAAATATCGGATATATTGGATTCGTTTCTTTAAAATATTTTTCATCATTCTCAGTCCTAAATGATGATATAACTGAATATCTTTGGCCTGTAGTGCAAAGATGAATGATTACCTGATAAATATCTTTGGCTCGTGGTGCAAAGATGGACTGGTGTTGAGATGAACATGACCAACTGGTGATACGAATGAATATCTTCGGCCCGTAGTGCAAAGATGAATATTTGATTCAGGATGTATATTGATTGATGTTACAGGGATAAAATATTGATGATGGACTTTTAAATCATAGAAGATAGTAGACTTCATTCTCTACTTAACTTCTCTAATGAATTGTTATTTTCGATGCGAATATTGATCTAAAACTTGTTGTCCTTTATATTTTATCTAATTTATTGAAGGCTAACGATAATTTGTTGTACATTATCTTAGTCATAATATTCTTTATTGGGTTAGTTGAGATCACCCTTTTCCTTTTTGTTCCATTTTTCTTCTCAGGTGGGAAGAATATAGCGGGAACTAGTCAGGGTGTGGAGTGATGTTTCAAGTCAGTTATTTTAGCAATCCTTACTATGTTGTAAAATAATGTATCAATAATTGTAATATGGACTTATTTGAGTTTGAATACTGGCTAGAAGATAATATTTATATTTAAAGTCACAACAAATGTGTTGTTATATTTTGCATGAAAATTGTAATAATGAAGTTGTAGTTGTTTTCTATACCATGTATTTGGCGACTCAGAATGGGTTGTGTGGACCTATTTTGGGGGCGTCACAGTTGGTATCAGAGGCATAAGTAAAGAGCCCCGAGCCTCTATCTGGTGACTTCCTATTGATGGGGATGCACCGAAGCCAGACTCTCCGTAGTGGACGCCGTTCTGCTGTGGCAAACTGATAGGTATCAATGTGAGGAGCTGTCCATGGTTGGAACAAGAGTTACAGTTGGTATCAGAGCTCAGGGATATGGTTTCTGGTGAAGATTTGGGAATAGAACTAGGAGGGGAGAGACGAGTAAATCCTTCGCTAGTGTGTCCTACCTAAGCTTATTTGTTATTTAATTGGTCGGTCAGAATATAGGGATAATATGTGGCATGTCAATTAACCATTATTTTGTGGCAGTATTTGAGAATGATATCTAAAAATGTCGAGGTGAGCAATGAAGCACATGAGACTGTTGAATCACTGCTGATTAATACCCAGGATAATGTGCATCAGAAAGGCAATAATCCTTAGGTATACAACAACACCGACCAAACGATGAACGATGGGATGTTCATAGGCTTTCTGTAATTCATGCAACATCAGGCGAGAGAGACTCCTGTGCAAAATACAAGTGGAAACTCTGGCAACTCACGGATGGCCACCGCTAAGCAGTTCAAGGAGCTGGGACCATCGGAGTTTTAGGGAAAGCCAGAACCACTTACAGTAGAGATGTGAATAAAGCAGATCACTAAGATATTTAATGTCTTGGGATGCTCCAAGGAGCAAAAGGTTCCCTTTGCCACCTTCATGTTGCGAGGAGAGACAGATTACTGGTGGGAATCTGTAAAGCGTACTCAGCCTGCCGCACTCAAGATGTCTTGGGAGAAGTTCCAAGAATTGTTCAACGACAAGTACTTTTCGAAAAGTATTCGTCACATGAAAGAGGTAGAGTTCATCAAGTTAGAGCAAAATAATATGACCGTGTCGCAGTACGAAGCTAAGTTTGCTGAGCTGTCCCGGTTTGCATCCCATTTGGTTGATAATGAGGAGAGAATGACGCAAATGTTTCTGCGAGGTTTGAAACCCAAAATGCGTCAATACCTAATTTCTCATAAATTGTGTTTGTATTCAGATGTAGTGAATATGGCTAAGTTATTAGAGCGGGATTATGAGTTAGCTTAACCAAAAGATAACGACCAACAACACGATAATAATCGTATCGGTGGCAACGGTCATCAAAATAATGATAACCAACGTGCCGGAAATGGTAACCACTTCGGTGGTAATCATGGCCAAGATAATAGGAAATGTGAGTCAAGTGGAAATTTCAAAAAGAGAAGATTCAACAATGACGGGAATACGTCGGCAGCAGCACCAACACTTGTAACAAATTCTAGGGGAGGAGAAAGACCGCCAGTTAGATGTTACAGATGCGGAGAGGAGGGACACATAAGTCAAAACTATTCCCAGCCTTCCAAGGTATGTTTTAGCTGTGGAAAAGATGGTCACATAGCTCGATTTTGTCCTATAGCGAAATCAAGTTCAGCTGGGACGGTGACGCCAAAGGCGGATACGGATAAAACAAAGTCGGTGGTTTCAGGAAGAGTGTTTTTAATAACTTCTCAAAAAGCGAGTAACCCGAACGAAGTTATCATGGGTTAGTTAATCATAAATTCTTGCGAAGTCTATACCTCATTAGATACCGGTTCTACCCATTCTTTTATCTCTCCTACTTGTGCTCAACGTTTGAACTTGACTTCAGGAAATTAGACTTTGACTTATCAATTGAAACTCCATTTGGAGAAACTTTCATTACATCTACTATTTATAAATCTTGCTTGATTCAAGTAGGGACCATCACATTACATGTCGATCTTATTTCGTTGAAGATACTTGCATTTGATGTGATTTTAGGGATTGATTGGTTAACCACTCGTCATACTAAAATTGATTATTTTTGTAAGGTTGTTAGTTTTCATATTCCTAACCAACCTGTTATGCAAATTCAAGCAACCAAACCACTAAAGTCAATCACTGTCATATCAAGCCATAAAGCCATTCATTTATTGAAAAACGGATGTCAAGGTTTCTTAGATAATGTCATGGACTTGAACAAAAATACATCAGATTTGTATAATATTTCTGTTGTTAGTGAATTTCCTGACGTATTTCCTAAAGAACTTCACGGTCTACCCCCAAAATGTGAAGTTGAATTCTTTATTGACCTTGAACCTGGTACAAAACCCATTTCTAAAACCCCATATCGAATGGCTCCTATTGAACTTCAGGAGTTAAAGGTCCAACTACAGGAGTTGTTAGACATCGGTTTCATTCGTCCTAGTACATCTCCTTGGGGTGCTCCTATTTTATTCATAAAGAAGAAAGACGGGAGTATGCGACTTTGTATTAACTATCGGGAATTGAACCATGTCACCATCAAGAATAGGTATCCGCTACGTTGCATTGATGACCTATTCGACCAGTTGCAAGGAGCACAATTCTTTTCAAAGATCAATCTTCATTTTGGATATCATCAGCTAAAGATTAAAACTGAGAATATTCCAAAGACTGCCTTCAGATCTCGGTACGGGCATTATGAATTCTTAGTCATATCTTTTGGATTGACTAATGCTCCTGTTGCTTTCATAGATATGATTAATCGTGTGTTCAAAGAATATTTAGATCAGTTCATTGTCGTCTAAATTGATGACATCCTCATCTATTCTAAAAGTCGTGAAGATCATGAGCGCCATTTGAAGCTGGTCCTTCAAAGGCTTCGTGATAACAAGCTATATGCCAAGCTGAAGAAATACGAGTTCTGGCTTGAGGAAGTAGCATTCCTTGGGCACGTGGTGTCAAAACATGGAGTATCTGTTGACCCGACGAAGATTGAAGCAATACAAAGTTGGGAGCAACCTAAGTCAGTAATTGAAATAGGTAGCTTTCTAGGTTTAGCTGGTTATTATCGAAGATTCGTGAAAGGATTTTCTCAAATCACTACTCCGTTAACTCAGTGGACTTAAAAAGATATAAAATTCAATGGAGCGAGGAATGTGAGAAGAGCTTCCAAGAACTCAACATGCGGCAATGACGTTGGCTCGAGCTGTTGAAAGATTACGACCATACCATTCAATACCATCTTGGAAAAACGAACGTGGTAGCTGACGCATTGAGTAGAAGATCGTATGCGGGTACGAGTGCGATGTTTTTAACACGAAGACCCATTTAGTATAACTTACAAATGATGGAGATAGAGTTAAAGACTCTAGGGACCCATGTGATGATGTCAAATATACGCGTACGTAGAACAAACTTTAATCGATAAAGTTAAGTTGCTCAAGCTACAGACCCAGAGTTGATGCGTATGAAGAAGAAGGTACAAGAATTTGTTATTCCAGATGCAAGAGTCAATGAAGAGAGAAAATCTCAACTCTCAATTTATTGGTCCATTTGAAATCCTCGATCGAGTAGGAACTGTGGCCTATAGGTTCGCTTTACTGCCAAGTATGTCTTGTGTTCATAACATTTTTCACGTATCGATGTTATGTAAATATGTGGAAGACCCAAACCACATTATTTGGTTAGAACTAGACGAGATAGCCGAAGATTGAACGTACGAGGGGGTACCTGTCAAGATCTGGGATAGGAAGGAGCATGTCCTACGCACAAAGGTTATACCACAAATTAAAGTTTTATAGAGAAACTATGCTATTGAGGAAATGACTTAGGAGTTGGAGTCGGAAATGAAAGCGAGGTACCCTCACCTTTTCGAAACACTAGGTACGTACGTCAATTTGAGGACAAAATTTCATAAGGAGGGGAGGTTGTAAGACCCCAACTTTTTATAAAAAAAATTTGAATTTCATCTAATTATTATTTTGAATAATAAGGTGTTAATTTGATATAATGCTTTGGTTATAAGTGAAAGTGATAAGTGGATTTTATGTCCAAGAATCGATGTCCATTATATCTATTATATATTATAAAAGTAACGTATATTTTATAAATATATTATATCTATTATTTTATTTATTTTATTTTAATTCAAAAATTAGAAATTCAAAAGCCATAAGGCTTTGTTTGGCAAAACCCTTTAATTTTTAAAGAATTAATATATTAAGCCTTGTTTGGCAAAAACTAAATTAAACCCTTTTTAATTTATTTTAATAAACACTTTAGTTTATAATTTATAATCACTTATTATTTATTTGGATTTTCATATCCAAAATTAACTCATTAAATTAATCACATACTAAATTTTAATTAAATATAGCGTTTTAGCAAATATCACAAAATTATAATTTTCATTATAACTTTATTTAATAATCTAGTATACCATCTAAATTATTAAAATCATCACAACAATATAGCCTCTCATGTTATATTACACTCTCTAAATTATAAACTAATTTAATTTAGAATATTATCTAATAATTTAGATTCATTAATATTTATTAACAATAACCAGATCAATAAAATATTTATTACATCAATTTCAACAATAAACACATCAAATAAATATTTATATAATTCAATAAATATTTAATATTACAATTTAAAATTCCGGATTGTTACAAACATATTTTACAACGGACTACATGGAAATCTCAGGACCAGTATTGACGCAGCGTCGGGGGGAGCTTTTATGGCAAAGAACTATGAGGAGGTATATCAGTTGATAGAGACAATGGCTGCTAACAACTATCAGTGGTCCACGGCAAGAATGACATAACCTACAGTCGCTGGAGTGTTAGAGGTAGATGGAGTGACAACAATAACAACGCAAATTTCAGCACTCTCTAAGAAGCTTGACGTTTGGTCAGGGGGACAGACACATCAAGTTGCAGTTATTTGTGAGTTATGCGCAGGTGAACATCCTACGGATCAATGCGCAATCAACCCAGAATCAGTATAATTTTTGAGTATCTACAACAAAATTCCCCAGAATACGTACCAGAATGCATATAATCAGGGGAATAGGAATTTGGTGTGGAACAATAATCAGAATCAACAATTCCCACGACCATCGTATCCCCCAGGGTTTCAGAATCAACAACCAGTTAAATGTCAAGGAGGAAATCAGATTTAGAGGAATTGCTATCAAAGTATATAACAAGCAACGAGGTAGCCATGAAAAACCAAGCAATAGCCATCAAGAATTTAGAAAATCAGATGGAACAGATAGCGTTGGCATTGAATAACAGACCTCAAGGAACATTACCAAGTGATATAGAGAAAAATTTGAAAGGTAATCACGAGCAATGTCAGGCAATCATGTTGTGAAGCGGAAAACAACTTAAGAGTTAGAAAATAGAAAATTCGGTTGCAAAAGAAGTTGAGACAGACTATGAGAATAAAGTGGTTAAGGACAGACCGGGGGAAGAAAATCAAGTGGAAAAGAACAAACAAGTTAACGAACCAGTTGTCTATCCTCCCCCACCTTTTCAGCAAAGAGTACAAAAGCAAAAATTAGACAACCAGTTTGCAAAAATTTTAGAAGTTTTTAAGAAACTTCATATTAACATCCCGTTCGCAAAAGCCCTAAAGCAGATGCCAAGTTATGCGAAATTCATGAAATGGATTTTATCCAGGAAAAAGAAGTTGGAAGACTTTGAAACAGTGGAATTAACAGAGGAGTGTAGTATGGTTTTATAGTGAAAGTTGCCACCAAAGTTGAAAGATCCATGAAGTTTCACCATTCCGTGCACGATTGGGAATATGGCATTTAATAAGTGCTTATGTGATTTGGGAGCAAGTGTGAACCTTATGCCGTTATCAGTTTATACAAAATTGGGTTTGCCAGCTCCAAAGCCTACGAACATCTCATTACAGTTGGCAGATAGGTCGGTCACGTACCCGAGAGGAATTGTGGAGGACATATTGGTTAAGGTCGACAAGTTTATATTCTCCGCGAATTTCATTATTCTGGATTTTGAGGAAGATAAGAACATCCCAATCATCCTCGGGAGACCATTTTTGGCTATGGGTAGGAAACTCATCGACATACAAAAAGGTGAACTAACGATGAGGGTCCAAGATCAAAAAGTAAAATTCAACATTTTCAAGGCTATGAAATTTCCTACGGATGAAGAAGATTGTTTCCGGATGGATATCATTGATCAGATAATCAGCGAAGATATGGGAAAGAGTTTGGTTAACGATCCATTGGAAACGACTTTGTTGGGAGATGAAGAATCAGATGATCCAGAATTTATGGACTACTTGCAGATACTAGACTCTCTGCCACAAGTTAGCAGATTTAGAGCACCATTTGAACCATTGCACAAGGATGAAAAAGCCACAACAAGGATAAAACCGTCATTGGAAGAGCCACCGACTCTTGAACTTAAGCCACTCCCTAAACACCTCAACTATGCATACTTAGGCCATTCTAATTCTTTACTTGTTATTATTTCTGCAGCACTTAACGAATTGCAAGAAGAAAAGTTGCTGAGAGTGCTTAGGGACCACAAATCAGCTATAGGATGGACAATTGCGGATATCAAAGGAATCAGCCCATCCTTTTGCATGCATAAAATTCTGATGGAAGACGATGCAAGACCGACAGTGGAGCAACAGAGCGGCTTAACCCAATCATGAAAGAAGTAGTGAAGAAAGAAATCCTGAAATGGTTGGATGCTGGAATCATCTACCTAATTTCAGACAGTACATGGGTCAGTCTGGTGCAATGTGTGCCGAAAAAGGGAGGAATAACCGTAGTTCAGAATGATGACAATGAGCTAATTTCGACAAGGACAATGACTGGTTGGAGGGTTTGCATGGACTACAGGAAGTTGAATAAGGCGACCCGCAAAGATCACTTCCCTTTGCCCTTTATCGATCAGATGTTGGACATATTAGCTGGACATGAGTACTACTGTTTATTGGATGGATATTCGAGTTATAATCAGATCGTCATCACTCTTTAAGATCAAGAGAAGACTACTTTCACGTGCCCATACGACACATTCGCATTCAAGAGAATGTCGTTTGGCTTGTGTAATGCACCCGCTACCTTCCAGAGGTGTATGATGGCCATCTTCTCAGACATGGTGGAGAAGAATGTGGAAGTCTTCATGGACAACTTCTCTGTCTATGGGGATGATTTTGATGCGTGTCTGGAGAATTTGGTAATGGTCTTACAAAGATGCACAGGCACAAATTTGATCCTTAACTGGGAACAGTGCCACTTCATGGTTGAAGAAGGCATAATTTTGGGGCACAAGGTCTCTGCTCAAGGGTTAGAGGTTGATAAAGCGAAGCTGGAAATAATTGAAAAGCTTCCTCCACCGAGTTCAGTTAAAGGAATTAGAAGTTTTTTGGGACATGCTGGGTTCTACAAGAGATTCATAAATGACTTCTCTAAAATTGCAAAACCTTTGTGCAGTCTTTTAGAGAAGGATTCAGTTTTTAATTTTGATGACGAGTGTAAATTGGCATTCGAGTTGTTGAAGAAGAAATTGACCACAGCTCCCGTAATCGTCTCGTCAGATTGGAATATACCCTTCGAGTTAATTTGTGATGCGAGTGACTATGCGGTTAGGGCTGTTTTGGGTCAACACCGAGAGAAGGTATTTTATGCTATCTATTATGCAAGTAAGACACTCACGGAGACTCAAATGAACTACACAACTACGGAAAAAGAATTACTTGCGGTGGTGTATGCGTTCGATAAATTCTGAGTATACTTGATCAGGACAAAGGTAGTAGTTTATACAGATCACTCGGCCATTCGGTACTTAATTTCAAAAATAGATGCTAAGCCACACCTTATCAGATGGATTCTCCTTTTACAGGAGTTTGATTTAGAAATAAAAGATAGAAATGAGACGGATAATCAAGTTGCCGATCATTTGTCAAGGCTGGAAAATTATAATAAAAAGGAAGAGGACAAGTGTGAAATCAACGAGTCATTCTCGGATGAGCAACTGTTGAGATAAATATAGAATTTCCATGGTACGTGGACTTCACGAATTATCTAGTGAGCAACATTCTTCCCCCTGATCTTACACGATATCAGAAAAATAAGTTTCTTCATCACGTCAAATGGTATATATGGGATGAGCCTTACTTATTCAAACAGTGCTTCAACAAGATGATCAGAAGATGTGTGCCCTACAATGAAGTGAAGAACATACTGCATGAGTGTCACTCATCTACGTATGGGGGACACTATGGTAGTGATAGAACAGCGACAAAAGTGCTTCAAGCTGGGTTTTATTGGCCTACATTATTTAAAGACGCCCACGAATTTGTTAAAACTTGTGATAGATGTCAACGGGTGGGCAACATATCACAAAGGAATGAGATGCCACTTTAAACTATTTTAGAAGTTAAGATTTTTGATGTATGGGGCATAAATTTCATGGGGCCATTCCCTTCATCATTTACCAATCAGTACATTTTTCTTGCGGTGGACTATGTCTCAAAGTGGGTTGAAGCAGTAGCACTCTCGACCAACGATGCCAAAGTGGTTCTCAAATTCTTACAAAAGAACATTTTTATGAGGTTTGGCACGCCGAGAGCTATTATAAGTGATGAAGGTAGTCACTTCTGTAACAAATCGTTCACGGCTCTATTGGCAAAGTATTGGGTTAACCATAAGGTAGCTACATCATATCATCCCCAAACTAGTGGGCATGCTGAGGTTTTGAACAGGGAAGTGAAGAGAATCTTGGAAAAGGTGGTAAACCCGAATCGAAAGGATTAGTCGCTCAGGTTGGACGATGCACTATGGGCCTACCGGACTGCGTGTAAAACACCAATTGGTATGCCACTATATCAATTAGTCTATGGGAAAGCTTGTCACCTACTGGTCGAGTTACAGCACAAGGCCTACTGGGCTATTCAGAAACTGAACTTCGATCACGCAGCGGTAGGTGAAAAGAGACTACTACAATTAAACGAGCTCAATGAATTTCAACTTCAAGCCTATGAGAACTCTAAGCTATACAATGAAAAGGTCAAGAAATGGCACGACCAAAAAATCATGCACAGAACATTTGAACTGGGGCAATCAGTACTACTTTTTCAACTTAAGGTTGAGATTATTCCCGAGAAAGTTAAAATCAAGATGGTCGGGGCCATTCACCATCAAAAGAGTTTTCTCACATGGCGCCATTGAACTCTACAGTAGAAACCCATTAGAGACTTTCAAGGTCAACGGTCAACGGTTAAAGCAATATTAGGGTGGCGAATGCAATTGGAATGTCATCGCAATCACACTGACTGACGCACCATAAATAGGGAGTAGTCAGGCTGAACGACTAAAAATCAAGCGCTAATTGGGAGGCAACCCAATCATACTTTTATTTTTCATATTTTTTCATAACTATTAGATTATAGTTTAGCATAATTACTAATTTATATTAAGTGCATTAAGTAGTTATTATATTGTATGAGTCTTGTTAATCTCTCAACCATACTCAAAATGATCAACAATCTACTCACATATATGTTTCATAGCTTGCAAGATGTTAAAATATTCATTAAGTGGAATAACATGAAGGAAAAAAGAGCAGAGAACATCAGTTAACAGAGAGCATGCCCACCGGGGTGAGCTTCTTATGCCTTGTACCCCCCGTTAGGGCGGGGGTCCCCCCAAGTCCAGTAACAGATTGCATGCTCGCCGGGGCGGGCTTTCTAAGCTTGTTATCCCCCCGTCGGGGCGGGGGTCCTGGAGTTCAACAGACAGTTTTCGACAGTTACTCCTAACCCACTTCATCTCTATTACTTCTAAATCCCCCACAACTCTCGATTTAGTACATCCACTCTCTCACGAATTTGGCAATTACAACTTCATTACTCCATTATATTAACCACTCCCCCACTACTGCACTCTACTACTTCACATCTTATATCTTCATCTCTATAAAACCTCTCCCTTATCACACTTAAGTTTCAATCCTCAGAAGATAGAGATTCAGGGGACCAGAAATTGGAGATACACTAAGAGTGAGTTAGTTTTCTTGTTAAGTCTTCATCGTTTATCACCACAATTGTCACAAAGTTTATCAAGTTGGGGGTTAAATCACTGTGCACACCAAGTGTTCGACAGTTAGTGTGAACCAAGTTTGGGGGGAGATATAGTTGTCTAAAGCATCTGGAATTCAATAGCATCTCAACCTACATCCAAACGACAAAGGGGAGAAAGTTCAAGGCCCGCACAACTGACACGAACCTTCGACTGACGCAAGTTCAAAAGTGCCGTCGTCGCCGACCGATACGATTATATGTCTATAAAAGCACTTACATCGGAGTGGGGGTTGGCACTGGATCATGTGGATGGGGAGATGATGCAACAGATTTATCAGAAAAGGTGGAACAAGTTTATGGAGGAACTCGAGGCCGCCGTTGTCAATGTGGTCAAGGAATTTTATGCAAACGCTGAAGACAAGGCACCTTTCAACGCTTTTGTGCGGGGGAGATTGGTTCCATTTAGTGCCAATGCAATCAACACGTATTATCAGTTATGAGTCCCGAGACATTGTCAGTATGCTCATTTATGTGACAACAATCTAGATTTTGAGGCTATTCTGAAGGACATGACTAAGCCGGGTACAAAATGGATCAATGGTCAGAAAGGAGGCACGATTTTTTACAGCAAAGATCTCAGCAGGTATGGAAAGATTTGGTACGCCTTCTTATGTGTGAAACTGTTTCCATCCACACACACTTCTGATGTCACCAAAGAGAAGACACTACTATTATACTCAATTGTGCAAGGTTTCATCATCGACATCGGGGCCATAATCCATTTCTCCATTCGCTGATGCTTAAGAGGGAATTTCTCGGGCGAATTACCACACCCATCACTCATTTGTGGGTTGTGTCGCCAAACAGGTCTTAGATGGTCTGATAATGAACCCACTCAGATGCCGCTACAGCTAGTAGATTTTAGAATGATCGCGCGGTATTCGGCATGGGCAGGAGTTGAGTCACATCCAAGATGAGTAGGTTTTGTTTTTTCCTCAGCTTCGGAGGATGAAGCTGACACTGAGGACACCTCGGATGATGCCGAGTTTCAAGAGGATGCGATGATGTGAGAGCAAGGAACTGAGGTAGAACCATATTTCGACGCTATATCTAGCCCTCAGTTTCTTGCATTTCAACCCCAAGTGGATGAGCATAACAAGGAAGCACGCTGAGAGATGCGCCGACTCGCAGCTAGGCAGGATCACATGTTTGAAGCAATGAACCTATCGTTCACATCATTGAACACGACGCTCCAAAGCTTCAATCCTAATGCTCAATTTCCATACCAGCAATCGGGCCCAATGCCAAAGTTCCCACCAAGTGATTTTAATGAAGAAGATCAACCACCACCACCCCAGGCTTAAAGTGATTACAGGGAAGTCCTCATATTTTTAATGATATATCTATACAATAAAGGCATTGTAACTTTTTTAAGTTTGGGGGAGTTAGATTTTATTTTACATTTTATTTTTGCATACATAATGTCCTTAGTTTGCATGTTATTTTAGGATTATGATGTTGCATTCATGTAATCACATAGTTACATAGTAGCTTAGGTACATAGTAGCTTAGGTTATTTTTGTTATTTCTGTATTTTGTTATGTTATTTTTGACATATATAAAAATAAAAAAAAATATTTTTAGTTAGAAGTGTGTTGTGTTTGCATATGTCCAGCAGTGTTGTAGTTCATTTTATTTTGGCCAATGATGAGATTGAAATTAAGTCGACAAATACGACACTGATTATTAGAACCTTGATGTAGTTTCTGTTATGAACTGGATCTTATTTTTGTTTGAAACTGGTATAAAACGGGTAGCACGCTAATAACATCGGTGTTGACTGATTAGATTAAAATTGATACATAAAGAGTTTCTAAAGGATAATGCTAGTATAGATGAGAAAAGGTCAAGGATAGGCAGTGAAGATGAAGAATTAGGCAATAACCTAAGTTTGAGGGGATAAATGTGGGGTACATAAGCTTTATAAAAAAAATAAAAAATAAAAATAAATATATGTCGTGACTAGTCTTGTTTCGGGGTCTTTGTTACTTGAGCAAGTACGCCCGTAGGAGTGTCTTAACACCTAGCGCCCTAATGTCTTTTATGGTCTGGGAGTCGTTGGTTGAAAGCTCACTAAGGGGTAGCATTGTTAGCCTAATGGAATGAGGCATTGCACAGTCATGTTGAAAAAATAATAATAATAAGACGGGAAAAGAGCAAAAAGCCCCCATGAAAAGAAAAGAATATATATATATATATATATATATATATATATATATATATATATATATATATATAAAGTACAAGTACCCTATGTGAACCCTTGATAGTGGTAATTGTTTAATTTTAGTTGGAACTCGTCTGCTTTTAAAATTTTTGAGTTTGCTTTGTATGATTCCTTCTAAGAAGTTAGTTATGTATTGAATTTGAGTCTATATCAGTTGTCATGGATGTTTCACACACACACATACACACACACACTATATCAGTGATGTCAGTCTAAGATTCGAGGATTGATAAGAAACTATTGAGTGGTTTTGATATGAGGGGTTGAAATGTTTGCTTGATCTTCCAGAGGCCGTTGGAATACTTTTGATTCTGTGATACTATTGGATTCGTTATCATATAGTTAGATATATTACATCTCATTGCATTGCATAGCATGTAATTTGTTTTGTGCTTGAGGACTAGCATGGTTTAAGTTTGGGGGATTTTGATAAGTGGATTTTATATCCAAGAATCGATGTCCATTTCAAGCTTAATCGTTGTTAATTTCTTTCTTTCATGTTCATTATGACTTTTTTATTGTTATTTAATGTGTAGGTATGGTGGTGTGTCGTTTGAGCATAAAAGGAGTGTATTGGTGGTAGCAATGTGGCATGCAAAGAAGGAAATTGACCAACTAGCAGAACCACCCCCGCCTGGGCGGGCATTATTAAGATTTACACCCCCGTCGGGGCAGGGGGTCTCCAACTCTATGTGACAGGGGCCTAGCCCGCCGGGGCAGGCATTTCCTATGCAAATACCCCCGTCGGGGCTGGGGGTGCCGAGACTGAACTGTCCTGAATGGCTTCGAACTGTGCTGGAACTTGGTTTAAGGACTTGGGATAGCGTATGGACTCTACATGACATGGGATTTCGACCAAAGCTCAGGCATGGGTTATATATTGAGCAACAAACAACGAAATGAGGAGGATGCAAAGCAATTAATAGCGATTAAGGACAGAAATTCATAGCGAGCAACGGAGTAAAGATTTTGAAGAACGTTCATATCAATTGTTGATTAAGGCTAAAGTGGAGGGTGTTTTGCGTTATTCTTCTACTTTAGCTTTATTTCTGTAATTGAGAAGATGTTATCTTTAATTTATTCAGTGATTATTTCATTTATGATGAACTAAATACTTTTTAGGCTTAAGACGGATCTTTAAGTGGAATGATGGTAGTGTAATCTTTGATTTCAGTTTAATAAGCTATTATTCGGTTTATCTATATTAATTTGAGCGTGAATTTATGAATTGCCTGATCAACGATTCTTTGTGAACTTGTATGAATTCGAGAGATGAAATACGAGTCTTGACTTAGTTAATATAGCATGTGTTCTTAAATTTTGTGAATGAACAGAATCTTAATGAATGTTAGGATAGAGATATGCGTGACATCGCATGTAATCATATAAAGAGCTTGAACTTAAACCTTCTTTAATTGTAAAGAGATATAGTGAGTTAGTTAATTAAGGTGTTTAACTTGATTCTATCTTAATTGTGGATTGAAGTTAATATGATATTAGTGCATCGAGAGGTGGCTAGTACTACATACGCATTCTTAATTAATAAACTGGGATGGTGAATTAAACTGGAATAAATGGTATAATAATCAGAGTGATGCTTAAAGTGAAGTCGGAAGCCTAATTCTCCATTATTTGTTTGAAAATTCAGTTTTTAGAGTTTGTTGAGTGTTTAGTGATTTTAATATTTTTAATACTTTTAGTTACAAACTGGAAATTGGTTAGTTTAATAAAATTAGGATTAATAAGAAATTGGTACTTATGAGTTTTAAATTCTTATTACAGTTTTTGAGGGAGCGATATTCTACTTACTATTATATTACTTGTTGACCACGTATACTTGCGTGCTGTGCGTAATTCAATTTTACCCAACAGAAAGGTGCAAATTTTGCAAAATAAGCAAGTGGTTAAAAAATATTCATTGTCGGGGAATATTCGTTTGGTCGTGGAATATTCTTGCTGTCGGGAAATATTCGTACGATGACGCAGCCATTTGTGGGCCCCATAACGGAAAACGGTCAAATGAAGAAAATGACAAGTTTGAGTTTTTACAAATAACGACGCAGTTGTTACCGTTAACACTGTTGGAATACCCGGCGGTTAAAATACAGTAATACACGTGGTTGCACAGTAGCACACGGTGTTGCATAATATTTTTGAATGATTGATTCTTACGTAAGAAGGCACTACTCAATAATTGTTACAGTAATTACTGTTCAATATTTTATTTTATTGATTCAATAATTGCTACGTTGATATTTTATATTATTGTTGTTTAAATAACTGTCACTGTACAGTATTTTCCATTATCAGATCAATAATTCATATTATTTGAATAATATTATTAGATAGCATTATTGGCAATGTCTAAGGAAGTTCTGTCTAAAAAAGGGATTTGGTCATCTAATTACGCGCCAGCAAGGAGAAATCCTTATCGAAAATTCCCCTCTTTCCTGAGAACGACCTGGTTGTCATTATTATGATTTTGTAATATTATTTGTGAATAATTAATTATTGATTTATATGATAAGAAAATATTTATTTTATGTGGATATGAATGAAGGAATTAATGCTGAGATGTTTTATCAGTATTTTGTCAGAATGGATGTATTAAAAATCGTCCGTATGTGGATTTCGGGCATTTTCTGTTTGGAATTTAGAAAAACTTTCTTCTGCAAAGTTGTAGAGAATTAAATTTTATATGGAATGAACATAAGGTTCATATTTTTCTGATAAAAGGGCTATTTATTATGAATTATTGAAGTTTCAAAAATAAATATTTTTATTAAAAACATGGGTGGGCCCCACTTTTGGTTGTTGTGGAAAAAATTACTGAATTTCAAGTGTGGTGTGCGTGAATAGCAATGGGTGAAAGCCACCGGTAGCAAGTTAGTCTACTTTGACGTTCTAAGCATTTTCCTATAAATAGGGTGCTTAGGTTAAAATTAAAAATCACACCAAAATCTGAAGTTTTCTCTCTCTATAATATCGAGCGTATTTTTGTGAGTATTTATGTAAGACCCCATTTTTTTATAAATAAAATTGAATTTCATCTAATTATTATTTTGAATAATAAGGGTGTTAATTTGATATAATGCTTTGGTTATGGGTGAAATATGTAAATTTTGTAAAATAAACAAGTGGTTATAAAATATTCATTGTCGGGAAATATTTGTTTGGTCATGAAATATTCTTGCTATCATGGAATATTCGTACGATGGCGTAGCCATTTGTGGGCCCCATAACAAAAAACGGTCGGATGAAGAAAACGACAAGTTTGAGTTTTTACAAATAACGACGTAGTTGTTACTGTTAACACTGTTGGAATACTCAATGCTTAAAATGCAGTAATACGCACAGTAACACCCGGTATTGCACAATATTTTTGAATTATTGATTCTTACGTAAGATGACACTACTCAATAATTGTTACAGTAATTACTGTTTAATATTTTATTTTATTAATTCAATAATTGTTACGCTTATATTTTATATTATTGTTGTTTCAATAATTGTCACTGCACAGTATTTCCCATTATCAGATCAATTATTCATATTATTTGAATAATATTATTAGATAGCATTATTGGTAATGTCTAAGGAAGTTCTGTCTAGGAAAGGGGTTTGGTCACCTAATTGCGCGCCAATAAGGAGAAATTCTTATCAGAAAGCCTCCCCTTTCCTTGGAACGACCTAGTTGTCATTATTGTGATTTTGTAATATTATTTGAGAATAATTAATTCTTAATTTATATGATAAGAAAATATTTATTTTTATATGGATATAAATGAAGAAATTAATGCTGAGGTATTTTATCAGTATTTTGTTAGAATTGAGGTATTAAAAATCGCCCGTATGTGGATTTCGGGCATTTTTTATTTAGAATTTGGAAAAATTTTCTTCTACAAAGTTGTAGAGAATTCAATTTTATTTGAAATGGACATAAAATTCGTATTTTTCTAAAAAAAGGCTATTTATTATGAATTATTGAAGTTACTAATTATTGTTTAAATTTAAAACATTTTGGAAATTTTCTAGAATGGGTGGGCGCCACTTTTGGTTGGTGAGAAATGTGCTGAAATTTTATTTTAAAAGTGGTGTGTGTGAATAGTAGCAGGTAAAGCCATCAGGGAGCAGGTTAGTCTGCTTTGACGTTCTAAGCATTTTCCTATAAATATGGTACTTAGTTAGAATTGAAAATCACACCAGAATCATAAGCTTTCTTTCTCTATATTATCGAGCTTATTTTGTGAGTATTTAGATACTTTGATAGTTGTTATTCAGTGCAAGTTTTCTTCAGCATTATATCCGATATTTCAGGAAGAAGTACTATTCTTTTGAGGTAAGAGATGTTATTTCCTTCGTAAATGATGTTATTTCGTTCAATATCATTATGCTGAAATATTGGTATGAATATTATTGTAAAAATTTTACCTTTTCATGTCGAGGTTACTATTCACGTATACGATACTATTCACGAATACGGTACTACTCACGTGTACTATTCACGAAGCATGATTTTTCTTGTAGAATTTTTACCTTTTTGTGTCGGGGTTACTATTCAATTATACGTCACTATTCACGTATATGACACTACTTACGTATACGACACTATTCATGTATACGACACTATTCACAGAAAAATAAAATTTTCTCTTCTTTGTCCAAGATGTCTATTATGGTTACTATCTTTGATTGTATCCATGTTTTGATCTTCATTTTTGAATTTTACTCCACTATGGTTTATTATGGAGTATTTTTGAACTTGGATTATCTAAAGTACGAATCCCTAATCTTTGTCCTTTTATCTCACTGGATTCATTTCTTGAAAATATTTTTCATCATCCTCCGTCCTAAATGATGATATAACTGAATATCTTTGGTCTGTAGTGCAAAGATGAATGATTACCTGATGAATATCTTTGGCTCGTGGTGCAAAGATGGACTGGTGTTGAGATGAACATGACCAACTAGTGATACGAATGAATATCTTCAGCCCGTAGTGCAGAGATGAATATTTGATTTAGGATGTATATTGATTGATGTTACAGGGATAAAATATTGATGATGGACTTTTAAATCATAGAAGATAGTAGACTTCATTCTCTACTTAACTCTTCTAATGAATTGTTATTTCCGCTGTGAATATTGATCTAAAACTTATTTTTCATTATATTTTATCTGATTTATTGAAGGCTAACGATAATTTATTCTACATTATCTTAGTCATAATATTCTTTAATGGGATAGTTGAGCTCACCCTTTTTCTTTTTGTTCCATTTTTCTTCTCAGGAGGCGAGAATATAGCGAGAACTAGTCGGGGTGTGGAGTGATGTTTCACTTCAGTTGTTTTAACAGTCCTCACTATTTTGTAAAATAGTGTATCAATAATTGTAATGAGGACTTATTTGAGTTTGGATATTGTCTAGAAGACAATATTTGTTTTTAAACTCACAACTTATGTGTTGTCGTATTTTGCACGACAATTGTAATAATGAAATTGTAGTTGTTTTCTGTAACATGTATTTGGTGACTCAAAATGGATTGTGTGGACCTATTTTGGGAGCGTCACATAATAAACCTCTTTAAGGGAATCATACAGTGAAAAGTCAAGAAATACAAAAATAAGAAAGATCCAACTAAAATCAAACAGTTACTAATTTCAAATGTCAACATGGGATACTTATGCTTTATTTATTCAAATACAAGGGCTTTTTTTTTTTACTCTTTTTCCCGTTTTTCACTTTTTATTTTTTTCATGGCTGTGCAATATCTAGTCCTCTTAGGCTTTTCAATGCTACCCCTTAGCGAGCTTTCAACCAATGACTCTCGAATCGTAAGGCTTTAGGGCACTAGGTGTAGAGACATCCCCTAGGGCGTACTTACTTAAGTAACAAAGGCCACAAGACTAGACTAACCACAGTGTTTATTCATACTTTTTTTTCCCTTTTTTCTCAATTTTTTTCTTTTTTTTATAGCTTATATATCCCAAATTTCCCCCCAAACTTAGGTTATTGTCTAATTTTAGCCATCACTACCTATTTATAAGTTCCTTTCATTTAAACTAGCATTATCCTTAAGAGTTCAATTATGTGTCAATTTAGACTCAACCAGTCAAAATGATCGTTTCTAAGGTGTCATCCTAATTATATCAGTTTCAAAATAGATAAAGATCTAAATCATGATAAGAAATCATATCAAAGTCTTAACAGTCAATACTATGCTTGTCTACGTAATTCCAAACTCATCATTAGCCAAAACAAACTCTAAACTATCTATCAGCTGGAATCATGCAAGTATGAACTAAATGCAATAACAACAGTAAACTAACTAATATTTTTGTGATTTTTTAATTTTTCAATTTTTTAGATAACTTAAATAGTAATAGAAACATAAATTATCTACACTACTATGCAACTACATGAATGTAAACATACTGAAATGACTAACTAAATGCAAAACTAACACATTCAAACTAATATACGACATAAAAAATAGAAAACATAACTAAAACTTAAACAATAACTATACTCCCCTAAACTTAACACTCACAATGTCCTCATTGTAAAAATATAGTAGTAAAGTAAAAGAGAACTTCCCTGTAGTGCTAAGCCTGTGGTGGTGGTGGCGGTGGCTATGGAATAAGGATTGAAAACTCCTCCACATCTGAATCTGAAGGAGGGTACTGTGGCATGGGCTCAGGAGTCTGGAACTGGAACTGATCGATAGCATCTGGATTCAATCTTTGTAATGCCACATTCAATGAGGCAAAGGAACTATTCATTGTGTTGAACATGTGATCCTGCCTTGCCTCCAGTCTCTTCATCTTTCTGTCAGCTACTTTATCTCTCTCATCAAGATGCCTCTGAAGACTGCGAAATTAGGTACTGAACATGTATTTGGTAGATCGACTACCTCCCGTAGCTTCCTCCTCCCTAGTCACATCATCAGCCCTAAAATCATCATCCTCTGAGGTGTCCTCCGCCTCCTCCTCCTCCTCCTCCTCATGAGCATCAGGAAATACAAAACTGACCCCTCGAGGATGCGACTTCCCTCTAACCCAAACTGAGTATCTAGCAATCTTCCTAGAATTGACAAGCTGGAGGGGCTGCTGCACAGGCTCATCACCTGACCATCTAACACCTGACTTCCTACATAACCCACATATAAGAGATGGGTGTGGTAGTCCACCTGAGAATGGCTCGTGCAGACATCGCAGAATAGAGAAACTGATAATTGAGTCGATGTCAATGTCGAAGTCCTTCACTATCGCATAGAGGAGTAACACCTTTTCCTTTGTAACCTCACTGGTATGCGTCGAAGGAAATAGCTTCACGCATAGGAACGTATACCAAATTTTGCCATAAAGGCTCAAGTCCTTGCTCATGAAAATGGTGCCACCCTTTCTACCCTTCGCCCAAACAGTGCTAGGATTTGATATCTCAGCGAGGATTTTGTCATAGTTGGGATTACTGTCTTTGAGCAGAGCATATTGGAACACTATTGGGGCTTGCATACTGTAATACTCATTAATAGCTTTTACACTGAACGAAACCTGCTTACCCCACACGAATGCCACATACGGTGCCATGTCCTCAGCGTTGACATAGAACTCCTTCACGACATTCACAATCGCAGGATCTGGATCATCTGTTAACATTTCCCAGCCCTGTTCATGTATTTATCTTTGCATCTGTCCATCAAAAGCATTCGGCGCGAAGCCCCTCTCAGGTGTTAATGCTTTGGGCATGAGATAGTCGTATTTGTCTGCCATATTTGCACTAACGAACTTTCGCTTATCATAGCTTTGAGCCGGTGGCGATGAACCTTCACCCTTTTGGCGCTTAAACGGAGTTTTTGGTGCCATTCCTCTCAATTTCTATCAACTAAACCCCCAAACTTGTCTTTGGCAGTAACACAAACACTTGGTGTACAACACCACTTCACAATATCCAAAACTGACAATTGAAATCCAATTTGAGAGCAATAACGTTAAACTTGCTTACCCAATATAGTTGCCCAATTGATGATGATTATGTAGTGTCTGATTGCCCAACTTAGTAGTTTCCCCCTTCTGTCTCTCTGCAGACCTGAACTGTGGTGAAACCCTAAGTTTTGGGTGAAGTAATTCAGTGGAATTGATGGGTAATGGGTGTGTGATGGATGAAATTAGGGTTGTAATTTATAGGGAATGATAATAATGGGCAAAATTGATGTGGGATTGAGGGAGTATGGAAGTAATTCGTGGGTTTAGGGAGTTGTAGGTTGAGGGAGTTCGTGGGTGGAGAAATTGATTAGGTTCGATTATGAGAGATATGAATGGGGAAGAACATGTTCTGCAGGAGTTTTTAAAAAAATTAGATTTCTCGTACCCCCGCCGGTGCGGGGGGTAATTAGCCTAAAAGGGCTAGCCGGGGCGGGCAATTACAGAGGACCCCCTCCACCGGGGCGGGGGTCCCTTTTGTGCAGAACTTTTAATTTCCAGCTACTTTGACTCACGTGCTTGTCTAACTTCATCCTTAGTACCTGAAAGCCAATAAAATCAACAATGTAAGATAAGATCATGGAATTTGAGCGAACATGATGAAAATTACTAAAAAAAATTACTAACTAATTAACTACAAATTGTACAGAAATGAACTAAGTAATACTAAATTTATTGATTAAACTACGAATTGAATAATATGAAACTAAAATACTGTAAATGATACACAAATTGGGTTGCCTCCTAATGAGCACTTGTTTTTAAGTCTTTCAGCCTGACTACTCCTTGTGTCTATCCTGCATCAGTTGGGACATTTTTGACGTGCTGTTTGTTTATCGCACATAACCAACAACGATTTATTGCATGCCAGTTCATCTGTATTTCTGGGAATGAAGTTGACTTATTATCCTCAATCAATGCTTTTAGACCTCTAACCTCTCTACAGTCCTTGTTTTTGACACTTGTAGATTCCTCGATCACATCGCTCTCCTGTTTGTCAATAGGGATTGGGATTTCTTTGAACACTTTAACTTTCACTACCTGATCGAACACTTTCACGATCAATTCTCTGTTAGGCACATCAATTAGTGTTCGTCTTGTTGCAAGGAATGGTCGTCCTAAGATGATTGAGATATTCTTATCTTCTTTGAAATCTAACACCACGAAATCAGCTGGGAAAAATAAATGTGTCCACTTTTACTAACACATCTTCTACTATCCCCAATGGAGACATTATTGATCAATTTGCGAGCTGTAGACTGATGTTTGTTAACTTGGCTTCCTTTAAACCCAACTTTCTATATATGGATAGTGGCATAAGATTTACACTTGTTCCTAGATCACATAAAGCTCTCCCCACATCTTGATTACCAATTGCACATGAAATAGTAAAACTCCCCCCATCTTTCAATTTAGGGGGAAGTTTTTTCTGCAGAATTGCACTGCATTCTTCTATTAACGCCACTTTTTCAAACTCATTGAGCTTGCATTTCTTTGAGAGAATTTCTTTCAAGAACTTGACATATCGTGGCATCTGCTCAAGTGCTTTGACGAACGGAATATTAATGTGCAATTGCTTGAAGATATCCATAAACTTTGACAACTGATCCTCGAGCTTTTGACTTTCCAACCGTTGGGGATAAGGTGCAGGTGGTGTATCTTTATTCTGTTTGTCTTCATTCGACATTCCCACAACTTTTTCCTTAGTTTTCTTTGCCAAATCGATCCCTTCATTTTCATAATCCTCATATTTCCTTGATTTATTATCAACTTCAAACCCCATTTCTTTACCACTCTAGTGTGATAGCATTACACTGCCCATGATTTCCTAGTGGATTCTTCTCTGTGTCACTTGGTAAAGTCCCTTCAGGCCTGTTATTCAGTGCTAATGCAAGTTGCCCCATCTGATTTTCTAAATTCTTGATCTCCGCCGCTTGCATTTTCATAGCTGACTCATTCTCGGATATATATTTCAACAACAACTCTTCTAAATCTGACTTTTTCTCTTGATGTGGAACTGACTGTTGATGCTGATTTTAGAAACCTAGGGGATAAGATGGTCGTGGAGCCTGCTGGTTTTAGTTGTTACTCCACAAAAAGTTTGGATGGTTTCTTGCCCCCGGATTGTAGGCATTCTGATATGGATTCTGAGGAATTCTATTATAACTGCCTACAAACTAAACCGCAGCTGGATTAATGGCACACTGCTCTTTTGGATGTTCCCCAGCACAAAGTTCACAAATATATGCCACCTGCTGAGTTTGTGCACCTGTAAGAGCATCCATCTTCTTTGACAATGCTGAAATCTGTGTTACTAGAGTTGTCACCTCATCTACTTCTAACACCCCAGCTACCTTAGGTTGTGTCAATCTAGCCGTGGGCCACTGGTAATTGTTAGTCGCCATTGTTTCAATTAATTCATATGCTTCCTCAAAACTTTTAGCCATGAAAGCTCCCATAGACGCTGCATCAATGCTAGTACGAATATTTCCATTAAGCTTTTTTATAGAAAGTATTCATCTGTAGCCACTTGGGTAGTCCATGATGTGGGCACTTCCTAAGCAATTCCTTGTACCTTTCCCAAGCTTCGTACATAGACTCCCCATGTTGCTGCTCAAATATAGTAATCTCATTCCTCATCTTCGCAGTCTTCGCCGATGGGAAAAATTTAGCCAAAAATTTCTAAGCAAGGTTATCCCATGTAGTAATTGACCCTGGCAGTAGTGAGTGTAGCCAACTCTTCGCTATGTTTCGCAAGGTGAACGAAAACAAACGAAGCCTGACTGCATCATCCGATACCCCGTTACATTTGAAGGTATTACAAATTTCTAGAAAGCTCACGAGGTGCTCGTTCGGATCATCATTAGCTAATCCCCCAAATTGGACTGAATTCTATATCATTTAAATCGTCTTAGGCTTTATCTCAAAGTGATTTGTAGCTATTGCAGGTTTGGGAATGCTTGATTGGATTTCAGTCACCCTGGGAGTAACATAGTCCCTTAGTGCTTTCTGATCCTTTGCAGCCATATTTTCCTGTTTATCGAAGTTCTCCCCTGTTTCGCTTAATCCACTTACTAAGTCTTTGAAATCGTCGTTCGATTTCATCCTCAAAAGAAAGCAAATCTGGTTTCTTAGACCGAGTTTGCATGCACTAAGTTAGAGAACCTGAAATAAGAAATAACAAAAACAAAAAAGAAAATTGTTTAACTAAAACTGAACTAATTAAACTGATATTGAAAGTAATAAAATCAAAAATTATCCCCGGCAACGGTGCCAAAAACTTGTTGGGTGTAATCTAATTAAGCACAGTGCACACAAATATACGTGATCAACAAGTAATATAATGATAAATAGAGTATCGTTCCCACAGAGACAAGTTTTAATTCTTATCTAACAATTACCAATTTTATCTTATTTCAATTTTATTAAACTAATTGAATGAATGATTAAAATTAATAACAACCCATAAACTAAAAATCAAAACAAATCAACACAATTTATAACCGTAAATTTCAATCAGATAATGGAAATTTAAGCCAACAATTTCACTTTAAGCTTCACTCAGATTATCACACTTTTATTTAATTCAATTAACTATCTCAGTTCATTAATCAAGAACACTAAAGTAGAATTAGCCATCTCTGAATGCACTAACACCATATTAACTTAAATCCACAATTGATAGAATTAAGCCAAACACTCTAATTAACTAATTCACTATATCTCTATGTGAATTAACATCAAATAAGGTTTAAAGTCCAAGTTCTTTACACAATTACATGCGATGTTAGGTATATCTCTATCCTAAACATACATTAAGAATTCCATTAAAATGCAGAAATTATGAACACATGTTATTGTGACTAAGTCTAAATTCATATATCATCTCTCGAGTCCATACAAATCCACATAGAATTGGTGATCAAGTAATTCATAAATTAAGTACAAATCACAATAGATGAACTGAATAGATAGCTTTATTAAACTAAAATTAGAGCATGATAATCATCGTTCCACATTAAAGATCCATTGCAAGCTTAATAAGAAATTTAGTTCATAATAAATGAATTAAAAACTGAATAAATAGAGATATTCATCATCCCAATTACAAAAAATGAATAAAAATACAAGAATAGTGTAGAACAACCCTTATCCTCACTCAAATATGCAATTTTTGTGATCTTGATCTTCTGCTCCACTCCTCCAATTATCTTCAGTAAATTAGGGCTCAAAAGGTGCAATGGATTAGTGATTGATTGAATTCCATGTTACATCCCTTATGTCTCTGTAATAACTGATAAAGACCACCATACAAAGTTCCAATCCAAGCCAAAGTTGTTCAGTGCAAGCATCTGCAGTGTTTGAATTACATCATAATTCCTTCTCTCTGTCCGCGTACCCCTGCCCCGATGGGGGTTTTTGCCTTGATGATGCCCGCCCGGGCGGGGTCTAACTTTTCTTACACGTGCACCCCCGCCCCGGCGGGGGGTCAAAACTGCTGTTTTTGATTTCGTCCCTTTTCATGTTGTTTTCCATCGCATTGCCACCATTGTACCAACATTAACACATAAAGAAACCTACAAACAAAACAAACACAAGTAAAACTGTACAGAAATAGACAGAACTAACACTGTTTAAGTCTAAATAGAAACCTGATTCGTAGGTATAAAACCCACTCATCAACATACCTAGTCCTAGATGAGCTATCACACTTTCACAACACACAGAACCTATTAAAACCTATATAATAAGTAGTTTGACTCTAACTACTATACACACATTAACAACATACTAAATAAACATGTTACCACATACTATATAAACACTAACATGTATACTAGGTAAACAACAGTAATAACATACTGAACTCTGTGTTAACAACTAATGAAAATAGATACAATGTAAACTAGACAGAAACAAAGAGAAACAGAAAATTTTGATACTGAGATGGGGTTACCTCCCCACCAAGTGCATGTTTTAAAGTTGTCGGCTTGACTATTCCCCCATCTTATATCGGGTCACCCAGTGTAATGGAAGTGTTCTAACGATCGACATCGCCACCCCAGTAGTGTTTAAGGCGTTGCCCATTCACCTTGAAGGTTTTTGTCAGAATTTGGGCCTTTGACCTTAATTGCTCCATGAGGATATACTTTGGCTATTTTGAGTGGCCCCGACCACCGGGACTTCTACTTCATGAGAAATAGTTTCAATCGGGAGTTGAAGAGAAGCACTTTCTGGCCCGGTTCAAAATCTCTTTCCACTATCTTCTTGTCGTGCCATCTCTTTGTCTTCTCTTTGTACAACTTTTGGTTCTCATACGCTTGGAGCCAAAACTCATCTTATTCGTTTAGTTGTAACAATCTCTTCTCCCTTACTGTATCCAAATCAAAATTTAGCGTTTGAATCGTCGAATAAGCATTGTGCTCTAATTCGATAAGGAGATGACATGCCTTACCATACACAAGCCTATACGGAGACATTCCGATAGGCGTCTTATAGGCAGTGCGGTATGCCCACAAGGCATCATCCAACTTTTTAGACCAATCCTTCCTGTTAGGGTTTGCAATCTTCTCTAGAATGCGCTCGACTTCCCTATTTGATACCTCTGCTTGTCCACTTATTTGTGGATGATAGGCGGTGGAAATTTTATGGTATACCCCATATTTAGAGAGAAGGGCTTCAAAGTACTTATTATAGAAATGTGAGCCCTTGTCACTAATTATATCCCGAGGTGTGCCAAATCGGGTGAATATATTCTTTCTCAAAAAATTCAGCACGACCTTAGCATCATTAGTAGGCAAGGCAACGACTTCCACCCACTTAGAGACATAGTCAACAACGACTAGTGTATAGAGATTGTTGTATGAGGACGGAAATGGGCCCATGAAATCTATTCCCCAAACATCGAAAAGTTCTACCTCCACAATATTTTACAGAGGCATTTCATGCCTCTTTGAAATGGTTCCAACCCTATAGCAATTATCACAATGCGATACATAAAGATGAGCATCTTTAAACAAAGTTAGCCAGTAGAAACCAGATTGGAGCACCTTTACAGCTGTTCTTTGCCCACCAAAATGCCCTCCATAGTTTGAGGAATGACAGTGATGGAGCACACCCTCAATTTCTTCCTCAGGCAGACATCTTCGTAAAATTTGGTCTGTACATTGTTTGAACAATAATGGCTCATCCCACAGATAATGCTTCGCATCATTTAGGAATTTCTTCCGCTGTTGATATGTTAGGGGGCAGCACATTACAAGCGACAGAATTTGCGAAGTCTACATACCACGGTGCTACGCTTTAAACAACATACAGCAGCTCATCTGGGAAGAAGTCATTGATATCTGTCTCACCAACCCCCGAATGAGTTGGGTTTTCCAATCTCAATAAGTGATTCACAACTTGGTTTTCAGTTCCTTTTTTATCGCGAATCTCTAAATCGAATTCTTGAAGTAGAAGGACTCATCTAATCAACCTTGGCTTAGTATCTTTCTTTGAGATAAGGTATTTGATTGCTGAGTGGTCAGTGTACACGATAACCTTGGTTCCAATGAGATATGAGTGGAACTTATCAAAGGCATATACCACTGCCAAAATCTCTTTCTCAGTTGTGGTGTAGTTAAGCTAAGTATCAGTTAAGGTCTTACTGGCATAGTAAATCGTGTGAAACACTTTGTCCCTCCGTTGGCCCAACACTGCTCCAATAGTAAAATCACTGGCATCACACATAAGTTCAAACAGAAAGGTCCAGTCAGGAGCCACTACTATAGGAGCTGAGATGAGTCTTTCCTTTGCCAATTTAAATGCTCCTAGGCAGGCTTCATCAAACTTGAAAGACACGTCCTTTTCCAATAAGCTTCAGAGCGGCTTGGTTATTTTCGAAAAGTCTTGGATGAACCATCTGTAAAATCTCGCATGCCCCAGAAAACTCCTTACCCCTTTTACTGATGATGGCGGTGGTAGATTATCGATAACATCAATTTTGGCTCTGTCTACTTTAATTCCGCAAGCAGATACCCTGTGCCCCAAAATAATGCCCTCTCTCACCATGAAGTGGCATTTTTCCCAATTCAACACTAGGTTTGTCTCTACGCATCTTTTCAGGATGGCAGTCAGATTTTGTAGATAGTTTTAGAAAGAACTCCCAAAGACAGAAAAATCATCCATGAAAACCTCGAGGGTCTGTTCTACTATATCGGAAAAGATAGACATCATGCAACGCTGAAACGTTACAGGAGCGTTACACAGCCCGAAAGACATTTTTCGGAAGGCAATGGTCCCATAAGGACAAGTAAATGTAGTTTTTTCCTGATCTTCGGGTGCTATAGCAATTTGATTGTAGCTAGAATATCCGTCAAGGAGACAATAGAATTCGTGCCCAGTGATTCTGTTGAGTATCCAGTCAATGAAGGGTAGAGGGAAATGATATTTAAGTGTGGACTTGTTCAGCTTCCTATAGTCCATGTATACCCTCCATCCAATAACCGTTCTGGTGAGAATAAGCTCATTATTCTCCTTTGACACTACTGTCATGCCGCCCTTCTTTAGCACGCATTGGATAGGACTAACCCATGGACTGTCTGAGATGGGTTAGATAATGCCCGCGTCCAATAATTTGATTATTTCTTTACGGACCACTTCCTTCATAATGGGGTTCAACCGCCACTAATGCTCGATAGAAGGCCTAGACCCATCTTCGAGTAGGATTTTATGCATATAAAAAGATGCACTGATACCTTTTATATCTGCAATCGACTACCACAAGGCTATTTTATACTGTTTGAGAACTTGAAGTAGCTTCTCTTCTTGAGCCTTATCCAAAGATGCAGAAATAATAACTGGTAGGGTGGATGAATCCCCTAAATAGGCATACCTCAAATGGTTTGGCAAAGGCTTGAGATCAAGGACATGCGATTCTATGATTGAGGGTTATGACTTGGAAGTGGATGCTTCTTGGTCATTCAGAGATTCAAACTGTCGTTGGAACTGTTTCGATCTCTGGGGTGCATCCAACAACTTAGCACACTTAAGATGAGTAGCCTATTCCATATTACCAGCATCTGTTAAAGTAGCCTCAAGTGAGTCCAACATGCACGTTTCAAAAAATACTTCCCGCACCGATTTGTCAATCACATTAATCTGGAAACATTCTTCCGAGGCACTGGAATACTTCATGGACCTGAATACATTGAATGTTACATCCTGGTCCTGAACTCTCATTGTTTATTCTCCCTTTTGCACATCTATTAGTGTCCTTCTCGTTGCCAAGAATGGTCTGCCTAGGATAATCGGGACCTCCCTATCCTCCTCAAAGTCCAGGATAATAAAATCCATAAGGAAAATGAACTTATCCACCTTGACAAGCACATCTTCCACGATCCCCTTCGGGTAAGTAAGAGATTTGTCAGCCATTTGTAGGGTCACACTTGTAAAACCCCAACTTTTTATAAATAAAATCGAATTTCCTATAATTATTATTTTGAATAATATGGTGTTAATTTGATATAATGCTTTGGTTATGGGTGAAATATAAAAATTTTACAAAATAAGCAAGTGGTTATAAAATATTCATTGTCTAGGAATATTTGTTTGATCGTGGAATATTCTTGCTGTCGGGGAATATTCGTACGACGGCGCATCCATTTGTGGTCCCCATAACAGAAAACGGTCGGATGAAGAAAATGACAAGTTTGAGTATTTATAAATAACGGCGTAGTTGTTACCATTAACACTGTTGAAATACCCAGTGGTTAAAATACAGTAATACGCGTGGTTACACAGTAGCACACGGTATTGTACAATATATTTGGATTATTGATTCTTACGTAAGATGTCACTACTTAATAATTATTATAGTAATTACTGTTCAATATTTTATTTTATTGATTCAATAATTGCTACGTTAATATTTTATATTATTATTATTTCAATAATTGTCACTGTACAGTATTTCCCATTATCAGATCAATAATTCATATTATTTGAATAATTTTATTAGATAGCAGTATTGACAATGTCTAAGAAAGTTCTGTCTAAAAAGGGGTTTGGTCACCTAATTGCACACCAGTAAGGAAAAATCCTTATCGAAAAGCCCCATCTTTCCTGGGAACGACCTGGTTGTCATAATTATGATTCTGTAATATTATTTGTGAATAATTAATTATTAATTTATATGATAAGGAAATATTTATTTTTATGTGGATATAAATGAAGGAATTATTGCTGAGGTGTTTTATCAGTATTTTGTCGGAATTGAGGTATTAAAAATAGTCCGTATGTGGATTTCGGGCATTTTCTGTTTGGAATTTAGAAAAACTTTCTTCTACAAAGTTGTAGAGAATTAAATTTCCTATGGAATGGATATAAAATTCGTATTTTTATGATAAAAGACTATTTATTATGAATTATTGAAGTTGCTGATTATTGTTTAAATTTAAAATATTTTAGAAATTTTCTAGAATGGGTGGGCCCCACTTTTGGTTGGTGAGAAATGTGCTAAAATTTTATTTCAAAGGTGGTGTGCGTTAATAGTAGCAGGTAAAGCCATCAGGTAGCAGGTTAGTCTACTTTGGTGTTCTAAGCATTTTTCTATAAATAGGGTGCTTAGTTGAAATTGAAAATCACACTAGAATCATAAGCTTTTTCTCTCTATATTATCGAGCGTATTTTGTGAGTATTTAGATACTTTGAGAGTTGCTATTCAGGGTAAGTTTTTTTCAGCGTTATATCTGATATTTTAGGCTGAAGTACTATTCTTTTGAGGTAAGGGATGTTATTTTTCTTCATAATTGATATTATTTCGTTCAATATTGTTATGCTAAAATATTGGTATGAATATTATTGTGAAATTTCTACCTTTTTATGTCGGGGTTACTATTCATGTATACGACACTATTTACGTGTACGACACTATTTACGTGTACGGCACTATTCACAGAAAAATAAAATTTTCTCTTCTTTGTCCAAGATGTCTATTATAGTTACTATCTTTGATTGTATTCATGTTTTGATCTTCATTCTTGAATTTTACTCCACTATGGTTTATTATGGAGTATTTTTGAACTTGGATTATCTAAAGTACGAATCCCTAATCTTTGTCCTTTTATCCCACTAGATTCATTTCTTTAAAATATTTTTCATCATTCTCAGTCCTAAATGATGATATAATTGAATATCTTTGGCCTTTAGTGCAAAGATGAATGATTACCTGATGAATATCTTTGGCCCGTAGTGCAAAGATGGGCAGGTGTTGAGATGAACATGACCAACTGGTAATACAAATGAATATCTTTGGCCCGTAGTGCAAAGATGAATATTTGGTTCAGGATGTATATTGATTGATATTACAGGGGTAAAATATTGATGATGGACTTTTAAATTATAGAAGATAGTAGATTTCATTCTCTACTTAACTCTTCTAATGAATTGTTATTTCCGCTGTGAATATTGATCTAAAACTTGTTGTCCATTATATTTTATCTGATTTGTTGAAGGCTAACGATAATTTTTTGTTCTCTATCTTAGTCATAATATTCTTTATTGGGCTAGTTGAGCTCACCCTTTTCTTTTTTATTTTATTTTTCTTCTCAGGAGGTGAGAATATAACGGGAACTAGTCGGGGTGTGGAGTGATGTTCCCAGTTGGTTGTTTTAGCAGTCCTCACTAATTTGTAAAATAGTATTTCAATAATTGTAATGAGGACTTATTTGAGTTTGAATATTGTCTAGAAGACAATATTTATATTTAAACTCATAGCATATGTGTTGTCGTATTTTGCACGACAATTGTAATAATGAAGTTGTAGTTATTTTCTGTACCATGTATTTAGCGACTCAGAATGGGTGATGTATACCTATTTTAGGGGCGTCACAGTTGGTATCAGAGCTTAGGGATATGGTCTCAGGCAGAGATCGGGGAATAGAACTAAGAGGGGAGAGATGAGTAAATCCTTCGCTAGTGTGTCCTACCTAAGCTTATTTTGTTGGTCGGTTAGAATATAAGGGTATTATGTGGTATGTTAATTTCTTTAATTAACCCTTGTTTTATGGTAGTATTTGAGAATGACAGTTAAAAATGTTAACAATGGAGTGAATGAGACCGTGGAGGCACCTCTAATCACCAACTAAGGGAACGTGCAACAGGAAGGCAATATTCCTCCTGTAAATAACACTACCGAACAAACGATGAATGATGGGATGTTTAGAAGTTTTTTGCAGTTCATGCAAAATCAGACGAGAGAGACTCGTGTACAAAATAAGGGTGGAAATGATAGCAACGCGCGGCTTGTCACAGCCAAGTAGTTCAAAGAGTTGGGACCACCAGAATTTGTGGGAAAGCCGGATCTGATCAAGGCGAAAATGTGGGTTAAGTAAATTACCAAGATATTTGATGTCTTGGGATGTACGAAGGAACAAAAGGTTCCATTTGCCACCTTTATGTTCCATGGTGAGACAGATTACTAGTGGGAATCTGTGAAGCGTACCCAGTCAGCCACACTCAATATGTCTTGGGAAACGCTTCAAAAACTATTCAATGACAAGTACTTTCCTGAATATATTCGTCATATGAAGGAGGTAGAGTTTATTAGACTGGAACAGAATAACATGACTGTGTCCCAGTACGAGGCTAAGTTCACAGAGTTATCCAGGTTTGCACCTTATTTGATAGAGAATGAGGAATGTATGATGCAGATGTTTCTGAGAGGTCTGAAACCTGAAATTCGGCAATATCTTATTTCTCACAAAGTTTCTCTATATTCAGATGTTGTGAACATGACTTAATTATTAGAGCGAGATAGTGAGTATGTTCAACCAAGGGACCACAACCAAGGTCATACCGGTGGTAGCAATCATCGGAGTAATAACAACTAGTGTTGGTCGAAAAACTGATCACTAAACACGCGTAAGTATACGCGGTTTAGCAAGTAATACAGTGATAAGGAAAGTGTCGAACCCACGAGGAACTATCACTAATATTTACCAAATACCGACTTTGTATCGCTAAAGTCTTATTCGAACAACAGACTAATAGAAGTGTGGTTAATCTAGATATAACTAATTAACAAAGCAAGTAAATGGATAACGAATGGACTCAAAGGAACTACAAGCTAAGGTCACAACTTCACCCCACACAGACATTCTGTCGAACACCTGGCGTGCTGTGTTTCATCAAACTTCCTACCCTTCTCTCTTTGGTTTTAATGGTCATGACAGTTTGTCGACCGAGAACACACAGGTGCTCATACACCTCTGTCGAGGTATGCACGAATATATCCTCTCCAGATCCACCCGATAAGGAATAGAATAGAAAAAAACGTCCAAGCTAGGTGATAATCCTACACATGTCTATGCGAATTAACCAAACTAGGATTTAAGCATAAGTTCTCTATTAGGTCGCATGTGGCGCACATACATATGTCTATTCTACGTACAACTTATGTAGTCGAAACCCATAATCACATGCCAATATATTACGGTGTAAATCTATAATCCTTCTTTCAATATCATGTAAATTACCAAAATCATCACTAATGTCTTAGCGAGAATCATTAAGCATGAATACATTAAACCAAACCATATGGTGCCAACCAAAGAGATAAGATACTCAATTTAAATAACAAAGGGTTCTATTATAACCTTAGAGCAAATATTCAGTTCATAGCTATTGAACAAAATATAAGTAGCAATAAAGACAATATTTATGGATTACAAAATCAGAGAAAATAAATGGATAAGAAGAAACTCTGTCGAGGCTCTTCAATCTCCAACCAGTCTGCTCCTTTCAAGCTCTCCGGTCCGTGTAGCTCACTACTCTTAATGCTCCAAGGAAATCCCAGATTTGTGTAAATGTGTAAATATGTGTAAATGTGATGTTTATGTAGTTAGAATGGTGTATGACATGTGTAACTATGCTATTACAAAGTTTTAGTTGCTAGGTTTCATGATTTCTGTAGGAATTGGGTTGAGATGGGTAACTTCTGTGTAGCAGAGCTGCTGCTGCAGTTTTTGTCTGTGCGTGGCGCAGCTGCGCCAGTATCACAGGCAGAAATGGCGCAACTACGCTGCGCAGCTGCGTAGCTGTGCCTTGCTACGCCGTGCCCTGAGCCCAGGCAGTGACTTCTGCCTATTTGCAGGTCATGCGTAATGGACTTATGTTAGCTAAGCAAGCATGTTAATGATGTTAAGACATAATAGAAACTACAATAACAGATTGTAAGGCATTGTAATGCAAAGTGTAAAGATTTTAAGTGATTGCTTATTTAAGTTATGCAATGGAACTAAATGTGATGTTTTCAATAGTAAGAAATAAATGATAAGGTTTATGTTGGTTTATAGTGAGATATAAGTTCAAAGAACGATTTGAATATTAACTTGATTAGTTAATCTAATATATGTATAAAAGGATGTAAATACGCGTTAGAAGACTTAACTGTCAATTGTAAGGGAAGCGTAACGAGAGTGTCAGTTACAAAAGAAGTATAAAGAAACACAATATGGGATTACGTAATGATAGGTGTCATACGAAGAGGAGTAAACACCTGAAGTTATGTGTTAAGTTTCAAAGAGACGCAAGTTATAAAAAGATTAAGAGTAAGAGTCTTTATGGTTTCATTATATGTGTAACTAATGCATGTGAATATGAACCTTTGAAATGTTGTAGGATGTACACAAAGCATTTAAGCTATTTTTCGGTAATTGGTAATCTACGAACCAGGCAAGTCTTTAAGTTCCTATTTGCTATGTGAACTTGATGATTAACTGTTTTAAATCTTTATTTTAAATAACATGATGTGTTATATTTATGTTGAAAGCATGAAACGTTAATGTCAACTTATGATTACGTTGATTGAGTAAAGCATGCTGATTGAGTAAGGAACCCAATCTTTATACTTGTTATATGAACTGTAGAATGTATGTTATGATAGTCCAATATTTAAGAGATATATATTGAGCATGTTATTATATGTTACGTGATGCATGAAAACTGTTAGATTTTGTTGGGCTGTCGAGCTCAACCTTGCAAATAACCATTTTTGCAGGTTAGCGATTGAAGATAACACTATGTGCTACTTGAATGAAGTCGATCAGAAATAATATACGAAGATTTATATTTTAGCTAAAGTTGCTATTTCCTTAAACCATGATTAAGATTCATGAGATGTATTAAATGTTTTATGATGTATAATTTTATATTGAGTTGTAAAGCTAGAGTTAGAGTTATCTGATATGTAAAGGTTATCGGATTGAAATGTAAAATTTTATATGATAATAGTGATAAAGTGAATCATAAAATAAGATTGATTCAAAGACATGCAGTTGATAAAGGTTTTGATTCAAGGAATTAAAGTAATAAGACATAAAAGTTTAAATTATTCCGCATTTTATAAAGTTTAGTATCGAATAATGATGTAAAATCAGAAGTTAGATGTATTGTTAACGACCAAAGTCGAGAATTAAATTGTATGAATTTTGGGGTTGTTACTGTTATTATCAAAGCTGTAGGTTATAAACCTTAGGTAGGAGTACCGTAGGCTATAACCTTAGAGAAGAGATGTGAAGATAATGAAAGAATAAGCTCAGATAGAGTTTGAACAATAAGAAGTAATTTAAGAAACATATAGAGAAGGGATTAAAACATGTGTGAGAGGATTCAAAGAAGAATCTCGCAGAGTTGTGGGGTTACCTAACTCCAATAATAAGGATGTAAGGTGTTAACAAGTAGATAATGTCTATAAGAAGAGAATGGTAAGGAAGTTAAGAATAAAAGTTATAGTTAGGTATGGTACAGTTATACTCTTTAGTAGTTGATGTATGGTATATGGGCTAAACGATTCCTTCATAGAGCGGAGGTATATATGAACTAGCAACTCAGAACCTAGTTTGTTGGTTGTTTATGGGAAACCACTCAGTGTACCATATTGAAACTGTTAGAGATTCGATGTGTACCAAGTATAGAAAATGGATACATATGATGAAAATGTGAAACTCGAATGAAATGTTGAACGATATAAATGAAGTTAGAAATCCTTAAAGGAGGAATTGTTATATAAACAAGAAAATTCAGAGAAGAATCTTGAAGAGATATAAAGATAAGAAATGGGAGTTGCCTAACTCCAATAGCCAAGATAACGAATAATGTCGTAAATGAAAGGAAAGAAAGGGGATCGTAAAACAAAACGATCACGAGTTAAGAAAAGAATTTTAAGGGAGATGATTATAGAATAAGATCACGACGTGATATGTTTAAGTTATAAAAGAAAGATGATCTGTAATGTTTGAATAATTATAGCTTAATGCTACGAAGATAATGTACTATGATATAGTACGAGGTAAATTTACGAGGAGTTATAGATAATGTGATACGTGGAATTCATATTGAGCAAGTTAAGAGCAAGTTATGCGAAAGATAGAGTTAGGTGGGATTTCAATTGAGGACTCATGTGATGGCTGAGTTGTACAAACCTTTGTATGGGCGAGGGTTTTGTGTTTGCACTTGGTTTATCACATTGATAATCAATGGAATGTCAGTGTCGTGCTATCAATGTATATGTGGTGAAAAGGTGATTCTTCTCTCATGTGTATTTTTGATAGTTAGAAACTATTAAAATTAGTCAAATATTATTAGGATTAGGTACGGTTCTTCAAACTAATGCATATGGTAAGTTCGTGACTCATAATAATATGGTATGTTTTGAACCCCTCAGCGAATGGACGCCTATGGTCTGACTAGGATAAGTTCTTGAACTCATAATATTGTGGCAAGTTCCTGAACTTTCAATGTGCGGTAGGTTTGATGAACTATACTGAGGATATATGAGGATTGTAAGTTGAAATATAATAATATTTAGTATAAAGATTGAAATTGATGGAGAAAATTAGATATTCCAAACCTTCTTGCTTTGCTAGATTTTTGAAATTTATTGACTTCGTGCCGATGGTTATACTTTTGATTTTTGAAAAAAATTGTTGGGTCACACTAGTGAACCAGAATTTATTTAAAATAGTGCTATTATTCGCGTATTTATGTTGTTTGTTTCGGCTAGATAAAAAAAAGATTTTTTTTAAAAGTTTCAAAATATATTTTAACTATATATATCAGATGATATGAAAAACGTTAGAGTCATCAATGCAATGGAACCTGGTGTTGGATGTGATCATATGATTGTCAGCCCACTATGGTGAGATGTAGTATGACAACGTCATAATCATGACGCCATAAAAAGGTTTTAGGGAATTCTTTAAGATATGAGAATATATATATATATATATATATATATATATATATATATTTCAATTGATGTTCGAATTGTTGAAGAAGTCTATGCTATTTGATTCAGCTAGACGAATATTGAAAGATGTTCATGAAATTCAAGCATTCTTTGTCAAACTATGCTAAACCAAATTGTTTTGGTGCGGATTCAGATGCTGAAAGGCTGAGGTGAACAACCCTATAAAAAGGGGACATGTTATCGGAGACAATGGTTCCGAAAGTAACACATATAGTCGTTACGATGTTAAGATGTAATACGTTGTGCACGACGTAGGGGTACGATTGGCTGATCACCTAGAGTACTTGCAGAGAGTGTTTTCAGTCTATATGATTGCTAAATATTCTGTTAATGACGGTTTACAGTGGTGATGCACTGTTAAACCTGGGGAAGAGTTCAAGGTCCGTATAGTCTTATGACTGTTAAAGGTTCAAGTTGAGATACTTGATAACCTAGGGATGTAGTTCAAGGTCTTATGACCCCTCAACATAATTTGGAATCTTTTAAATTCCTGTTATTCATATCGCTTCCCAATTATTAAGCAATTATGGAGGATTATTAGTATTCTGAAAGGTGAAAGTGGAAAGGATGAGAAAATTAAGCAAAACATAATAATTTCAAGAAACAATTGAAATTTCAGAAAGAAGAGAAATGTGAAACTCTTAGAAGAGGATGAGGTGAGGAATATGGTGGTCTTAGAAAGATCTTTAGAGAAAGAAAGTGGTTACAGAACCCAATGAATGAATAAAGTATTAACGTAAAATCTATTTTGATAGATTGAATGAATGAAGAGTAATAAATAAAATTTTGAGGATGAAATTCTTAGAAGAAATGGTGAATGTAATATCCCGAGTGTTTATGATAACTATCCTTAGCGAAGGAAATAAATGGGTTAAAGAATATATAATACTCAAAATATAATTGAGTTCAAGTGAAAGTTATGAAATAAAACCTAGAATTTGTTGAGGTAATGAATATTATAGGAAATATAAAACCTATATTAAGGTAATGTGTTGAAGATATTCAATGATAAATTTTGAAAAGAGATTTGGTGAAAATCGAGTAATGGAGGTTTCGTTGATTCCGAGGACGGAATCTTTATAAGGAGAGAAGGATGTGACAACCCTAATTTTTATAAGTTATTAAAATAAGAATTTAATAATTAAAATTCTTATTATGAGATGTTTTAAGTTTGAGTATGTATATATACGTGTTACATATTTTGAAATATGTGTTCTGGTGTGAAGAGAAATATATATTCATATATTGAGAAAGTGAGGTTTAATATTTAAGTTAACTATTGAAGAAATTAAATAAATTTTATAATTAAGTTTAAATATTTATTGAATTAAATAAATATTTTTAAATAATTTATTTATTGGGAAAAATAATTTATGAAATTGTGGTATAATAATTTAGTTACATGTGTATGGTAATTAAGTTAAAGCAAAGGTAAATTTTATTCTTTGAGGATTTAATTTAATGAATTAATTAAATTAACTGAGTTGTTTAATATTAAATAAATAAATTAATTAAATAAAGTGATGTTTCTAATTTAATAATTAAATTAGACATATCTAATTATTTATTAATTATAAGTATAACTATAATAAAAATTATAATTATTATAATTACCATTATAAGTTATTTAAATTAATTAAGCTAAAGTCATTTAAATGAACTAAAATCAAGTGTGACAAAAGTAACTATATAATATAATGCTATTAAAATAATCTAGTATGAGGGAATTTTATGTAGCCAAACACAGTCTTATGGCTTTTGGCCTAACATAACTGATGAACGTGGGGAGTCTTCAGTTTATTTCTAAGCGTCTTTTATTTTTTAGCCAAGTACAGAGAGGGTTTGGAGAGAAAAAGAAATACAGAGATTATAGAGAAGGAGGAATCATAGTGGTTTTGAGAGAGAGTCACCATCTCTTGCTAGCATACAACTAGGGTAGAAGGTATATTTTATTTCTAATACTATGTTTTGAGTTTCTATGATTATCTTTAGTAAATTGCTTATCATATGGGATTTATACATGTATGTATGTGGTTTATAATCTGTTAATCAACATATGTGAGTGTTATTTGATGATTAAATACATGAAATTTGGGTTTGTAGGGAGAAAAAGTAAATAATAGTGTTTATACATGAAAAATGGCTTAATAAAGTACAAAATTTGATGGTTAATATGTATGAGAATCTGAAAATTGATGTTGTAGTATGTTAAGAAAGGAAACCGGCGTAGTTGGAATCGTGTAAATTGATTAAGAAACGAATTCATGGCGATCGATTTCGCTAAATATGTAAAAAAAAATGAAGAAATTTGGAAATTAGGGGTTTTTGATTCCTTAAATTTGTGTAAATGTGTGTTTATGTAGTTAGAATGGTGTATGACGTGTGTAACTATGCTATTACAAAGTTTTTGTTGCTAGGTTTCATGATTTCTGTAGGAATTGGGTTGAGATTGTGAAAGCCCCAAATTCGGGTTCCAAATCACCAAGGATATGGTACAATCATTCTACAACTATTGCGGAAGATATAAACATAAATTTTTTATACAATAAACTTTACACACTATTCCCCAAGGTCGGGTAACCTTAACTTATACACAATTCATAACTTGTCTAACACATAACATTATTATTATACAATACTATTACAAATCTAATCGCACACATTAACTTTAAGCTGGAACTGTCTTTAACCTTTCCTGGTATCCAGTGTTTTCGCTTTAATCTGCAATGTTTATCATGATATAGCAAGGGTGAGCATGAAGGTTGCCCAGCAAGTTTAAATTTATTTAAGAATATATCATGATTGAAAGAGTCTGAATAATAAGCTGGCTATAATTCATCAATATAGTTGTGAATTAGCATGAACAAACTTTTGACTGAACAAGTATTAAACATGAACAAATATATCTTAACCGAATGGTAATGAAGGTGATCAGACTTTCATATCTAACTTATACATGTATTATTTACAGAGTACAATTCTACAATGACAATCAGCAATGATTAACCATAAAAATATCTGAATGAAACAACTCTTAGTAGAGTTAAGAAAAACTTGTCTGAACCATTGAGTACCGCTATGCAATTTAATAAGCTTTGTCTGAACCTAATATAAATAATACCGATCTACACATTAGAATAATATCATCACAGTATTTAAAATAACCTAAACACATTATCACATAACCCTATCAGTCTACAACACACATAAGACTCGGCATCAAGTCAAAATGTTGCAGTCTGAGTTGAACCCGACATAAATCTGACACCCCGACGGTCTAGTCGGACTATTCACGAGTTTAATTTCAATTACACTAAGGGTTATGAGACGTAGAGTAGAGTTTACATTACAATTACTATGTGTTGTTATGTGACTAATAATTGATGTGTATGATTATATAATTGCGTAGGGCACGTGAAGTGCAGATAGCTGTAAGCTGTTAAACTGTTATTGGTAAACAACGATCAAGGCAAGTCTTTCGGTTCCTATTTTCTACGTGGACTTGATGAACTGTTTTAAATTACATGATATGTTATACATGTTGAAATCGTGAAATGTTAAAGTCAATTTATGACTGTATTGTTTTGGTTAAATAAGGAGGATTGAGTAAGGAACTCAATCTTTATATTTGCTATGTGAATTAAAAGCATGTATGCCATGTTACTTTAATTATTATGATATGTATGTTTAGCATGTTATTATGTGTTATGTGATCCATGAAAACTGTTAGACTTTGCTGGGCTGTCGAGCTCACTCTTGCAAATAACTATTTTTGCAGGTCAAGATTTTAAGGTAAAGATATGTGCTAAGTGAGTTATAGAGATCTATATTCACGAAGATTACTTATGTTTTATGAGAAATGTATTTCATCTTTTGAACGTAACATGTTGTTGAATTGTAAGTTGAGCTATCCAATGTATATGGATATGTAATTATGATGTAAGGCTTTGTATAGTCATTTTGTTGTAACGATTCATGATATAAGATTGAATCAAAGAGATGTAATGTAAAGGTTGCGATTCAGGGCAATAAAGAAGAAAATGTATAAAAGTTATAAATATTCCGCAATTTTAGTGATTTTTAACATCGAATAAGGATGTAAAATTAGAAATTTAATGTATGGTTAACGACCGAAGTCGGAATTTAAATTGTATAGATTTTGGGGTCGTTACATAAACACTTAACCATTATCTAAGATAATTTATTATCAGTCAAAAATATTTTTCGTAAGCTCGTAATAATTTTCAGATAATTATTATCATTTATCGTGAATTTTCAATCATTAAAAACGTATTTATACGAATTAAATACCACATAATTCCTTTATCATTAATATTTATTTAATATTAAATATTAATAAAATACATGTCATAATATTATAACATATTTATAATATTTTAAAGTACTTTTAATACCTTAAAATCATATTTATATGATTTTTAAACCGTTAAATTCATTATCCGATAATTACTTTTAATATTAAAATATTAATATTTTCATGATAAAATATCAAAAGTTATATATTTTAACTTAAAATATTTTTATAACAATTAAATCATTTTTATATGATTCTTAAATTATTAATCCTATTTTTTCATAATTTATTTAATATATTTATTAAATAAATGAATTATCATTAATATTAATTAATTAATGAAATTTCTCACAAAATATTAAAAGTCATTAAAAATAACTTAAAATATTTTCTTATACCATAATATAATTTTTCATGAATTAAAAATTATTTTTAAATAATTTATTTAATATTATAATTAAATAAATTAAATATCATTTGTATTCCAAAAATATTAAATATTTATGAAATATACTCAAAATAATTAAAAACTATTTTTCGGACTTTAAAATAATTTTTTAGGAATTTATTTTGTATTTTTAATAATTAAAACCCATTTTATCTATTTATTAATTAAAATAATTAATTTTCTAAATAAACTGTGGCTAAAAGGGCCCTATAGCGACAGAACCGTCGCTATAGGTGTTCTTGGTGTTCTTGAGCTCAAACCCAGAAACCCTTGTCAGTTGCCGAGTTACCAGGTTTGACCACAATTTGTTCCATGATCCTAAGTTTTCTAGGCAGTTTAAAGCATCAAGGTTGTAGTGTTGATGTAACCCTACAAGCATCAACAAGTTTCATAGCAATCCAACATCATAATCAAGAGATATAGGCTCTCAAATTTCATGCTAGAGCTGTTCTTCATTTCTGGGTTTTCCAGAAATGAAGAACAGTAGAAATGAAGAACAGTTCGAGGGGCTGCCTTCTAGGTCTTGGATCTATACGTTGCAGGTTTGCTTAGTGTGTTGTAAATGTTAATACTTATAGTAAACATGTAAGAGAGCAATCCTATAACATAATATCAGTGTATTATCAACACAATCACAAGATTCAGGCTGGTCAAACATTGTCAGAGAAAACGTGTTTTGAAGAATCTGGGTTTTCCAGATTGTTCTTCAGGTTGATCGGTCAATGTAGTTTGACCACGATTATTTTTGATCCTGATCATGCACTGGTTAATCTAAATGCATGATTGTGTAGTACTTATATCATACTACAACCTAAAAGCAACAAATTGGTCAACATATCAAACACATGCAAGATCAGAGGCCTTGAAAGTGCTTGCCAGACTTTTCGGGGTAATCTGGGTTACCCTGAATCAGTCAGTCGTGGCCGGTCAACGCAGTTTGACTGCATATAGCTTACGATCTAGACATGCTATGACCCTTATTTCAACTCCAGATCATAGACAACATGGCATACTACAGATCTATTACTTCAAACACACAAAACCACTAACATATAAAGATCTAGAGGCCCTGACATTAGGCTGTCAAGCCTTATTTTTCAACTTTTCTAGATTTTTATAAACTTCAATTTCGAGCATCTAAATGATATGGATCCAAGTTTAAGCAACCCAGATCATCAAATAACACCTTCTAACATAACTTTAAACAATAAATAACAACATTTAACATCAAATCAAAAGATTTCTAGGTTTAGGATTTTTATACCTTTCAATCTTAATCATTGATTTCTGACTTTTGATTGTTGTTCTTGGCTTGATAAGAGGCTAACATAGCTTAACGTTTCTCTCTCTCTCTCTCTCACTCTAAATTTTTGAAATGGATGAGAGAGAGTGGCTTGGCAATAATGAGAAGTAAAGTAAGATTTTCTTTACTTTAAATCTTTGATCTATTTGATTCAATGTATCTAGTTGGCAATTGGTGGCTGATAATTGACACATAGCTAGGCTAGGGCTAGGGTTAGTCACCAACCCAAAATCATGGCAAGATTTACAAGCTACCAATGAAAGAATGTGACATAAGGGCATTCTAGTCATTTTGCTTCCAATGTTAATTCTAAAATTGTCATTTGATGCAATCCTTAGGGTTTAATCCTTAGGGTTTGACTTAGGATTTAACCCTTAGGGTTAAAACCTAAGGTTCCAAAAATCAATTTTTAGAATTTCCCAAAGTTAGGTTTTTAAAATAGAAAAATTAAAATTTAGAAATTATAATTAGGATTCTACAATTATATTAAGATTTCCTAATCATGAAATTCAATCTTGCTAATTAAGATTATTATTTCCTAATTAAAATTGCTAATTTAGCAATTAGGGTCAAAATAGTACATTAGGGTTTATAACCCAAGAATTAAGGTTTTCAATAGAAAAAAAATCTTTCAAAGTTATAAATTAGATTTCCTAATTAGATTATGGTTTTCTAATTAATTATAACTTAAAAAGTAGGATTAATGTTTCCTAATTAACATTAAAATTATTAAATTAACAATTAGGTTTTATCTAATTATAAATTAGGGTTTCTAATCCAGAAATTAGGTTTTTTAAATGAATTAGGGTTATCCCTAATTAGGTTATTATTAATAACGCTTAAATCTTATACCAGCCTTTGCATTCCCAAACTAGGGTTTTAAATTTTCGATTTAAGGTTTCAAATTCTCGGAACTGAAATTAGGGTTTCTAGAACCGGTTTCTATGGTTTCTTATCCATTGCTTAGGTTTTCTAACTGAACGTTGACGTTCTTAATATATACTTAGGGTTTGACACTGATAAAATTTTATCTGGTCCAACCTTGACCTTTAACCACATTCTGAACACATAAATGACCATACTCACAGAACATATTCTCGTATACCCTTAATCCTGAATAATTCACCTAAATCCTTCCCAGAATTTTGAAATCCTCAAAATTCCTTCTCAAAAATATCAAACGCATACACTTATTTTCTATCTAGGTCTATTAATTGACCTTAAATCCATCATTTAAGATTTTAATAAATTGTCTAATTTCAGGGGTTGTCACATTCACCCCTTCTTCTAAAAATTTTGTCCCCTAAATTTACCTTACACCTTACACCTTGAACCATTCCTTCTCATCATCACATGCTACCCAATACATTCCTTACCAGAGTAAAAATTTTGAAATTGTGCTGAGGGGTTTTACGGACTATTGTCTATCATTTTCACAAAGGTTTTATGGAAATTCATCAACAAACCGTAATAACTTACAGACACAAAGGGTGATTAGCCCGATATGCCCTGTACTTATTAAGTATAGCTGGTCGACTCTGTTTCTCGTCGCTGCCATAGGCACAAAATTTTTACCTCAGTCTTATTGGATTTCGCACTAAAATAATTTGGTTCGGGAATATTTCAAAGAACACTTAGAATTTTCATAAACATTGGTCTAGCTGAATCAAATAGCATAGACTAATATCAATAATTCAATTCAATCGAATTATTTAGGTGTAGCCAAACCCCGTTGGCAAATTAAAATTTTGAAAACATTTTTGAGAATGACGTCATGATGCCGTACTGTATTAACAGTCCGCTTGAGGATGTCGTCATCTAGTGACATTGTCATAATACATCATACCATGGTGGAATAACGATCTTAGATCAAATTCAACACGAAGTATTCCTGCATTTACAACTCCATTAACTTTTATCATCTCTACACCAGGTTACATAGTACATAAGTGATAAATAAAATAAATTTTGATATTTCAAATCATCTTCGTCTAGCTGAAACAAGTAGCATAGACTATACTTTAAACCGTTCAAAAAATGATTACGAGTCTACATTTTTTTTAAAAGCACATAGTGCGTATTTAGCTTGATGTTAAAATTTTGAAGTCTAGCATAGCTAGGAGTTTTGGAAAACTTAATGTATCCACTAATAATCAGTTGCTTAGTAATCTATCTATTCCTATTATCCTCAATACTCAATTCACACATGACTTTTCACAGTTCATCAAACCACACTTATGAGTTCATAAACTTGCCACAATCATATGAGTTTAAGAACTTACCATAGCCAGACCTTTGGCGTCCATTCGCTGAGGGGTTCATAAATATTTCATATAACTATGAGTCAAGAATGTCACATAAGTATGAGTTTTAAGAACGCGTACTTAACCTTATATTCTCTACTTATAACCTATCTATTTGTTATACACATGAGAAAGGAATCACCCTCTTAACATGCATATAGTAAATAGCGCGACACAAGCATTTCAATGATTATCATTACCAGAAACTAAGTGATTTTTACACCAAGTATAAATTCCCCGCCCATACAAGGAATCATACAACTCAACTGCTGACATGAGTCCTCAATTGAAATTCCCACCTAATCTTAACTCCCTTCTCAATACGAATTTCATTTAATCCGTATTCATAATCCTTTCATGAATCTGTACCAATTCACAGTACAACAGACACTCAACAATCTTGTTGTAACTTTTTAATCATTTGATTGATTCTTCTCCCTGCTATCACCTAATCAGATCACGGGGTGATCTCATCGTATATATTACGATTCATTTCTATACTGTGATCGTTTTGTTTTACGATCTCCTATCTTTGTACTTTTAGTCTTTTAGACTCTATCTATTCATCACTACTATTAACTTTTATTATCAGAGTTTGAGAACTCTGTATCTTTATAACTCGCCGAGATTCGTCTTTAAATCTTATCGACCAACTAACTCTATGTGAGTCAGATCTTATCATAATCACTGCGGTTATTGGTAGAAGGTATTCCTACCTAAGGTTCATAACCAACAGCTTTGATACCAACTGTGAAAGCCCCAAATCCGGGTCCCAAATTACCAAGGATATGGTACAATCATTCTATAACTATTGCGGAAGATATAAACATAAATTGTTTATACAATAAACTTTACACACTATTCCCCATGGTCGAGTAACCTTAACTTATACACAATTCATAACTTGTCTAATACATAACATTATTATCATACAATACTATTACAAATCTAATCGCACACATTAACTTTAAGCTGGAGCTATCTTTAACCTTTCCTGGTATCCGGTGTTTTCGCCTTAATCTGCAATGTTTATCATGATATAGCAAGGGTGAGCATTAGGTTGCCCAGCAAGTTTAAATTTATTTAAGAATATATCGTGATTGAAAGAGTCTGAATAATAAGCTGGCTATAATTCATCAATATAGTTGTGAATTAGCATGAACAAACTTTTGACTAAACAAGTATTAAACATGAACAAATATATCTGAACCGAATGGTAATGAAGGTGATCAACCTTTCATACCTGACTTATACATGCAATATTTACAGGATATAATTCTACAATGGCAATCAACAATGATTAACTATAAGCATATCTGAATGAAACAACTCTTAGTAGAGTTAAGAAAAACTTGCCTGAACCATTGATTACCGCTATGCAATTTAATAAGCTTTGTCTGAACCTAATATAAATAATACCGATCTACACATTAGAATAATATCATCACAGTATTTAAAATAACCTAAACACATTATCACATAACCCTATCAGTCTACAACACACATAAGACTCGGTATCAAGTCAAACTATTGCAGTCTGAGTTGAACTCGACACAAATCTGACATCCCGACGGTCTAGTCAGTCTATTCATGAGTTTAAGTTCAATTACACTCTGCCTAAACACTTAATCATTATCTAAGATAATTTATTATCAGTCAAAATATTTTTTGTAAACTCGTAATAATTTTCAGATAATTATTTTCATTTATCGTGAATTTTTAATCACTAAAAACGTATTTATACGAATTAAATACCACATAATTCCTTTATCATTAATATTTATTTAATATTGAATATTAATGAAATACATGTCATAATATTATAACATATTTATAATATTTTAAAGTACTTTTAATACCTTAAAATCATATTTATATGATTTTTAAACCGTTAAGTCCATTATTCGATAATTGCTTTTACTATTAAAATATTAATATTTTCATGACAAAATATCGAAAGTTATATATTATAACTTAAAATATTTTTATAACACTTAAATCATTTTTATATGATTTTTAAATTATTAATCCTATTTTTTCATAATTTATTTAATATATTTATTAAATAAATTAATTATCATTAATATTAATTAATTAATAAAATTTCTCACAAAATATTAAAAGTCATTAAAAATAACTTAAAATATTTTCTTATACTATAATATAATTTTTCATGAATTAAAAATTATTTTTAAATAATTTATTTAATATTATAATTAAATAAATTAAATATCATTTATATTCCAAAAATATTAAATATTTATGAAATATACTTAAAATAATTAATAATTATTTTTTGGACTTTAAAATAATTGTTTAGGAATTTATTTTGTATTTATTATAATTAAAAACCATTTTATCTATTTATTAATTAAAATAATTAATTTTCTAAATAAACTGTGGCTAAAAGGGCCTTATAGCGATAGAACCGTTGCTATAGGTGTTCTTGGTGTTCTTGAGCCCAAGCCCAGAAACCCATGTCAGTTGCCGAGTTACCAGGTTTGACCACAATTTGTTCCATGATCCTAAGTTTTATGGGCAGTTTAAAGCATCAAGGTTGTAGTGTTGATGTAACCCTACAAGCATCAACAAGTTTCATAGCAATCCAACATCATAATCGAGAGATATAGGCTCTCAAATTTCGTGTCAGAGCTGTTCTTCATTTCTAGGTTTTCCAGAAATGAAGAACAGTTCGAGGGGCTACCTTCCAGGTCTTGGATCTATACGTTGCAGGTTTGCTTAGTGTGTTGTAAAGGTTAATACTTATAGTAAACATGTAAGAGAGCAATCCTATAACATAATATCAGTGTATTATCAACACAATCACAAGATTCAGGCCGGTCAAACATTGTCAGAGAAAACGGGTTTTGAAGAATTTGGGTTTTCCAGATTGTTCTTCAGGCTGATCGGTCAACGTAGTTTGACCATGATTATTTTTGATCCTGATCATGCACTGGTTAATCTAAATGCATTGTAATAACCATGAATTTTAAGTCATGTGGTAATTAAATATATTAATTAAATATTAATGATATTGAAAACTTTGTGACATATAGTGAATGAATATGTTATTAATTATGTGGAAAAATGTTTATGGTTATATATATATATATATATATATATATATATATATATATATATATATATATATATATATATATATATATTCTAAATACATATGCATGTATAAATTATATAAAGAGAATTAAACGAAAAAGATACATAACCTAATTATGCATTAGGTACAGAAATTAAATAACCTAAGGGTTATGGTATTGAAGAATAATAGTATTTAAAATTATACTAACTTAAGAGATCAATTTTATTATCTCAATTTAATATTTAATTTAAACCTAATTAAAGTATGTCTAATTAGGTTATAAAATTAAATGTACATAAATAATTATTTAAATTCCAAAATAAGTGGAATGAAAATTCTAATTAAATAATTAGGGTAAGATAAAATTTATCTATTGGATCATGCTATTTTTGCATAGCCCAAACAATTTAATTAGAGAGCCCAAACAAGAAATCAATTGGCCCAAGCTATGGCCCAATTTGTATGGACCTTCTAGAGGATTAATTAGCAAATAAATCAATAAAAAAAATTGGCCTAGATGGAGTATGGATCCGTCAATCAAAGGAGCAAGAGAAGCACATGATTCATTTCATTTAACTTTCAATTTTGTTGGTCAATGGGTTGTTTACCAACCCACCTAAATTGTCCCCTATTTTTTTTTAGCTTAATAATTTATTGTCCACCAAGGCAAGCAAGATATTGGAAGATTATTAGATATATACAAGTTATATCTATATATACTAATTGCCTATAAATAGTCCCACATATTTTTATAAAGAAACTTTTCACTCCTTAGTTATCTAGCAACAAGCAAAAAGCAAAGCATAAGAAAGAGATAGAGAGTGAGAGACGTGGGAAACTTTGAAGGAGAGGGGAAAGAAATTTCCTTGATGCCACCTAGATTTATCACATACTTTAGAAAGACAAGAAAAATAGCATTAAGATCAAGGTAAAAATATTAAATATCAAGCTTTAATTTCATGTATTTTGTTGGTTTTATAAAAAATAAAGAACCTATGCTCATGAACATTCAAAACTCTTGATTTACTTCTTTTTAGTGCATCATGTTTGGATCTTACATTTTTGGGTGTGTAAAAGTTGATCAAAAAGGAAAGAAAAGAAATTATGTACAAATGTTAAAAAAAAAAACATCCTAATCTTGCATGCTTAGTGTATTTTATGTTAGATACTTGGAGTTCAAGCTTTAAATGGCTAGAAGCATGCTAGAATGATAGATATAGAGTTTAATGGATTTAACTTGTTTATTGGTATGTGTTTGTGTAGAAAAGTTTGGTAAAATGTATGAAAATGAGTTTTACCGAAAAACCTAATCGAAAGGTGTGATAGAAGATTTTTCATTTTGAAACTTACTAATAGTTTTTATGATTTTCTTTCTTGTTATGTTAGATATGTAAGTTAAGAACAAAATTCTTTTTGAAGCATGTAAAAATGTTTTAAAATGAGCAAGATATGATTTTTTTTCTAAAAACACCTCATTGTTGTAGGACTGTGCAAAACGGTCCGGTTTCTGGCCATTTTCAGTAACCAAAACTTGTCCAAATTTGGTGTTTGATAAATGAAAATTGTAGTTCGGGAAGATACGAATCCAACGAGACCAACTGGACCTAAATCGGAGTTGTAGATTTCATTTTATTCAAGTTTTAGTAAAGGACCCCAAATCTGGAAAATTAGGGGGAAAAAATATATATATATATTAACTGCCGGTTCAGTTTCCGGCGAACCGAAGTAACTTTCCGGCGACCGGTTCACCCAGTTTCCGGCCGGTTCCGGTGGTGGGTTTGAGACCAAAAATTTTCTAAAATTGTGAAGAATATTAAAATATTTAATTCCGAATTTTTCTGGACAGTTATGTAATTACTAAGTAATTAATGGTTTAAACTCATTTAAATCATTTAAAACTTACTTTTTAATAATTAATAATGCCACTAAATGATTATTAAACTAATTAAATATAATCTAATTGTAATTAACTATTTAATTATTATTTAAGTGATAATTAAGTAGAGTTAGTGGTAATAAACTAACTATTGATTATTTAATTAAGATTACATAATAAATAGAGTTAAACCATTGATTAATTATTATTTAATTAATATTAAATAATGATTAAAGAAAATTTAAGTAAGATTATGTAATAATAATGTAAGTACATTGGCATAAAATTTATAAAATAATTTTTTTAAATTATTATTTAATTAATATTAAATAATAAATAAGAACAAGTGATAATTAATTATTCTTAGATTAACAAAAAAGAATAATTAAAGACTTGTGAAGTGAATTAATTATTTGTTATTAAAGGATAAATGAATAATTATTTATAATTTATTAAATAATAAATAATGACAAATGTTAATTAATTATTCATTTATAAATAGTAATGAATAATTAAAGATTAATGAAGTAAATAAATTAATTATTTATTATTCATGGATAATGATTAATTAATTATTATTTAATTAAAATTAAATACTAATTAAAGACAAATAATATTAATAATTTAATTATTTATTATTTGATTAATATTAAATAATAAGTAGATGTAATTAGCTATTATTTATTAAATAATAATTAAAGGTAATTAATTAATTACTATTTAACTAATATTAAATGGTAATTAAATAAATATAGAGTTAATAAATGAAGAGAATTTAAATAAATCATTAATTAAACAATTATAGTAAATTGTTTAAAGATCTAATAAGTGTTTATTACTTAAGAAAAACCATATGAATTAATTAAATCATTAACCTAAGATTTATTTACTATCTTATAGGACTAATGATAGTATATTATATTATGTGTACTTTGTGATTGAATTATTTGTTAATAGCATAAGTAAGCGTATAGACATACAATTATACGCAGTACTAATTAATAGACAACATTGTCAATGCTAGGTCGTTCAAAGAGTTTTAATTAAAGCTAGTTAGTTGTAGCTCATCAAACAGGCAAGTTATCTAACTCAAACTTGAGTTATTATTTTCAAAGCATGTTAGTGGATAATTATTGTTGATTACTCCACATCTTTAACGATTATTGTGAATCGTATTTTGCGAAATCGAATTCCTATTCAATTATTATTGAATTATGAATTAATTAAAGTTCTTTCATTCTTGAACTTTTTGTTAGATAGATCTATGCTAGTTGTATCAGCTAGATCGAATATATCTAAATTTGTTAAATCAAATATGTTGCAAAAGCTGTTCTTAACCAATTGATTTGGTAAGAACTCGAGACTGAGAAAAAGAACAATTTTATTAAAGCATTATATTGTAAAATAATTGTTGCTCGACTATTAAGTGTTTATGCATAATACACTAGGTATGAAAGGCTGATCCCCTTGATTACCAAAACTTATTAAAAGGACTAGTTTAACTACTGACAACCTTAGTATATGTTCATGGTTATTTCTAACCACTCAACATCTATTATTCAATTATTCGAATATTCAATTATTGAAATTTAATTCATGTTTTTTCACAATCGATTCTATTATTGAACATTGAAAGCTAAATTCCTTTCTAATCATGATATACCTTTCTTGTATTTGAACTTGCTAAGCAAACTAGTTGCTTACCCTTGCTATATCATGACGTTTATTTCAGCCATGCCCGAAGGATTGAATAAGAAAGACAAAGGCAAGGGCAAGATCCAAGACTAGTTTAATATGAATGTTAATTATTATATTATCGGATGACATTATTTATGTAAACCTTTTGTAATATTAAAGGTGTGTTTAAGTTAAGGTAAAGAAGACCTCGGGATTATGTTATGAAACTTTATTATAATGAACAATGTATGTTTATTATTCCGCAATAGTTTATAGAATGTTTTTGATAAATGATAAGTCGTGAGCACTGAATCTGAGGTTAGAGAACCTGGATTTGGGGGCGTCACATGCATGATTGTGTAGTACTTATATCATACTACAACCTAAAAGCAACAAATTGGTCAACATATCAAACACAAGCAAGATCAGAGGCCTTGAAAGTGCTTGTCAGACTTTTCTGGGTAATATTGGTTACCCAGAATCAGTCATTCGTGGCCGGTCAACGCAGTTTGACTGCATATAGCTTACGATCTAGACATGCTATGACATTTATTTCAACTCCAGATCATAGACAACATGGCATACTACAGATCTATTACTTCAAACACACAAAACTACTAACATATAAAGATATAGAGGCCCTGACATTAGGCTGTCAGGCCTTATTTTTCCACTTTTCTAGATTTTTATAAACTTCAATTTCGAGCATCTAAATGATATGGATCCAAGTTTTAGCAACCCAGATCATCAAATAGCACCCTCTAACATAACTTTAAACAATAAATAACAACATTTAACATCAAATCAAAAGATTTCTAGGTTTAGGGTTTTTATACCTTTCAATCTTGATCTTTGATTTCTGACTTTTGATTGCTGTTCTTGGCTTGATAAGAGGCTAACATAGCTTAACTTTTTTTTCTCTCTCTCTCTCACTCTAGATTTTCGAAATGGATGAGAGAGAGTGGGTCTTCTAATTAATTATAACTTGAAAATTAGGATTAATGTTTCCTAATTAACATTAAAATTATTAAATTAACAATTAGGTTTTCCCTAATTATAAATTAGGGTTTTTAATCCAAAAATTAGGCTTTTTAAAAATGAATTAGGGTTATCCCTAATTATGTTATTATTAATAACACTTAAATCTTATACTAGCCTTTGCATTCCCAAACTAGGGTTTTAAATTTTCAAATTAGGGTTTCGAATTCTCAGAACTGAAATTAGGGTTTCCAGAACTAGTTTCTATGGTTTCTTATCCATTGCTTAGGTTTTCTAACTGAATGTTGACGTTCTTAATATATACTTAGGGTTTGACACTGATAAATTTATCTGGTCCAACCTTGACCATTAACCACATACATTACACATAAATGACCATACTCACAGAACATATTCTCGTATGCCCTTAATCTTGAATAATTCACCTAAATCCTTCATAGAATTTTGAAATCCTCAAAATTCCTTCTCAAAAATATCAAACGCATACACTTATTTTCTGTCTAGGTCTATTATTTGACCTTAAATCCATCATTTAAGATTTTAATAAATTGTCTAATTTTTCGGGTTGTCACAGAGATGGGTGACTACCGTGTAGCAGAGTTTCTGCTGCAGTTTCTGTCTGTGCGTGGCGCAGCTGCGCTGGTACCACAGGCAGAAACGGCGCAGCTGCGCTGGCACAGTTGCTCCTTGCTGCGCCGTGCCCTGAGCCCATGCAGTGACTTCTGCCTATTTGTAGGTCATGCGTAATGGACTTATGTTAGCTAAGCAAGCATGTTAATGATGTTAAGACATAATAGAAACTACAATAACAGATTGTAAGGTGTTGTAATGCAAAGTGTAAAGATTTTAAGTGATTGCTTAATTAAGTTATGCAATGGAACTAAATGTGATGTTTTCAAAAGTAAGAAATAAATGATAAGGTTTATGTTGGTTTATAGTGAGATATAAGTTGAAAGAACGATTTGAATGTTAACTTGATTAGTTAATCTAATATATGTTTAAAAGGATGTAAATACGCGTTAGAAGACTTAACTGTCAATTGTAAGGGAAGCGTAACGAGAGTGTCAGTTACGAAAGAAGTATAAAGAAACACATTATGGGATTACGTAATGATAGGTGTCATACGAAGAGGAGTAAACACCTGAAGTTATGTGTTAAGTTTCAAAGAGACGCAAGTTGTAAAAAGATTAAGACTAAGAGTCATTGTGGTTTCATTATATGTGTAACTAATGCATGTGAATATGAACCTTTGAACTGTTGTAGGATGTACGCAAAGCATTTAAGTTGTTTTTCTGTAATTGGTAACCTACAAACCAGGCAAGTCTTTCAGTTCCTAGTTGCTATGTGAACTTGATGATTAACTGTTTTAAATATTTATTCCAAATAACATGATGTGTTATATTTATGTTGAAAGCATGAAACGTTAAAGTCAACTTATGACTACGTTGATTGAGTAAAGCATGCTGATTGAGTAAGGAACTCAATCTTTATACTTGTTATATGAACTGTAGCATGTATGTTATGATAGTCCAATGTTTAAGAGATATATGTTGAGCATGTTATTATATGCTACGTGATGCATGAAAATTGTTAGATTTTGCTGGGCTGTCGAGCTCAACCTTGCAAATAACCATTTTTGCAGGTTAAGGATTGAAGATAACACTATGTGCTACTTGAATGAAGTGGATCAAAAATAATATACGAAGATTTATATTTTAGCTAAAGTTGTTATTTCCTTAAACCATGATTAAGATTCATGGGATGTATTAAATATTTTATGATGTATAGTTTTATATTGAGTTGTAAAGCTAGAGTTAGAGTTATCTGATATGTAAAGGTTATCGGATTGAAATGTTAAATTTTATATGATAACAATGATAAATAGAATCATAAAATAAGATTGATTCAAAGACATGTAGTTGATAAAGGTTTTGATTCAGGGAATTAAAGTAAGAAGACATAAAAGTTTAAATTATTCCGCATTTTATAAAGTTTAGTATCGAATAATGATGTAAAATCAAAAGTTAGATGTATTGTTAACGACCGAAGTCGAGAATTAAATTGTATGAATTTTGGGGTCGTTACAGAACACCCCTATGAATCTAATAGCTCGAGCAGTAAAGGCCACGTAATCAACATAAGCCAACTGAGACATTAAAAAAAAACGAAGGTTATTAGGCGAGTGCATTTTATGCTCCATCTTAACATCGGTCATGCGTTTATGGGCGAGTGCGTTTTACGCTCCATCTCGACCCACCGCAAAACTTTCGATATTCATTTTTCTTTTCTTTTCTTTTCTTTTTTTTTATATGCAAACATGGCAGAATCCAAGATCCAAAACTGTATAAACGTCTAAGTCTTCTATTACCTTGTAACAATGAAAGTTTATAAGAGTGAACATACTCTCAAATCAATAAATTCGTGAACTAAATTCAAAAACTAACTAGTTAACACAGTTGGTCGGTGCTTGCTAAGAAGGACATATCAATAATAGTCTCAACTTATCGATTGAACAAACCCCTAGCTCATACATGCTTGACACGACTCTAAGAGATAGACATAATTACTTGGTGCTTGTTATTAGCCACAATCAAAAATTAATAATAAATATAACACCCTTGCTTAATAACAGCTCAAAATAGGGCAATAAAGCCATTAACATGGCACAAGGATATAAATCTGTAAAAGCCCCAAAAAGATGGCTATAAACCAAACATACATGCTGATAATAATTCAAGCAATCATTAATAAAAACCAAAAACTGTATATGGCATCCATCCATAATAATCCAAAATATAATATCGCAGTTCAAAATGACTGCACCAAAATACTGATAAAAACATAAGCAAAGTATTAAATATGGCAACCTAACATGGCAGTAGATAGAAATAACACAAATAATAAACCATAACACCCCCAAACTTAAGGTGAGTAATGCCCTCATTGCTAAACATATATCAATCTATACAAGAGGGCTTCCCTGAAGATCGCTCACTCGGCAGTAGCATCGTCCTCGTCAGCCTCGGCGGGCAGTGATGGTGGAGGGTATGCTGGGAAGACAAGAGGCTTTGGGAACTGGAATGGTGTGAACTCAGCATCCTTGCCACTATACACGGTGTACGTGCTCTGTATCGTGTTGACCAGCTCAGCCTGATACTGCATAGCTATGTCCTGCCTCTGGGCCACTGCTGTAATGTGCCTCTGCTGCCTCTGAGCCTCGACTTTGTGTTTTTGATGAAGCAAAGTGAGGGATGCCATGTTCTCTTCCAGTACTGTAACAACCTGGAATTTTGGATTATCCAGAATTTAGGTTTAAAGAATTAGTTATTAATAAAATGAATTTTTATTAATACTATTCTATGCTATGTGTTTATTAATCGTTCTATGACCTATGATGATTATAAGTCGGGAGTATTCTGGTTACGAGCTAGATTGAACGAGTAAGAATTTTTAAGACGAAAATGAAAGTTTTCCGGGAACAAAATATTTTTCAGGGAAAAAGACAAAATAGGCACTATTCATCAGTTTCTGCTCAGAGTTTTATTTTGAAATTTCGAAAAGTTAACGATTACGTAAAATGTTGAGATGTGATGGAATATTCAATAATATTTCAGTTATGGCAAAAACGAAGTTTTCGCCTGCGGACTCAAAACCTAAGGGTTAGGAAAAGTAATTTCTGAGAATTTTAATGAGTACGTATAATAACTAGGGTTATTATGCGTGAGAGATACGAGTATAATACTAGTTATTATACGAGTATAGTACGAAGATTAGTATGACGTATAATACGAATATCGTACGAATGATATACGAACAGAATACGAGAATACGAGAATGGAATGCATAGAATACGACTAGTCTTAATGGACTTTGAGTTCATGGACTTTGTAGAATCCAATTGGACTTGGATTATGTCAAGCCCAATGCTTTATGAAATCAAGCCTAAGTTAGGCCCAATAAGAATTAGGGTTAAGGCCCAAACCAAGAAAAGAAACCGCGGATCGAACCGATGGGTAAACGGATGGGTAATAACCATTGGGGCAACCCATGGGATGACCCATGGGGATGTGGGCCGGCCACTTGACCACCAAGTGAGGCCAAATTTACTTGGTGGCTAAGTTGTGGAGGAGGTGGGAATAGTAAGGAGGTTAGGGGGCGAAATGACCAATTTGCCCTAAGCTTTGGTTTTCTATAAATAGGAAGCTAGATTTCATTTTTAAGGATTTTGAAAATCCTATAACTTGAGAGAGAGAGAGAGAGAGAGAGAGCTTGGATGAAGAGGGAGAAGGAAGAGATTGAGCATGAAGGCTCAGATCAAAAGTGATCGTGAAATAGAAAAGCTCACAAATCGCCAGCTTTGTATAACGGAAGAAGAATAGAGAAGAACGGTAATCCGAACCCTAGTTCTTCTAATATTTTTCTTTGAGTTTTTATGTTCAAAAACATAGCTTAACGAGAATAGAGAGAAGATAATGTTAGAAATGATTTCATATGGTTGAAATCATGAGAAAAGAAGAAATAAGAACTTAGAAATTTAGTTTATAAATTTCTTAAGGAAGTATAAGATTCGTAAAGATTTTGAGCGATCCGAAAGAATCTTATGAACGAGTAGGTGAAATAAGTAAGGAATGATGTTCTATAACATCAAATTCCAAGAAAAAAGTAGAATCGTAATCCAAAATATCGATTAAAACGAAGAACACGAAGAACGTTGTTGATAGACAAGTTTAAAATCATCGTAGGATAATTGTTGTTGATGGACAAGTTTAAAACTATCGTAGGATAATTGTTGTTAATGGAAAAGCTTAAAACCATCGTCTATAAGTTAGTTGCATATTGCTTGATTAGGAATGGTAGAAACGTTCATGAAGAATGGATTAAAACGTAGCTATAACGAAGTTATGGCAAAATTTTGTAAAAGACGAACGAGAATTAGAAAGTTAGTAAATGAACCCGAACATGTAGGGTTTTATAAGAAAGTAAGAGAATGTAGAAAATGTGAGTCGTAGACTCAAGAACGAACGAGTTCCGAGTTCGGATGACCGAATTACGGACGAACAAGCGAAGAACGTTAAAAGCGTAAAAATGACCGAAGGGTGTAAATTAAGCCAATTGAATGGCATGTTAACGGATTCAGAATGAAGTTCTGTCTAAGGGGTATCGAAGTACGTAAGATAAGGAAGCGAATGGATTTCGAACGGCCTCATTCCGAGTTATAGCGAAGAAGTTATGAGATCAGGAAGTACGCGTCTCAAACTTGGTGCAAGACTTAGAAATTTTCTAGGGTTTTGGCTCGGCGTCGCAGCGCCGGCTAAGCTTGCAAAAGTGGCACCGCAGCGTGAGCTCGGGCCTCAGGTTTTGTTAGTTGGCACCGCAGCGCGAGTGTTAACAAAGGACTTGGCGCCACAACGCCAGGCCAAAAGAGAAGAGAGAGAAGTAGGCCACGCCGCAGCGCCGGTGCAGGGCAAGGCCCAGAAATGAGACTTTATGTGCTCAATTACTGGGGGATGTGCAAGAAAGAAGTATGAACATCTAGTTCACGTAACGTAATACTTAATCAAGTGTTCTAAACCTTTATTAAAGGTTGAACGAAAAGATTAAACGAGATTAAAAGATGAAGAATGTAAGCGCTAGATTACATAACCTATATCTAGGGACCGTAGTCATAATTAACGAGCGTGAGGGATTGCTATGATTGCGACTCCTTAGATGTTGAGTGATGAAGGTAATGAATAACATTCCGATGTTATGTTATGGTAAGGGGAGATAAGTGTAAAGTGTTTAGACGCTATGAACGCAACGTTTTTGCGATGAACGGTCGGTCTTAGCATACAACGAACGGTATGGCTTCGACATTAAGAAAGAATAATGAACATGGGGTTCATGGGATGGAAAACGACGTAGAGCAATTAAAACCTTGAGTGAAGGTTGAATGAGAGATTAAGAGACGAGCAACGTAAACGTGGAATACGTAAGCGATCCTCGTGAATTGTAATCGCGTCGGACGAACGTTCTAAGTGTACAGTGGTTGTATAACTTGGATGTTGACGAAAGTAGTAAGTAAGATAAGAATTATCGTAAGAAAGCCGTAGCGAACGGTAATGAGATTAATGAAAGTCCGAGGGTGAGTCGGATAAAGAATGTTGGAATGAAGTAAGCGTTAAGGACCACCGTAAGGGTTGAGTGTACGTGAATATTGAACGGGCAGAACCTACACTACGTGTATGGTTTGACCGTAAGGTAATGAAGACTAAGATTTAACCGTGAATGGTGAAGAAAATGAATGGAAGATAATAACGTATAACGTTAAGAAGCCGAGTTAGTAGTTTTAACTTGGACAACGTTCCGAGTTGAGTGAATCGAACGTGGTAAGATAAGAATAAGGGATTGTGAAATGTTTCACGCTATGACCTCATAGTATTGACATTGAATGATCGCTCTGAGTTTACGAAGGACTGTATGACTTAGACGATAAAGAATGAATCCTGAGGTATGACATTTAGTTGTCAGAAAGCCGTAAGGAATATGAATTTGACTTAACGAACATTATAGTTTAATGGTTCGGATAAGTTAAGAGAAGTTAGGTTGTGGTACAATCGTAACCTTTGATGGTTGACATATGGGAGTTGGGATAAACAATTCCTTTAGAAAGCAAAGGTATATACAAAACTGGCAACCGATCTAACTCACTGTTATGGGCAGTGTAGATGAGACGAGAACTTGTTTGTTGGTTGTTTGTGGGAAACCACTCAGACTACCATATGGACTACTAGCAGAGATACGATGTGTGCTGAGTCCTAGGAGAGTTATAAGAAGAAGATAAGAATGTAAATCATCAAAGATGATGAACGTTTTGAGTAAGACATCTCTGTATGTCATGAAGCCATAAACCGGTAGTAAAGGAAGTTAGTCGCGTAAGCTTATATTGAAAGAACGCGAACCTTAAGAAGTAAAGTTAAGTAAACCAATGCGTAAGTCAAGTATATGACTAATTGGTATACGTGCTATTTTCTTATATGCTACATAGGAATTGGAATGAGCAGTTCAGCATAAACTATAAGCTGTAGCTGTGCGTAAGGCAAGTTTCCTAACTTCATTCATAATATATGAATGCTAGTTTCTTAGACTTCTCAGATGTTGAACTTGAGATGTTGTGTCTATGTGCATATGTGCGACATATGTACAAGGTGGTAGAATGTATGAGGCCTTGAGCCACAATGTGAACACTTCAGTGTTTCTATGATTGAACTGTTCTGTGATTGAACTGTTCAATACAAGTATGTTTTGTTTATACATGAACCGTTATTGTTAAGTTTGTGTTAATGATTCTAGCCAGACAAGATATGTATGGAAAAAGGTAGAAGAATGAAAGTAGTGTAAAGAGTATGTGATGAATATTATAAAATGATAGGAATCGAGGCTATTCCTATTATTCAAGCTGCTTCATAACCTTTGTTCGGTTATCGAAGTTCTTAAGAATGTTTAAACTCTTGAAGTTGTTTGTTCAACTGTTATGACTTGCTGGGCAATTGAATGCTCACACTTGCTTTAAATGAAAAACATTTTCAGCGAACGATGTTAGAAAGAACTTAAGGATTCCGTAAAGATCAAGCTGAGCGGTATCCAGAACAAGTGTCGTTCGGTATGTGAATGTGTGTGAAGATCAAGTGAAGACTTGTAATGTAGAAAGATGAATTAAACTATAGAATAGTTTAATGAACGTTTATGTATCCTTGGTGGCGGATGAAAGTCACTTGTGTAAGATGTAAAGAATAATGTAATTATCATTATTTATAATGAAAGAGGTTTTCAGGTTTCGAGAACCTGAGATTTGAGAATATATGTTGTTATATTTAACTATATAATGACGTATGATTGGTAAGAAGTGGGACCGTGACGCACGGAGTTCGGGTCTGAAGGTAGACCGAATTTCGAGGTGTTACAAATTGGTATCAAAGCTATAGGTTATAACTCTTAGGTAAGAGTACCTAAGACTATAATCGTAGAGAGAAGGATAAGAAAATCGCTGAGTTAAACGATTATGGAAGAAGATCACCACGTGATCATAGTAAATCGTAGTAACAGATGAGCTGTTAAACGATGAATGATTTATGGCTAATGCTATGAATGAATGGTACTACGAAGTAGTACGGGAAGAAGAACTCAGATTGAGTTGAGAAGGATAGCATACGAATTAAAGAATATTTGTATTAAGTAAAGAGAAATTTAGAAGTTGTAAGATTTCAATTGAGGACTCATGTGATGGCTGAGTTATATGAACCTTTGTATGGGCAGAGGTTTGTGCTTGGTGTAACAACTACTCAGTTTATTACAGTGATAATCATTGGAATTGGTTGCGCTATTAAGATGTATATGACGAGAAGGTGACTCTTTTCTCATGTATATACTTGATAGGTAGAGAACGATAAGGTAGGTGCGAGTTCTTGAAACTCATACTTATGGTAAATTCGTGACTCATAATAATATGATATGTTTTTAAATGTCTCAGCGAATGGACGCGTAAGGTCTGTCTGGATGTTCTTAAACTCATACTATTGTGGAAAGTTCCTGAACCCATAATGTGTGGTAAGTTGATGGACTGTACTAAAGTATAGAGATGTTAAGACTAAAAACGAAGTATTTTCAGTAGATTTAGCATTGAAGGTGCTAGAGAAGTTTAACTATTGTCGCAGTAAGACAATGAAGGAAGATAGAGAATAGGATATTCCAAATCCTCTAGCTATGCTAGATTTCGAAGTTTATTTAAATCGTGCTGAAATGTACATTTTAAAAAAGGAAAGGATTGGTTCGACTTTTTGGAACCAATGAATTTTAAAAGTGCTATTCTTTTTATGTCTATGCCAATTGTTTCGGCTAGACATAAATATATTTAAAATATCAAAATAAATTTAATATCATCCGTGCATTTGATGCAAGGATGGTAAAAAGATGGAGTTGTTAATGCAATTGAACCTGGTGGGATGTGATCTTAGGATCAACAAACCGTTATGGTAAGATGTATAATGACGAAGTCATAAACTGACGAAGTCCTCAACGTACTATGAAGAGTATGGTATCATGATGTCATAAAACGTTTTTGTGAAAAGAATTTAAAGAAGTAGTCGATGTCAATTGATTTGACTAGACGAATGTTTCAAGAAATTTATAAATTTTTTGGTATTAAGCATGAGGTGAATATACCCCTAAATGGGGATATACGATAGGCTGATCACCTACGTATGAAAGTTTTCCGGGAACAAAATATTTTTCAGGAAAAAAGACAAAATAGGCACTATTCATCAGTTTCTGCTCGGAGTTTTATTTTGAAATTCCGAGAAGTTAACGATTACGTAAAATGTTGAGACGTGATGGAATATTCAATAATATTTCAGTTATAACAAAAATGAAGTTTTCGCCTGCGGACTCAAAACTTAAGGCTTAGGAAAAGTAATTTCTGAGAATTTTAATGAGTACGTATAATAACTAGGGTTATTATGCGTGAGAGATACGAGTATAATACTAGTTATTATACGAGTATAGTACGGAGATTAGTACGACGTATAATACGAATATCGTACGAATGATATACGAACAGAATACGAGAATACGAGAATGTAATGCGTAGAATACGACTAGTCTTAATGGACTTTGAGTTCATGGACTTTGTAGAATCCAATTGGACTTGGATTATGTCAAGCCCAATGCTTTGTGAAATCAAGCCCAAGTTAGGCCCAATAAGAATTAAGGTTAAGGCCCAAACCAAGAAAAGAAACCGCGGATCGAACCGATGGGTAAACGGATGTGTAATAACCATTGGGGCAACCCATGGGATGACCCATGGGCATGTGGGCCAGCCACTTAGCCACCAAGTAAGGGTGGAGGCCAAGTTTACTGTAAGGCCCCCAAATTCAGGTACTTGAAACCCGAACTCGGTGCTTTACGATACCATTTCTATGAGCGAAATAATACTAATAATAATAACAATAATATAAAATTCAAACTTAATTTACATAATTATCAGAGTCTGAATCCCAAGTAAGTAACCTTTAAACATTCATTACAACCCATGATAGATAATATATATCATACTTGTCTTAATAAAGTTAACTATTACATATCATAGCATTTCTCTCATTCAGCAACCTTTCCCTTGTTCTTAGCAGAGCTCTCTGGTCGTTCACACTTAGCTGAAAACATTTAAATTAAACAAGGATGAGCATTTGAGTGCCCAGCAAGTAATAACAATTATATATATATAAGCTGAAAGGAATTAAATATTTTCTTTATACTACCCTTCTACAACAAATCGATAGTTGTGAAGTAATCTGAACCAATAATAATAACATAACAACCCTCTTTCAAATTTTTGAAACTACGTAATGACTATATATAGGGTTAATGTGACATACTATGAACATTATTTTCAATTTTCGAATAGGTTAAACAGAACTTCATCTGTAAACCGTCATAACTTACGGGCACGGGGGTGATCAGCCCGTTGTACCCTGCATTGATCAATACTACATGCAAGAACGAGAATATCGTTCACTCTGTCCGCCTTGGGCGCATAAAAGTTTTCCCGTGTAGGGATGTTCATACTTGTCTGGGTTCCAAATCAAAGATTTTATCTTGTTCAACAATAATCTATAACTCAACATATATATATATATATATATATATATATATATATATATATATATATATATATACGAGTAATTGACAAAGGTATATCAATATGTGATTAAATACAATGATTATCAAAGTGGGGATACTTGTATAACCATTTATAGAAATTAAAAAACAGAATATAAATCTGAATTATCATAAACTAACATGTTGATAATCAATGAGTGTATACAATATAAAGTTAATAATTTGTACATTAATAATATAATTCCATAAATATTCTTACTCATGTCCATTGCATAAAGAAAATGCAAAGGTAAGATACTTGCCTGATGCGTTGCTTACAATTTGCAACTTAGTTTTATCTTTTATCTCACGACTTATCATTAATAAGATTATTCGTTCGATTAGAATAATATACTATAACATATAGTACTGCATTTCGCAGTCAGCACATAACCTAATCACATTATTACCCATGTTTAACAACCATTGAATCATAAATAATCACATATCTAATTAAATTATCTAAGTCCAGATCAATTTCTGAAATATGTCAGTGTACCGACAACTTTATCGGGTAATTATCGAGTCTAAGACTCTGTCCTGTAACTTAGTATCAGTCATATTATTTTTAAATGACTTAATATAATTTTAAAATATTTATTATAATTTATTATGAATTTTTAAACCTCTAAATCATTATTAAATGATTTAAATATTAATCAATTCTATTATCATTAATATTTAACTATTATTAAACTATTAATGAAATCATTTTCAAAAATGTTAAATTTATGTATAATAACTTAAAATACTTTTAAAATTTTAATATTACCCTTAAATTATTTTTAAAACATTTAAAATCATTTTTAAATAATTACCATTAATATTTAAATATTAATCAAAATAGTAAAAGTCATTAATTATAACTTAAAATATTTTTAATTCATTTATATCCTTTTTAAATGATTTTTAAATTAATAAAATCATATTTAAACTATTTATTTAATATAATTATTAAATAAATTTAATATCCTTAACAATAAGTTAATAATCATTAATATTAAATTATTAATGAAATTATCCTTTAAATATTAAAAGTTATATTTTATAACTTAAAATACCTTTAAACACTTTATTTTCATTTAAAATGATTATTTTATATTAAAATCATTATTTAATATAATCATTAAATAACCTTAATATCATTAATAATAATTAATTAATGAAATTTATCTTTAAAAATTAAAAGTTATATTCTATAACTTAAAATATTTTTAAATACCTTATTATTCTTTAAAATAATTTTTAATATAATAAAATTATTTTTAATTTATTTATTTAATTCATTTAGTAAATAACTTAATTATTATTAATATTAATTTATTAATGAAAATTATCACATAATATTAAAATTCATTAAAAATAACTTAAAATATTTTCTTATAACATAGTATAATTTAAAATGATTTTTCATGTATTAAAATTATTTTTAACTAATTTATTTAATAATATAATTAAATAAATAAAATACCTTTAATATTCCAAAAATATTAAATATTTATGAAATATATTTAAAATAATTAAAAACTAATTTTTAAAATTTAAAATAATTTTTAATAATTTATTTTGTATTTTTCAGAATTAAAAACTAATTAATACTAATTATTTAATAAAAATAATTAATTTTTGTATATAACTGTTGCTAAAGGGCCCTATAGCGACGAAACAGTCGCTATAAGTGTTCTTGAGGTGTTCTTGAGCTACCCAGAAAATTATGTCAGAAAACGAGTTGGCATGTTTGACCATAAATCATTTCTTACACAAGTTGTTTCCGGGCTTGTTATTGTTCCTATTATGTAGTAAAAATACACCACTACAAGACCCAACAATAAACAGAGTCATAACATGCATAACATAGAAGATCCAAGAGCCTAAAGTAGCTGTTAGAGGCTGTTCTTCATTTCTGGAAACCCAGAAATGAAGAACAGTTCGAGTAGGCACTTTTGGGCTTCCACAACTTGTGATTTGTGTGATGTTTAAGTGATCTAAGGGTACCAGATTGTAGACAACATGTACTACTACATATCTATTACTTAACATCAACAAAATAACAACGGAATAGCCAGATTCGACTCGGTTAAACCATGTCAGACGACATGTTCAAGCGTTTTCTAGGTTACCTAGAAAACAGCTTTTCATGCTCGTCCGGCTTGGTTTGACCATCGATTACCATTTGTCTGTTTGATAAAAAGGAGATTTTAAGGCATAATATTTGAGTTCATATACAAGAATACAACATAGATGCAATAAAAACAACAAACAACTAACAACCAGAAAGATCAAGGGCCACGAACTTCTTGTCAGAACGATTTGGGCATGTTCTTGACTGCCCAGATTACTTCCGGTCAATGTCGGTCAACGGTATTTGACCGTTAATAACTTCCATTCTAAACATCAAATGACCCTGATTCTTTTTGAAGATTAAAGACCACATTACCAGCTACACATAGCAACTTATAAACAACAGAAATCATAAACAGAATAAGATTTATAACCTCTGACATTCATTGTCAGACCACCAAAAATAAAATTTTCAGATTTTTGAAATCTTCAAATCCGAGCTTCTAAATGTTATGGATCCAACATTTAGCAACCCAGATCATCATTAGACACTACTAACCACATATTCTAACACTCAAACATAACATCTAACAACCGAAAATTGGACAGATTTTTGAGTAGGGTTTATACCTTGACTTTGATCAATTTTGATCTAAGGCTACTGATTTGTTTTTTATATTAGTGGGGCTCGGTTCTTGACTAATCTTAGGAGAGAATTTCGTAGGTTTGGGGCTTGAGAGAAAAGGTTTGAGTGTTGGATTAAAATAAGTGAACAAATGACACTTTCTCTCTCTAAATCTATTTATAATACTTGTGTGCATTGTATATGGCTGATTGCTGGCTGAGTTGCTATCATTTTTAAGTCACAATTGTCAATATAGTTGGTCACCAACTCCAACAACTCTAACAGTTGTCAAAATCCAATAATTCAAGAGGGGTAAAATGGTCTTTTCGCTTGGAAATTTAAGGGCATACTTGTCATCTTTGTAAACCCTTAGGGTTTGACCCTTAGGGTTTAACCCTAAGGTTAAGGTTTAGCACAAACCAAATGTAGGATTTAGCAATTAGGGTTTGCACAAAAAATAAAATTAAATAAAAATTAAATAACTTTTAGTTTCTAAAATTTTAAAATTTGGGTTTTCTAATTATGATTAATTTTCTAATTACTTTATACAGGAACATTGGAGTTTAAAATCATTAATCATAATTAACATTGCTAAAATATCAATTAGGGTTTATGATTTTGATAATTAGGGTTACCGATTTATAATTAGGTTTTCTAATTATCAAATTAGGGTTTAAAAATTTAGGATTTTCAAAATTAACAATTGTAATTATAATACTTGTTAATTAATCACATTAACACAATTACAATCACTCTCGAACTCTAATTTAAATTTCAAATTAGGGTTTTTAAAATATCTTAAGGTTTTCTAAAAATTAATTAGGGTTTCTGGATTATAATTATGGTTTAACTAATTAATCAAATCAGTATATAATACACGTCATAAAACAAATAACACTGTCATATAACAGTCTTAAACTCACAGTTGATTTTCAAATTAGGGTTTCCCTCAGTAAAAATTAGGGTTTAACCAATTAATATTAGGGTTTTGAAATTAAACACAATAATTAACTAATCATCATCAAAACGTACATACAGCACATATTTATAGCACTGAAAAATTAAAATATAATTAATATTATATTATTATTCTCATACCTTGACAATAATCTAAAATTAGGGTTTGGATTTCATATCTGATTCATTCTTCATATTTAACCTTAATAATTAAGATAAAATAATTAACTTAATAATCTGTTCTAAAATTTATATAATAAAATAATTATTATAAATATTCTAAAAATCACTCCATATATTATTTAAATAATATATGAATATATTTTCATGGAAAATAGTTAATAAAAATATTTCCACTATAAAATTAATTATTATAAGAATATACTCAATAATTTCTAAAATAAAATTATTTGTAAATATTTATGTAATAAATATATTTTTATTTACCACATAAGTACATAAACACATTATCTTGTACAAATCCTCATCCTTAAAATATAAAAAAAATTAATTATATGAAAAATTTCTTATTTATTTATATAGAAAATATCGGGTTGTTACATTCACCCTCCCTTATATAGATTCCGTCCTCGAAATCACCATTTTAAAACCAATACATACACGGGTACATAGCCCACATACTCTTCGTAAGTAAATCTCGACCAACTTTGATCGAACTAATCTTTAAGTATTCACATAAAGCTTGTCTTTCTGATTAAATGGAAACTTGATTTCTAAAAGAACTCAAATTCCTCCCTCAAAATTTCTTTTATATAATAACTTACTATATATAGGAAAATCAAGCATAAGAAAATAAAAGTTATACGAATAATTACCTAGAGTTCCAATGCCAGCTGCTGCCGTATCCTAGATTGTCATGTTGTAGACCCTTGCGGTAGATTTTGTTAGCTTGCTCGATGAAGTAGGTCCCGTGATTGCTAACGTCCCACTCCCAGTACCTGTGTTTACACTTTCTGCCTCCACCCTCCTCTTCGGACAATCCTTCACCTTGTGCTCAGTCGATCCGCACAGAAAACATCCACTATTCATCCTAGGATTGGGGCAGTTGGGAGAGATATGACCCTCCTGCCCGCACTTATAGCAAATAAATTTTCCTTTCAGACATTCTCCAGAGTGGTTCTTTCCACATGTCTTACACTGCACAGTTTGTTTCTTCATACCTTCTTGCTTCACCTGGACATTTCCAAAGTTTTTCACCTTCCTCTTGCCATTTCCACTCCTGCTCCCACTATTAATTCCTACCTTCCCAGCTCCTTCGGTCTTACCCTTATTCTTCCTCTCCTTGTTGTAGAGGCTCATAGCCTCACTCCTCTCCTCAGCTATAATTGCTTTCTTCATGAGTGCTGCAAATGTAGGAATCTGCAACACTGCCACCTTTTTATAGAGCCAGGGTTTCAATCCAAGTTCAAACCTTCTAGCTTTTCTAGCCTCTGTATCAACTTGATGCGGAGCAAACCTAGCTAACTCATTAAATTTTGCGGCGTATTCAGACACCGTCATATTCTCCTGCTTCAATTCTAAAAATTTAACCTCCATCCTCGTCTGCATACTAGGTGAAAAATAGTTTTCGAAAAATAATATTTTAAATCTATCCCATGTGACTACACCTTCTCCTGCCCTCGCCTGATTCGCTTCCCACCAAAAATTTTCCTCACCCTTCATCATATAGGTGGAAAAAGCAGTCTTTTGCCCCTCAGCCACCCTAGCTATTATGAACGCATTCTCAATCTCCTTAACCCAAGTTTGGGCTTCAACAGGGCCAGTGGTACCTTTGAATTTTGGCGGTCCTATAGCTTTAAAATCTTTAAAGTTTGCCAAGCGGTTGTCTGGCTGGTTCCCTGTGGCTGGAATTCCTTGTTGCATAGCCTGAGCTATCATGTTTGCAAAGTTCTGCATCAGGTCTGCTTATTGTTGTCCTTCAACGTTGTTGACAAATTCTTCAACCCTTTGATTTCGAGTTCAACGTCTTGGCGACATTATCTGATTAGATAAAATCATAAATTTAACTAACATTCTAAACCTTATCATATAAGTTTAATATTTTAAACTTGTTTCATTTATCAAGCATAGCTCCATATTCATTTAACAAATATTTTACACAGCATATCACATAATGCTTTAAACATCAGCTATCCCTTTGTGACTACAAAAGTCGGGATTCGCTTCTACACTTGCACAAAAGTTCTTAGATTATTACATTACACAGACATACTAAACACACATATTACATTAAATACACCTACACAACAAGACCTATACTACCTATTTATTACACCTTTTTCTTGGACAACATTTCGCTTAATGACCTTCTAACTCACAGATAAAACATGCTCGCAGTTTATAGTCAGGATAATACAGAGTAGTATGTCTTTCATAACTGCAAAGGTAACAAATTCTTTTCCATTTCTTCTTATCATGTTTTCCTAAGTTATGCTCCTCTATCTTTCTTTTTCCCTTCTTGCTCGGAGCTGCACACGATGTGTTGCTTGTGGCTCCCATCTGATCAATTTGGATTTTAAGCTTATCTTGTTCTTCTATTGTTTCTATTAACGCTTAACGCAACTGACTATTCAACAGCTTTTCTATTTCCCATAGCCTTTCTAGAGAAGAAATCTTGTTCCTCAGATCCTGCACCTTCGTTGATGCTTGGTCAGCTTCAACTTTAGTGTTCGAATCACGATCTGTCAGCTCCACCATCTCCGGATCTTGTACTACATTTTCTACGATAACTACATCGTTTGAGTTGTTTTCATCGTGAGCCTCTATTTTAGCTATTGGCTTCGATATCAGCTCGGGTATATGGGTTTGATCCTTCTTCATGCTATATGCATATAACAAGCCTTTTCAACCAGACATCTACACATATAAATTATCCTGATTAGTATATAGTATATACACACAGCAAACAGTAGTTTTATATAAGTTATCTTTTATTTTGTTTGATGATGAATTTATTCAATTCATCTCTTTTTAAACTCTATATGAGTTATTTATATTTTCAACGTTTCCCTCTGTTCTAAGGTTATTGCCTAAGGTCTAACCCACCTAAAGTTTTTAACCCTAAGCTCTGATACCATCCTGTAACTTTCATGGTGCTTCCAACCAAAGCACCTTACAAGGGTACCTATCAGCTTGCCATCGACTGAATCGGCATCCCCTACGGAGAGTCTGGCTTCCGTGCATTCCACACAAGGAAGTCACTAGCGAGAGGCTTGGGGCTCTTTGCAAATTCATGCTTATAGCTCTGATACCAACCTGTAAGGCCCCCAAATTCAGGTACTTGAAACCCGAACTCGGTGCTTTTCGATACCATTTCTATGAGCGAAATAATACTAATAATAATAAAAATAATATAAAAGTCAAACTTAATTTACATAATTATCAGAGTCTGAATCCCAAGTACGTAACCTTTAAACATTCATTACAGCCCATGATAGATAATATATATCATACTTGTCTTAATAAAGTTAACTATTACATATCATAGCATTTCTCTCATTCAGCAACCTTTCCCTTGTTCTTAGCAGAGTTCTCTGGTCGTTCACACTTAGCTGAAAACATTTAAATAAAACAAGGATGAGCATTTGAGTGCCCAGCAAGTAATATCAATTATATATATAAGCTGAAAGGATTTAAATGTTTTCTTTATACTACCATTTTACAACAAATCGATAGTTGTGAAGTAATCTGAACCAATAATAATAACATAACAACACTATTTCAAATTTTTGAAACTACGTAATGACTATATATAGGGTTAATGTGACATACTATGAACATTATTTTCAATTTTCGAATAGGTTAAACAGAACTTCATCTGTAAACCGTCATAACTTACGGGCACGGGGGTGATCAGCCCGTTGTACCCTGCATTGATCAATACTACATGCAAGAACGAGAATATCGTTCACTCTGTCCGCCTTGGGCGTATAAAAGTTTTCCCGTGTAGGGATGTTCATACTTGTCTGGGTTCCAAATCAAAAGTTTTATCTTGTTCAATAATAATCTATAATTCAACATAGATATATACGGGCAATTGACAAAGGTATATCAACATGTGATTAAATATAATGATTATCCAAGTGGGGACACTTGTATAACCATTTATAGAAATTAACAAACAGAATATAAATCTAAATTATCATATACTAACATGTTGATAATCAATGAGCGCATATAATATAAAGTTAATAATCTGTACATTAATAATATAATTTCATAAATATTCTTACTCATGTCCATTGCATAAAAAAAATACAAAGGTAAGATACTTGCCTGATGCGCTGCTTACAATTTGCAACTTAGTTTTATCTTTTATCTCACAACCTATCATTAATAAGATCGTTCTTTCGATTAGAACAATATACTATAACACATAGTACTGCATTTCGCAGTCAGCACATAACCTAATCACATTAGTACCCATGTTTAACAACCATTGAATCACAAATAATCACATATCTAATTAAATTATCTAAGTTAAGATCAATTTCTGAAATATGTCGGTGTACCGACAACTTTATCGGGTAATTATCGAGTCTAAAACTCTGTCCTGTAACTTAGTATCAGTCATATTATTTTTAAATGACTTAATATAATTTTAAAACATTTATTATAATTTATCATAAATTTTCAAACCTCAGAATCATTATTAAAGTTATGCATAATAACTTAAAATACTTTTAAAGTATTAATATTACCCTTAAATAATTTTTAAAACATTTAAAATCATTATTAAATAATTACCATTAATATTTAAATATTAATCAAAATATTAATAGTCATTAATTATAACTTAAAATATTTTTAATTCATTTATATCCTTTTTAAATGATTTTTAAATTAATAAAACTATTTTTAAACTATTTATTTAATATAATTATTAAATAAATTTAATATCTTTAATAATAAGTTAATAATCATTAATATTAAATTATTAATGAAATTATCCTTTAAATATTAAAAGTTATATTTTATAACTTAAAATACCTTTAAACACTTTATTTTCATTTAAAATGATTATTTTATATTAAAATCATTATTTAATATAATCATTAAATAAACTTAATATCATTAATAATAATTAATTAATGAAATTTATTTTTAAATATTAAAAGTTATATTCTATAACTTAAAATATTTTTAAATACCTTATTATTATTTGAAATAATTTTTAATATAATAAAATTATTTTTATTTAATTAATTTAATTTATTTAGTAAATAACTTAATTATCATTAATATTAATTTATTAATGAAAATTATCACATATTATTAAAAGTCATTAAAAATAACTTTAAATATTTTCTTATATCATAGTATAATTTTAAATGATTTTTCATGTATTAAAATTATTTTTAACTAATTTATTTAATAATATAATTAAATAAATTAAATACCCTTAATATTCTAAAAATATTTATTATTTATGAAATATATTTAAAATAATTAAAAACTAATTTTTGAAATTTAAAATAATTTTTAACAATTTATTTTGTATTTTTCAGAATTAAAAACTAATTAATACTAATTATTTAATAAAAATAATTAATTTTTGTAAATAACTGTCGCTAAAGGGCCCTATTGTGACGAAACAGTCGCTATAGGTGTTCTTGAGGTGTTCTTGAGCTTCCCAGAAAATCATGTCAGAAAACGAGTTGGCATGTTTGACCATAAATCATTTCTTACACAAGTTGTTTCCGGGCTTGTTATTGTTCCTATTATGTAGTAAAAATACACCACTACAAGACCCAACAATAAACAGAGTCATAACATGCATAACATAGAAGATCCAAGAGCCTAAAATAGCTGTCAGAGGCTGTTCTTCATTTCTGGAAACCCAGAAATGAAGAACAGTTCGAGTAGGCAGTTTTGGGCTTCCACAACTTGTGATTTGTGTGATGTTTAAGTGATCTAAGGGAACCAGATTGTAGATGTGACATCCCCAAATCCAGGTCCTAAATCACCTCGGATCCGGTTCGATCATTCTATACAACTATTACTATATTTGCGTAAGATATAAACATAAATTTTTTATACATTAAACTTGCACACTATTTCCCCAAGGTCGAGTAACCTTAACTTAATACACATTTCATAACTTTTCTAAAATATAACATTATTAACATACAATACTTATACAATTTTAGCTGCACACATATCCTAACGCTGGAACTGTATTTAACCTTTCATTGTATCCGACGCATTCGCCTTAATCTGCAATGTTTTATCATGATATAGCAAGGGTGAGCATAAGGATTGCCCAGCAAGTTTAAATTCAACAATATAACGATATATCATGATTGAAGAGTTTGAATAATAAGCTGGCTATAATTCAACAATATAATTGTGAACTAGCAGGAACAAGTTTATGACTGAACAAGTATTATACATGAACAAATATATCTGAAACCAACTGGTAATGAAGGTGATCAGCCTTTCATACCTGACTTATACATGCAATATGTACAGAGTACAAATTATACATGACAATTAGCAGTGATTAACCATAAGCATATCCGAATGAAATACTCTTAGTAGAGTTAAGTAAAAACAAACTTGTCTGAACCGTTGATTATCGCTACGCAATTTATATCGCTTTATCCGAAGACCTAATATTAGTTATATAGATCTCCAATATTAGAATAATATCATCCCAATATAATACTATTATATATATAGACATACATAGAATAACCTAAACACATAGCACATAACCCTATCAGTCTATTCAGCACATAAAACTCAGTATTAAGTCAAACTATTGCAGTCCGAGTTGAGTTCGACAAAGTTCTAACGTCCCGACGGTCTAGTCAGACTTTTATCGAGTCTAAGTTCAACTAAACTCTGCCTAACACTTAACAATTATCTCAGATAATTTTATTTTCAGTCAAAATATTTTTCACAGACTTGTAATAATTTTTAAATAATTATTACCAGTTATCCTGATTTTTCAATTATTAAAAACATATTTAAATGAATTAAATATCACTTAATTCTTTTGTCATTAATATTTATTTATTATCAAATATTAATGAAATACATGTCATAATATTATAATATATTTATAATATATCAAAATATTTTTAATACTTAAAAATCATATTTATATGATTTTTAAATAATTAAATTCATTATCCGATAATTGCTATTAATATTAAAATATTAATATTTTAATGGCAAAATATCAAAAGTTATATTTTATAACTTAAAATATTTTTATAACACTTAAATCATTTTTATATGATTTTTAAATCATTAATTCTATTTTTCCTTAATTTATTTAATATATTCATTAAATAAACTAATTACCATTAATAATAATTTATTAATGAATTTCATCACAAAATATTAAAAGTTACTTAAAATATTTTCTAATACCATAATATAATTTTTCATGATTTTTTATGAATTAAAACCATTTTTAAATAATTTATTTAATTTTGTAATCAAATAAATTAAATACCATTTATATTCTCAAAATATTAAATATTTATGAAATATACTTAAAATAATTAAAAACTATTTTGTAGAATTTAAAATAAATTTTCGGAAATTTTTAAGTATTTTCAGTAATTAAAATCTATTTATTTCAATTAATTTAAATTAATAATCTATTTTTCGAAAATAATTGTCACTAAAGGGCCCTATAGCGACAGAACCGTCGCTATAGGTGTTCTTGAGGCTGTTCTTGAGCTGCCCAGAAAACCACGTCAGAGTTTGAGGGGCTTGGTTTGACTGCTTATATTTTCTAGTAAAAAGTGTTTCTAGGGTATGTTAAACGTTGATCATGTAGTGTTTATGTAACACTACATGAAACAATTATCATCTCGATCATACAACAAACGAACAACAAGATCTGGGTGTGCAAAACTCTTGTCAGGCATGTTCTTCATTTTCTGGGTTACCCAGAAATAAAGAACAGCCAAAGAGCCTACTTTGCAGCTTTAAATCATAACTTCCTGTACTTGTTTTGTGTAATCTATTGGTTTAATCTTGCAGACCACATGACATGGAATAATGACATAACATTAGAACATCATAACAACACCGAATCTAAGAGAAATGGATCGGTCAAACTAGTAGTCAAGAACTGCCTTTGAAGATTCTGGGTTACCTAGAATCTTCATACGGTCGTGATGGTCAACGCTTATTTTACCAGCTATAACATCGTTTCTGTTATGGATCTTGGTGATCTAAAGATTTTAACATATAATCCTCATGTCAGGCTACAACTACAAGACAACAACGTGACAAAACAATAATAGACAAACAAGATCAAGGCTTGCAAAATCACTGTCAGACTTTCTGGGTTTCTGGGTTTTCCAGATTTCCAGAAGTCGTGCTTGGTCAACGTACTTTGACTGATCGTATCTTGAAATATACTAATGATCTGGCCCTGTTTCTAGCTTCATATCAAAGTCCTTATGACATAGAACACATGTGTAACATAAAACAACATATATCAAAAATAGAGAAAGATCTAGGCTCTCTGACATATGACTGTCAGGCCACTTTTTGACATTTTTTCCAGATTACTAAAAATGCTTGATTCGTGCATCTAAGTGTTATAGATCTATGATCTATCAACCTAGATCACTCAAAGACACCCTCTAACACATTCCTAACCAACCAACAACAACATTTAACATCAAATTCAAAAATTTCGAAATTTAGGGTTCTTATACCTTTTGAGCTTTGATTTCTGATTCTGATCATGGATCCTGATCCGTGAGAACTAAGATATGATATTATCTTATATCATCACACCTTTTCACTCTCAAATCCGAAAATCAAGAGAGAGAATGGTCTTGGCTATTTTTAAAAACTAAAGTGAGCTTTCTCTCACTAAATCCTTAATATTTATTTGATGCAATGAATTTGGTTGGACTAAATGGCTGATATTGCTGGATATAAGAGTCACAAGCAAGGCTTAGGGTTGCTCACCAACTCAAAATAGGGCAAGACTTGCAAGCTACATCCAATAAAGCACTTAAGGGCATTTAAGTCTTTTTCCATTTAATTTTTAATGGCAATTTGGATATTGTCCCAAACCCTTAGGGTTTAGGGCTTGGTTAGGATTTAGGGTTTGAGCTAATTTAGGGTTTGCAATTTAATTTTCTAGAATTTCCAAATTTAGATTTTCAAAAATAGAAAAATTAATATTTTTAAATTATAATTAGAATTTTCTAATTATATTAAAACTTCTTAATCATACTTTAAATCTTACTAATTAGGATTAGTATTTCCTAATTAAAATTACTAATTAAGGAATTAGGGTCAAAATCACGGATTAGGGTGTATAACCCAAAATTACGATTTTTGATAGAAAATAATTTTCTAAAATAGAAATTAGATTAGGGTTTTCTAATTACTCATAACTTGAAAATTAAGATTAATATTTCATAATTAACATCAAAAGTATTAAATTAATTCTTAGGTTTTCCCCTAATTATAAAATTAGGGTTTCTAATCCCGAAATCAAGGTTTAATAAATTTGAAAATAGGGTTTGCTAAATACCTAAGCTTTACCCTAATTAACATTATAATTAATATCACTAAAGAATTATAATTATCCTTTAAGTTCCTAGATTAGGGTTTTAAATTCCCGAATTAGGGTTTCGAATTTTCGGAACTGAAATTAGAATATTCAGAACCGATTTCTAGGGTTTCTTGTTAAACACTAGGGTTTTCTAACCGAACGTTGACGTTCTTAATATATACTTAAGGTTTGTTACAGATATCGATTATCTGGTTAACCCTTGACCCTTAACCACATGTTGTACACATATACACAGAACATATTCACATATTACTTAATCCTGAATAATTCACTTAAATCCTTTACAGAATTTTGAAATCCTCAAAATTCGTTCTTAAAAATATTAAACGCATACACTTATTTTCTGTTTAGGTTCTAATTTTGAACCTTAAATCAATTAATTAAAATTTTAAAAATATTCAAAATTCTCGGGTTGTCACAGTAGACAACATGTACTACTACATATCTATTACTTAACATCAACAAAACAACAACAGAATAGCCAGATTCGACTCCGTCAAACCATGTCAGACGACATGTTCAAGCGTTTTCTGGGTTACCCAGAAAACAACTTTTCATGCTCGTCCGGCTTAGTTTGACCATCGATTACCATTTGTCTGTTTGATAAAAAGGAGATTTTAAGGCATAATATTGGAGTTCATATACAAGACTACAACATAGATGCAACAAAAACAACAAACAACTAATAACCAGAAAGATCAAGGGCCGCGAACTTCTTGTCAGAACGATCTGGGCACGTTCTTGACTGCCCAGATTACTTCCGGTCAATGTCGGTCAACGGTATTTGACCGTTAATAACTTCCATTCTAAACATCAAATGACCCTGATTCTTTTTGAAGATTAAAGACCACATTACCAGCTACACATAGCAACTTATAAACAACAGAAATCATAAACAGAAAAAGATTTATAGCCTCTGACATTCACTGTCAGACCACCAAAAATAAAATTTCCAGATTTTTAAAATCTTCAAATCCGAACTTCTAAATGTTATGGATCCAACATTTAGCAACCCAGATCATCATTAGACACTATTAACCACATATTCTAACACTCAAACATAACATCTAACAACCAAAAATTGGACAGATTTTTGAGTAGGGTTTATACCTTTACTTTGATCAATTTTGATCTAAGGCTACTGATTTGTTTTTTATATTAGTGGGGCTCGGTTCTTGACTAATCTTATGAGAGAATTTCGTAGGTTTGGGGCTTGAGAGAAAAAGTTTGAGTGTTGGACAAAAATAAGTGAACAAATGACACTTTCTCTCTCTCTAAATCTATTTATAATACTTGTGTGCATTGTATATGGCTGATTGCTGGCTGAGTTGCTATCATTTTAAGTCACAATTGTCAATATAGTTGGTCACCAACTCCAACAACTCTAACAGTTGTCAAAATCCAATAATTCAAGAGGGGTAAAATGATCTTTTCGCTTGGAAATTTAAGGGCATACTTGTCATCCTTGTAAACCCTTAGGGTTTGACCCTTAGGGTTTAACCCTAAGATTTAGCACAAACCAAGTATAGGATTTAGCAATTAGGGTTTGCACAAAAAATAAAATAAAATAAAAATTAAATAACTTTCGGTTTCTAAAATTTTGAAATTTGGATTTTCTAATTATGATTAATTTTCTAATTACTTTATACAGGAACATTAGGGTTTAAAATCACTAATTATAATTAACATTGCTAAAATATTAATTAGGGTTTATGATTTTGATAATTAGGGTTACCGATTTATAATTAGATTTTCTAATTATCAAATTAGGGTTTAAAAATTTAGGGTTTCCAAAATTAACAATTGTAATTATAATACTTGTTAATTAATCACATTAACACAATTACAACCACTCTCGAACTCTAATTTAAATTCCAAATTAGGGTTTTTTAAAATATCTTAGGGTTTTCTAAAAATTAATTAGGGTTTCTAAATTATAATTAGGGTTTACATAATTAAACAAATCGTTACATAATACACATCATAAAACATATAACACCGTCATATAACAGTCTTAAACTCACAGTTGATTTTCAAATTAGGGGTTCCCTTAGTAAAAATTAGGGTTTAACCAATTAATATTAGGGTTTTGAAATTAAACACCATAATTGACTAATCATCATCAACAGGTACATACATCACATATTTATAGCACTGAAAAATCAAAATATAATTAATATTATATTATTATTCTCATACCTTGACAATAATCTAAAATTAGGGTTTGAATTCCATATCTGATTTATTCTTCATATTTAACCTTAATAATTAAGATAAAATAATTAACTTAATAATCTGTTCTAAAATTCATATAATAAAATAATTATTATAATTATTCTAAAAATCACTCCATATATTATTTAAATAATATATGAATATATTTTCATGGAAAATAGTTAATAAAAATATTTTCACCATAAAATTAATTATTATAAGAATATACTCAATAATTTCTAAAATAAAATTATTTGTAAATATTTATGTAATAAATATATTTTTATTTACCACATAAATACATAAACACATTATCTTGTACAAATATTTATCCTTAAAATTAAAAAAAAATTTAATTATACGAAAAATTTCTTATTTATTTATATAGAAAATATCGGGTTGTTACATTTACTTGGTGGCTAAGTTGTGGAGGAGGTGGGAATAGTAAGGAGGTTAGGGGGCGAAATAACCAATTTGCCCTAAGCTTTGGTTTTCTATAAATAGGAAGTTAGATTTCATTTTTAAGGATTTTGCAAATCCTATAACTTGAGAGAGAGAGAGAGAGAGAGAGAGCTCAGATGAAGAAGGAGAAGGAAGAGATCGAGCATGAAGGCTCAGATCAAAAGTGATCGTGAAATAGAAAAGCTCGCAAATCGCTGGCTTTGTATAACGGAAGAAGAATAGAGAAGAACGGTAATCTGAACCCTAGTTCTTCTAATATTTTTCTTTAAGTTTTTATGTTTAAAAACATAGCTTAACGAGAATAGAGAGAAGATAATGTTAGAAATGATTTCATATGGTTGAAATCACGAGAAAAGAAGAAATAAGAACTTAGAAATTTAGTTTATAAATTTCTTAAGGAAGTATAAGATTCGTAAGGATTTTGAGCGATTCGAATGAATCTTATGAACGAGTAGGTGAAATAAGTAAGGAATGATGTTCTATAACATCAAATTCCAAGAAAAAAGTAGAATCGTAATCCAAAATATCGATTAAAATGAAGAACACGAAGAACGTTGTTGATGGACAAGTTTAAAATCATCGTATGATATTTGTTGTTGATGGACAAGTTTAAAACCATCGTAGGATAATTGTTATTGATGGACAAGCTTAAAACCATCACGTATAAGTTAGTTACATATTGCTTGGTTAGGAATGGTAAAAACGTTCATGAAGAACGGATTAAAACGTAGCTATATCGAAGTTATGGCGAAATTTTGTAAAAGACGAACGAGAATTAAAAAGTTAGTAAATGAACCCGAACGTGTAGAGTTTCATAAAAAAGTAAGAGAATGTAGAAAACGTGAGTCAAAGACTCAAGAACGAACGCGTTCCGAGTTCGGATGGCCGAATTACGGACGAACAAGCGAAGAATGTTAAAAGCGTTAAAATTACCAAAGGGTGTAGATTAAGCCAATCGAATGGCATGCTAACAGATTCAGAACAAAGTTCTATCCAAGGGGTATTGATGTACATAAGATAAGGAAGAGAATGGATTTGGAACGGTCTCGTTCTGAGTTATAGTGAAGAAGTTATGAGATCAGGAAGTATGCGTCTCAAACTTGGTTCAAGACTTAGAAAATTTTCTAGGGTTTTGGCTCGGCGCCGCAGCGCTGGCTAAACTTACAGAAGTGGCGCCGCAGCGCGAGCTCAGGCCTCAGGTTCTGTTAGTTGGCACCGCAACGCGAGTGTTAACAAAGGACTTGGCGCCGCAGAGCCAGGCCAAAAGAGAAGAGAGAGAAGTAGGCCACGCCGTAGCGCGAGAGAAAGGAAGGGGCACGGCGCCGCAGTGTCGGTGCAGGGCAAGGCCCAAAAATGAGACTTTATGTGCTCAATTACTGGGGGATGTGTAAGAAAGAAGTATGAACATCTAGTTCACGTAACGTAACCCTTAATCAAGTGTTCTAAACCTTTATTAAAGGTTGAACGGAGAGATTAAACGAGATTAAAAGATGAAGAATGTAAGCGCTAGATTACGTAATCGATATCCGGGGACCGTAGTCGTAATGAACGAATGTGAGGGATTGCTATGATTGCGACTCCTTAGACGTTGAGTGATGAAGGTAATGAATAACATTCCGATGTTATGTCATGGTAAGGGGAGATAAGTGTAAAGTGTTTAGACGCTATAAAAACAACGTTATTGCGATGAACAGTCGGTCTTAGCATACAACGAATGGTATGGCTTCGACATTAAGAAAGAATAATGAACATGGGGTTCATGGGATGGATAATGATGTAGAGTAATTAAAACCTTGAGTGAAGGTTGAATGAGAGATTAAGAGACGAGCAACGTAAACGTGGAATACGTAAGTGATCCTTGTGAATCGTAATCACGTCGGACGAACGTTCTAAGTGTACAGTGGTTGTATAACTTGGACGTTGATGAAAGTAGTAAGTAAGATATGAATAATCATAAGAAAGCCATAGCGAACGGTAATGAGATTAATGAAAGTCATAGGGTGAGTCGAATAAAGAATGTTGGAATGAAGTAAGCGTTAAGGACTTTAACCAACGTAAGGGTTGAGTGTACGTGAATATTGAACGGGAAGAACCTACACTCCGTGTATGGTTTGACCGTAAGGTAATGAAAACTAAGATTTAACCGTGAACGGTGAAGAAAATGAATGGAAGATAATAACGTATAACGTTAAGAAGCCGAGTTAGTAGTTTTAACTTCGACAACGTTCCGAGTCGAGTGAATTGAACGTGGTAAGATAAGAATAAGGGATTGTAAAATGTTTCACACTATGACCTCATAGTATTGACATTGAATGATCGCTTTGAGTTTACGAAGGACTGTATGACTTAGACGATAAAGAATGAATCCTGAGGTATGACATTTAGTTGCTAGAAAGCCGTAAGGAATATGAATTTGACTTAAAGAATATTATAGTTTAATGGTTCGGATAAGTTAAGTGAAGTTAGGTTGTGGTACAATCGTAACCTTTGATGGTTGACATATGGGAGCTGGGATAAACAATTCCTTCAGAGAGCGAAGGTATATACAAAACTGGCAACCGATCTAACTCACTGTTATGGGCAGTGTAGATAAGACGTGAACTTGTTTGTTGGTTGTTTGTGGGAAACCACTCAGGGTACCATATGGACTACTAGCAGAGACACGATGAGTGGTAAGTCCTAGGAGAGTTATAAGAAGAAGATAAGAATGTAAATCATCAAAGATGATGAACGTTTTGAGTAAGACATCTTCGTATGTCTTGAAGCCATAAACCGATAGTAAAGGAAGTTAGTCGCGTAAGCTTATATTGCAAGAACGCGAACCTTAAGAAGTAAAGTTAGGTAAACCAATTCGTAAGTCAAGTATATGACTAATTGGTATACGTGCTATTTTCTTATGTGCTACATAGAAATTGGAATGAGCAGTTCAGCGTAAACTATAAGTTGTAGCTGTGCGTAAGGTAAGTTTCCTAACTTCGTTCATAATATATGAATGCTAGTTTCTTAGACTTCTCAGATGTTGAACTTGAGATGTCGTGTCTATGTGCATATGTGCGAGATATGTACAAGGTGGTAGAATGTATGAGGCCTTGAGCCACAATGTGAACACTTCGGTGCTTCTATGATTGAATTGTTCTGTGATTGAACTGTTCAATACAAGTATGTTCTATTTATACATGAACCGTTATTGTTAAGTCTGTGCTAATGATTCTAACCAGACAGGATATGTATGAAAAAAGGTAGAAGAATGAAAGTAGTGTAAAGAGTATGTGATGAATGTTGTAAAATGATAGGAATCAAGACTATTCCTATTATTCAAGCTGCTTTATAACCTTTGTTCGAAGTTCTGAAGAATGTTTAAACTCTTGAAGTTGTTTGTTCAACTATTATGATTTGCTAGGCAATTGAATGCTCACACTTGCTTTAAATGAAAAACATTTTCAGCTAACGATGTTAGAAAGAACTTAAGGATCCCGTACAGATCAAGCTGAGCTGTATCCAGAAGAAGTGCCATTCAGTATGTGAATGTGTGTGAAAATCAAGTGAAGACTTATAATGTAGAAAGATGAATTGAACTATAGAATAGTTTAATGAACGTTTATGTATCCTTGGTGGCGGATGAAAGTCACTTGTGCAAGATGTAAAGAAAGAGGTTTTAAGGTTTCGAGAACTTGGGATTTGAGAATATATGTTGTTATATTTAACTAAATAATGATGTATGTCTGGTAAGAAGTGGGACCGTGACGCACGGAGTCCGGGTCTGAAGGTAGACTGGATTTTGGGGCGTTACAAGTACTCCCTGTGAAGCTGGGCCTGCGTCTGGTGGCTGGGAAGTCTTGGGCTCTTCCGTAGGAGGTGGCTTAGTAGGTGGCCCATAGCCTTCGCCTCTGACCTAAGAATCTGCCCTGTCCCACCCATTGAAGTGTGAGATCGTCTGATGATCAATGACAGATATGGGAGGCAAAGCTATCTCTTCTGGTCCCCAATGGATACCTGCCCTCTTGCATTACCGGGTGATCAAAGATGGATATGGAAGTCCCGATGAGGTGGTGCTCTTGATCGCCTTCATGATTGACTCATGGATGAGAACTCCAATATCTATGTTAAGACCCGTGACAATGGCGAATAATAGGATCGCTCTGTCCTTAGTCACATCGCTCAAGTGACGAGTCGAGATCATGTTGGCACAAATGAAGCTGAACCACGCCTTCCCATAGCGACTGAGTGCGGCGTGTGGGAAACTTGTCCTCTCACCCGTGAAGTCATTTTTCTTCCATGTAGTCCTGGGCTTGCAGAGCCTCCTAATAATATCCTCGAGGTCATAGCTACGAAGTCCTGACTCCATATAGTCCCTGCCCTCAAAATCAGGCGTCGCGAATAGTGCGTTGATAGCTTGGCTTCCAAAAGCCACTGACCGCCCCCCTGACTTGGACAACAACAGGACCCTCGATACTGGCATTAGCATAGAACTCTCTGACCACAGATACAATAGATGACTTGGGAGGTTTAGTAAAGTGGATCCACTGGCGTTTCGCAATCATGACCACCAACTCCCCATCCTTTTTGTCCGGCCTTAAACCCCGCTCAAGAATCAAATTTTGTGCGGCAAAAGAGCTTTTGTATCGTTTCCATGCCTCTTCATTGATGAACTTGGTGTTGTCCCAAGCTGTTGGTGCTACGAACGAAGAACCACCGACGCTTAGGTATTGCCTTTTTTAAGCCATGTCAGAAATTGTAGCAATTGGTATGAACACAAGCAGAAGACTGAAGCACACACTCCCCCAAACTTAGTCCAGATAATCCCCAATGAAAGTCCAATGTCAAAACAGCCCAAACAGTCAAGTTATTCTCTCAGGAAATTTATCAAACTCCTATAGTGCATTCTGACAATCCAATTTGGACATCCCTTGCTTGACAGTGCTCTATCCCGATTTCTGTCAGTGGAAATCACCCCAATCAATAGAGAAAATCCAACCCAAATATCAAAATCAAACAAAATTGTAAATGAATAACTGAAATCCCCAAATACCTTAAGTGGGAAACCCTAGATTGACTCTGATCTCCTACTGCTGCGTGAACTGGCTTGGGGGCTTATGGGAAGTATGTTGAATTTCTCTCTGGTGGGTAGAATTGATCGAAGGCTAGGTATGGAGAAATAAGGTGACGTTTTGGTTTTGGGTTTCTTGGGTGCTTTTGCTACTGCCAAAACTATCGAGAGATGAAGGGCGAGTGGGCTTGGCTGCCGACTTAAAACTATTTTTAAAAACCAAATCTCGCTGCCTGCGCCGTGGCGTGACCTGGTCTTCTTTCCTTGGTGCCGTGGTGAGAGTTAACAGTAGGTCATGCCATATGGTGGCGCTGCGGCGCGAGAGCCCCCTTGTTCTTTGGCGCTGCGGCGCAAGGTAAGAATTTTGGATATTGAGCACGGCGCTGTGGCGCGGCCTACAAGGCAAACTCTGACGCTGTTTTCCTACCTATTTTTTGCACATGCCAAGCCAAGGATAAGAGAAAACACTACGAAGCAACCATACATTATTACAAACAACATAATAACTAAATATACACTGCCACATACAATAAACATATGATCGCCACAAAAACATGCTGAAGGGAAAAGACACAGTGTAAATTAGACAGAAGTAAAGAAAAATAGATAGAATTTGATACTGAGATGGGGTTGCCTCCCCACCAAGCGCTTGTTTTAAAGTCATCGGCTTGACTATACTGCTGCCGTTCAATCCATCTCATCAGTGAAAATGACCATTTCATGCCGCCTATTCGTCAATTCCTTTAAATTTTTGGCAGATATGGATGATTGGTCATCCCCTTTTTCTTCACCCTTCGACACGAAGGATCTTTCACCACTAGAATTTTCCACTAATTCGCCTTTTTCATCAAGTTAAAAGTGTTCCTTGTGCACTAGTGGGCCCTCCAGGGTTTCCACAGTCGTGAGCGTGGTTTCTAGTTGTTGATCAGTCTTGACTATACAACCATTGTTGATCCTCTTTTCTCCAACTTCAGGATCCACTGGTTGGATAGTTTGCAGCATGACGTCTCCCTCAACAACTGTATGATTCTCGTCGCCTTCTCCTTGTGTATCCACTATGCATTGCTCTACTTTTTCACCGTTGAGATCAATTATGACTGGTAGATTGCCTTGCGGTTGATTGGTGATGGCATTGACGAGTTGTCCTAATTGATATTCGAGGCTTTTCAATGCGGCTTCTTGGCTTGCCATCCGAACCTCATTTATCTCAATAAAGTTGGTGAGGAGCTCTTCAAGCCTTTTTTCTTCTTCTTGTGTTGAGTACTTAGAAAAGCTCTCGCTGGGTCGAGACGTCACCTCATATTGCGGCGGAGACTGATATTCAACTTGATTCAAATAGGAGTAATTTGGATCTTTATATTGCTCTTGACTATGGTCCCAAGAGTTTGGATAACCCTGAGAATTTGGATGATAGGGAATCTGTTCAAAGTCAGCTCGTTCCTGACAGTAGGCAGTCTGAGTGGACTGACACCCAAGATTGTCAGAAAACCTCAAGACAATTGCAATTTAAACTTGCAATTGCTAGAGTCCTTCTTCCGAGATTGGTTGTGTCGTCCTCTTATAAGGCCATTGCTAACAATGATCGTCCATAACCTATAAACTTAAAAACAAAAAGGAAGATCAAACAAATAAAAGTAATATATATATATATATATATATACACACACACACACACACACACACATTCAAATTAAGACTAAATTGATTTAAATCAATATTGGACAATATTAGAATAATAGTTCCCCGACAACGGTGCCAAAAACTTATTAGTCGGAAAATCGATCGCTAAACACGCACAGGTATACGCGGTCTAACAAGTAATACAGTGATAAGGAAAGTGTCGAACCCACGAGGAGCTATCACTAATATTTACCAAATACCAACTTTGTATCACTAAAGTCTTATTCGAATAACAGACTAATAGGAGTGTGGTTAATCTAGATATAACTAATTAACAAAGCAAGTAAATGGATAACGAATTGACTCAAAGGAACTACAAGCTAAGGTCACAACTTCACCCCACACAGGTATTCTGTCGAACACCTGGCGTGCTATGTTTCAACAAACTTCCTACCCTTCTCTCTTTGGTTTTAATGGCCACGATAGTTTGTCGACCGAGAATACACAGGTGCTTATACACCTCTGTCGTGGTATGCTCGAACATATCCTCTCCAGATCCACCCGAAAGGGAATAGAACAGAAAAGAATGTCCAAGCTAGGTGATAATCCTACACGTGTTTATGCGAATTAACCTAACAAGGATTTAAGCATAAGTTCTCTATTAGGTCGCACGTGGCGTACATATATATGTCTATTCTACGCTCAACTTATGCAGTCGAAACCCATAATCACATGCCAATATATTATGGTGTAAATCTATAATCTTTCTTTCAATATCATGTAAATTACCAAAATCATCACTAATGTCTTAGCGAGAATCATTAAGCATGAATATATTAAACCAAACCATATGGTGCCAACTAAAGAGATAAGACATTCAATTTAAATAACAAAGAATTTCATTATAACCTTAGAGCAAATACTTAGTTCATAGCTATTGAACAAAATATAAGTAGCAATAAAGACAACATATATGGATTACAAAATCAGAGAAAATAAATGGATAAGAAGAAACTCTATCGAGGCTCTTCAATCTCCAAGCATTCCACTCCTTTTTAGCTCTCCAGTCCGTGTAGCTTACTACTCTTGATGCTCCAAGGAAATCCCAGACTTCTCCCTAATCTCCCTAATCTATATTTACAGACATTAACTAAGAACTAGAGAGAGAAAGTACAAAAGAGAAGAGAGAACTATTCTATGCTAAGCTAATCTATCTGACTATATGATGTATATTATAAGTAGAGGCTATGGTGATATATATATATATATATATATATATATATATATATATATATATATATATATATATATCAGTTTTTCCCCTTTTGTTAGGTCAAAGAGCAAGCCTTCCCTGCCTAGGCACCAGAGGTGGCGCTGCGGCGTGAGCAATAGGCTTGTGGATGGTGCTGCAGTGCCACGTCATCAACAAAGAGACCGGAGGTCGCACTGCAGTGCGAGTCCATGAAGGAACCATGGCGCTGCAGCGCTAGGATGACATCAGCAAGGACCAGTGGTGACACCGCGGCGCGAGACTAATACTAGGCATTAGCACTTCGACGCCAGTGTATGTGAAATGTCCAATTTGTCCCCTGAAAGCTAGAAAAGTCTTGTAAATCCCTGCAATACGTCGGTTAAGCATAATAACACTATATTCATATAAAACTATATAAAATCTATGAAGATCAGGCAACTATTTAAGCCATAAAGTATCTGATTCGCGAGTATAAATCCCACTCATCAACCAGCAGGGAGGAAAATATCCGGACAAAAGCGGTAACCACTCTGGTGGTAATCGTGGCCATGATAGTAAAAGAAGTTAGTCGGGGGGAGATTTCAAAAAGGGAAGGCACAACAATGATAATGTGAAGACGTCAGAACCAACATCAACTGTTTCTAAAGGAGGAAAACGATCATCGGTCGTATGTTATAAATGCGGAAAAGAGGGACACATCAGTCTAAACTGCCCACAACAATCCAAGGTGTGTTATAACTGTGGAAAGGAAGGTCATATAGCTAGAGATTATCTTGTAGCGAAACCAAGTCCAATGGCAATGGTGATTCCAAAGGCTGTCCCGGACAAGTCAAAGTCAACGGTTCCAGGAAGAGCGTTTGTCGTGACTGTCCAAAATGCAAGGAACCCAAACGAGGTGATCACGAGTAAGCTAAACAAAAACTCTTACGAAGTTTATACCTTATTAGATACATGTTCTACCCATTCTTTTATTTCTCCTGCTTATGCTCAACATTTGAACTTGACTTCGGAGAAATTAGACTTTGACTTATCTGTTAAAACTCCGTTAGGAGAAACTTTCGTTACATCCACTTTTTATAAATCTTACTTGATCCAAGTTGGTACCATCACATTACCTGTCGATCTTATTTCTTTGAAAATACTTGTATTTGATGTGATTTTAAGGATTGATTGGTTAACCACTCATCATGCTAAAATTGATTGTTTTTGTAAGGTTGTTAGTTTTCATATTCCTAACCAACCTGTTATGCAAATTTAAGCAACCAAACCACTAAAGTCAATCACTGCCATATCAAGCCATAAAACTATTCGTTTATTGAAAAATGGATGTCAAGCTTTCTTAGCGCATATCATGGACTTGAAAAAAAATACGTCAGATTTGAATAATATTTCTGTTGTTAGTGAATTTTCTGACGTATTTCCTGAAGAACTTCTCGGTCTACCCCCAGAACGTGAAGTTGAATTCTTTATTATTGTTGGGTAAAATCTAATTACGCACAACACGCAAGTATACGTGGTCAACAAGTAATACAGTGAAAGTAGAGTATCGTTCCCACAGAGACAATTTAGTAAGAAACTTAACTTCACAATTATTAATTTCCTATTAATCCTAATTTTATTAAACTATTCAATTCAATTATTAAAAATTATAGAAACTAAATTAAAAATAAATAAACTACCACAAACCAATCACCAATATCAAAATCTGGAAATTTCAAATAGTTAATGAAGAATTAGACTTACGATTTCACCCTAAGCTTCACTTTGATTTAAACACCATTATTTCAATTCAATTCATGATCCCAGTTTATTAATCAAGAACACGAATGTAGTATTAATCACCTCTCGATGCACTAATACCGTATTAACATAAATTCACAATTAAGATAGAAACACATTAAAAACCTTATTCAACTAACTCACTATATCTCTATGAGAATTACAATTAAAGAAGGTTTAAGAATAAGTTCTTTATCAGATTACATGGGATGTCAAGCATATCTTTACCTTAACATTTATCAAGATTTTGCTATTCACAAAATTTATGAACACATGCTATATCAACTAGGTCTAGATTTGAATATCCTCTCTCGATTCCATATAAATCCACAAAGAATTGTTGATCAGGCAATTCATATATTCAAGCTCAAATCAATATAGATAAACTGAAAATAGCTTATTAAATTGGAAAACCAAGGTTACACAATCATCGTTCCACTTAGAGATCCATTATAAGCCTAACTAGTAATTTAGCCCATAACTAATGAATTAAATACTGAATAAATAAAAGAAAACATCATCCCAATTTACAGAAGACAGGAATTAGAGAAGAATAATAATACACCACCCTTCTCACCCTTCGATTATGAAATCTTTGTGAAATTATTTCTCTTCTTCGTTCCTCCAAGCCCTTGCTCTTCACAATCCTTCTCCAAATAAGTCTCTCCTCCTTGATTGAATGAATCGCTCTAAGTATTCCTTGATCAGCATTTATCTCCTCTCCCCTCATACCATGACTCCTAATCCACTTCTAATTTCTGCCCAAGAAAGACTCCCCCAATTTGCAAAGACTTCCCCCAGTCAAGTTCCCGCACCAGCGCAGTCCGCGTTGGCCTTAACATCTCCGCAGCGTGCTCCGCGCTAGCCCACCAGCAGCTTGCCACGCTCCAACGCGGTCCGTGCTAGCTTGCTTCTTAACATAGCACGCTCCGCGCTCGGCCAGCAGAAACTTACAATGTTGCTCGAAACGTCCTCAAATGCTCCCATTCGCTGGATGAGTCTGAATTACCTAAAACAAACGTAAGCCTCATCAAAAGTATCATAGAAATACCCAAAAATTAACAATATAACAAGCCAAACGAACATAATTCATAGGTTAAAAACCTACTCATCAAATTCCCCCAAACTTGAACATTGCTTGTCCTTAAGCAAGAATGCAATTCAATGCAATGCATCTAACAACTAAATTACGAATCCAGAATTAAGACAATAACGATGATTTGCTCATACGGCCTCAGAAAAATGAGTAAACAAACACACTTCATATCAAAATCAATAAGCATTCACTATCAATCCGTACATCTTACCCTGTTATAACTAATACAACGTGTGTGTGCGTAACACCCATGCTAACTGATACTGAATCAAACTCAGTTACATAACCAGTTTCTTATCAGGAATCATACAGTATAAACTCAAAAATTCAAAGATAAACAAGTTCTAGCATTAGCTCAATACCAAGATTCAGGTTCTGAGAAGAGTATTCATGCTCACTTTCTTACTCTTTTTTTAGATATAGATGGTTGGTGAGTGCGTTTTACGCTCCATCTCACGCTTGCGTTTATGGGGAGTATTTCTTCTCAACCCACCACAAGACTCAACTAACTTCCAACATTTCTATTTTTTTTAATAATATAGCTTATATACCCCAATCTTCCCCCAAGCTTAGGTTCATACCTATCTTTTTCACTTTCTCATTTATACTAGCACTATCGTTTAGAAAATCTTTATGTAACAATTTGAACTAATCCATTAACATAGATGTTCTTAAGTGTTATCTGTATTATACTAGTTTCAATCAGAATAAGATCCACATCATAATAGAATTTGCATAAAGATTCTTATACTAAGTGAATTACTCGTCTGCATCATTTCAATTTCACCATTGGCCAATAATCACATATACGATCTAAAACTGGATTCATGCGACTATATGTAAAACTTTTTTTATATAGATACTAAGTACTAGCATGCGACGTATATAATAAAACCTAATCCCCCAAACTAATATCAAGGAATGCCCTCATTACGTGAAATATGCTCAATTTTTTTTAAAAACTGAGGACTTCCCCAAAAACGCGTTACTGCTCATCCTCCGAAGGAGAGTAAGCTGGCAGGATAGGAGGAATATGCATAACCACCGGTTGAGCATTAGAATTGCAAGGAGAAAATGCCTCAGCAAGCGTAGTGAATGCATTTACATTGTACTGATGCATTAAATCTTGACGTTCGGCCAACCACATAAATTGATTCCTTGGAACCCGAGTTTGTTCCGCACTAACTGAGGGTGATGGTTGGCGGATCATGATGTAACCTTCACCACGCGGGTGTGATTGCGCCTCATCCTATGCTTTGTACCTCTCAATAGTGGCATGGTCAATTATGGCCGTTGGTTGTTGTATTGGCTCAGTAGGTTGCCACTATACTCTAGCTTTCCGGCTTAAGTCTGTAATTAGGAACCCATGAAGCAAACCACCTGTAGTACTCCCATGTAATGCCTGGTCAATTGGTTCTTGAATACACTCCCCCACATCAACATCGTAAAATGCAATTGAATTGTCCATATGATAGTGGTGGTGAACAATCCCATACAAAAGCTTAGCCCGTGCCTTTGTAACATCAGTTTGATGGCGTGTGGGCATTAGACGAGCACATATAAATGCATTCCATGCTTTACCATATCGACTGATTGCTGCTTGAGAAAAACTTATCTTTTCATTCGTTCTGGCTTGAATTACCCATTGGGTCCCAAGTTTGCATAATTTGGCAATCAATTCGTCCAACTCCGGCAACCCATCTTCATACCGGTCATCTTGTGGTGTCTCCAACCCAAAATAAGCATTGATAGCATCGGCATAAAACACCACCGGTTTGCCCTGAACCATGGCGACATGATTGACATGTTCCATTGCATTAGCATAAAACTCCTTAACTATGTTGATTACTGCTGGGAGTGGTTGTTCTACTAGCTGAAACCAGTTACGTTCTACAATTTGTAGAGCCATGTCTCCATCCAAATTCGTATTTGGCTTCAATCATCTTTCTAGCGCCAAATTCTTCTTGTCGATGGAGGTCTTGAATCTTTCTGCGACCCTTTCACTGATAAATTTAGTATGGTCATATGCAGGCCGAGTCGTGGAGGATGATGCCCGTTGTTGTTTGTGGGAAGATATGTTGTTTTCGGTGTAATTAAACACAAGAAGTTGGTTCTAGACTTTTATCAAACATGTGGTGAACGGACTGATTGTTTCCCCCAAACTTGGATGATTGATGTTACTTTGCTAGCCAAATTGTTAAAAACACAGCACCCACTCCTTGGGTATTCAAATCCCCAAATTTTCCACTCAATTTGATGTCAAAACAGAAAATTTTGTGAGGGATGAAGAGAATTAGCTTACCTTTAAGAAGATGAAGAGGAGTCCCAATTTGTATGAAATTGTGCAAGGGGTGGATTAGATTTAGGATTTGAATGATGTGTTTGAGCTTTGTAATACCATAACTTCTAGGATAATGGGGCTTCATATAGATAGTTGGAAACCAACGTGGGTTGGAGTTGGGAATTGGAAAGGTTAGTGGGATTGGAAATTGAAAAGGAGAATGAGTGTAAAGATGGTGTAAATGGAAGTTATGGGGAATATGAAGTGCAATAGAATTGGGAGATGTGTGGAGTTTGCATGTAATGAGGAGAGATGTCTTGATTCGGTTTATAACACGTAGCTCCAACTGTTCAGAATCTGCTAGTCCCGAGTAGCGCGGTCAGCGCTGGTTATGAACAAGGCATAGCGCGCCCCACGCTTGGTATACAGAAGTTACTGGAATGATGGCGCGGTCCGCGCTGGACGTAGGCTTGATGTAGTGCTGTCCGCGCTGTGTATCCAGAAGGAGAGGGTTGGTTCAGCGCATTCTACGCTAGGGGATCAACGTCTTTGACGCGGTCAGTGCTGGGCTGGCAGATGATGCTGGAGTGCTAGCGCGGACTACGCTTTGTTTATTCTTTGTGTAGCGCGGTCAGTGCTGGGCTGGCAGTGGCTGTTTGTTCTTGAACTTCCTGCAAAACATGTAATTCTCTGATTAAAACGTGTACTTAACTCGATTAGAAACCAAATATACTAATAATTAAGATGAATAGTTTAGACCTTGGGTTGCTTCCCAAGTAGCGCCAGTTTTAGCGTCGCTAGCCCGACGGTGCCTGTTGCATCATTACGTGTCAGTGAGAGTAATGTTGATAGCATCCCAGTTTGCATCTCTGCCCCAGTAATGCTTTATCCGTTGTCCATTGACTTTGAATGTCTCCAGTGGATTTCGGCTGTAGAGTTCGATTGCACCATGTGAGAACACTATTTTGATGGTGAATGGTCCCGACCACCTTGACTTAAGCTTTTCGGGGAACAACCGCAATCGTGAGTTAAACAACAGTGCCGATTGCCCCGGCTCAAAAGTTCAGTGCAAGATTTTCTTGTCGTGCCATTTCTTGACATTCTCCTTGTATAGTTTAGCGTTTTTGTATGTCTGAAGTCAGAATTCATCGAGCTCGTTTAGATGTAGCAACCTCTTTTCCCCCAGAGCTACTTGATCGAAGTTTAGTTTCTGAATGGCCCAGTAGGCCTTGTGCTGTAGCTCGACTAGTAGGTGACACACCTTTTCGTACAGCAGTTGATATGGTGACATCCCTATTGGTGTTTTATAAGCAGTCCGGTATGCCCATAATGCATCATCTAACCAGAGCGACCAATCCTTTCGATTCAGGTTCACCTCTTTTTCTAGAATTTTCTTTACCTCTCTGTTCGAGACTTCAGCTTGCCCACTGGTTTGGGGATGATAGGTTGTTGCCACCTTGTGGTTGACCCCATACTTTGCCAAGAGGGCTGTAAATGATTTGTTACAGAAGTGACTACCTTCGTCACTTATGATAGCTCTTGGCGTGCCAAACCTCGCAAAAATATTTTTCTATAAGAATTTTACCACCACCTTGGCATCGTTAGTCGATAATGCTACTGCTTCAACCCATTTTGACACGTAATCCACTGTTAGCAAAATATACTGATTTGACCATGAAGAAGGAAATGACCCCATGAAATTGATCCCTTATAAATCGAAAATCTCGACTTCTTAGATCGTTTGTAGAGGCATCTCATTTCTTTTTGAAATGTTGCCCACTCTTTGACATCTATCACATGTTTTAACAAAATGGTGGGCATCCTTAAATAGTGTAGGCCAATAAAACCCAGATTGGAACACCTTCGCTGTTGTCCTCTCACTACCATAATGTCCGCCATACGCAGATAAGTGACACTCATGCAGAATGTTCTTCATTTCACTGTAGGGCACACACCTTCTAATCATTTTGTCGGCGCACTTCTTAAACAAATACTGTTCGTCCCACATGTACCATTTCACATCATGAAGAAATTTCTTTTTCTGGTGTCTTGTGAGATCAGGTGGAAGAACGTTGCTCACAAGATAATTCGCATAATTCGCATACCAAGGAAATTCTGCATTTATTCCAAATAGTTGTTCATCCAGGAATGATTTATTGATTTCACACTTGTCCTCTTTCAATTTCCCTTGGTTTTCTAGCCTAGACAAGTGATCGGCTACCTGATTCTCCGTCCCCTTTCTATCTTTTATTTTGAGATCAAACTCTTGAAGTAGGAGAATCCATCGGATAAGGCGTTGCTTAGCATCTTTTTTCGCAATTAGGTACCGAATAGCCGAATGGTCCGTGTAGACTATCACCTTAGTTCCGATCAAGTATGCCCGAAATTTATCGAACGCATACACCACTGCAAGCAATTCCTTCTCCGTAGTTGTATAATTCATTTGAGTCTCTGTGAGCGTTTTGATTGCATAATATATAGCGTGAAATACCTTCTCTCGGCATTGACCCAACACAGCCCCAACCGCGTAGTCACTCGTATCACACATCAACTCGAAAGGCATAATCCAATCCGGTGCGACGATTACTGGGGCTGTAGTCAACTTCTTTTTCAACAACTCAAAGGCTGACTTGCAACTTTCGTCAAAACTAAAAATAGTATCCTTCTCTAATAGACTGCATAGAGGCTTGGCAATTTTTGAGAAGTCCTTTATAAATCTCCTGTAGAACCCAGCGTGTCCCAGAAAACTTCTAATACCTTTAACTGAGCTCGGTGGAGGCAATTTCTCGATTATTTCCAGCTTCCTTTTTCGACCTACAATCCTTGAGCCGATACCTTGTGGCCCAAAATTATCCCTCCTTAACCATGAAGTGACATTTTTCCCAGTTAAGCACGAGGTTCATATCCTTGAAGCGCTGTAATACCATTACCAAATTCCCTAGGCAAGTATCAAAGTTGTCCCCATAGACAGAAAAATCGTCCATGAAGACCTCAACATTTTTCTCCACTATGTCTGAGAAAATGGCCATCATACACCGTTGGAAAGTTGCAGGTGCATTGCATAACCCGAATGACATCCTCCTGAATGCAAATGTGCCGTAAGGGCATGTCAATGTCGTCTTTTCTTGATCCTCCAGAGTGATGACTATCTGGTTATAGCCTGAGTACCCATCAAGTAAACAGTAATATACATGTCCCCCAATCTATCCAACATTTGATCAATAAAGGGCAGCGAGAAATGGTCTTTTCGAGTTGCTTTGTTCAATTTTCTATAATCCATGCAAACCCTTCATCCTGTCACTGTTCTAGTTGGTATTAACTCGTTGTCCTCATTCTGCACCACTGTCATTCCTCCCTTTTTCGGCATGCACTGGAATGGACTAACCCACTTACTGTCGAAAATCGTATAGATGATACCGGCATCCAACCATTTTAAAATTTCCTTCTTCACAACTTCCTTCATAATAGGGTTAAGTCGTCGTTGTTGCTCCACCGTTGGTTTTGCTTCATCTTCCATCAAAATTTTGTGCATGCAAAATGAAGGGCTAATTGCCTTTATATCTGCAATCGTCCACCCAATCGCTGATTTGTGTTCCCTAAGCACCCTCAGCAACTTCTCTTCCTGCAATTCGTTAAGTGCAACAGAAATAATCACAGGTAAAGAATTTGAATTGCCTAAATACGCATACCTGAGGTGTTTAAGGAGTGGCTGAAGTTCCAAAGTTGGTGGCTCCTCCAATGACGGTTTTAATTTTTCTGTGGTTGTCTCCTCCGTGTGCAAGGGTTCAAATGGTGCTTTAAATCGGCTCACTCGTGGCAACAAATCTAGCATCTATAAGTAGTCCACAAATTCTAGCTCATCGAACTCTTCATCCCCCAATAAAGTTGTTTCTAACGGATCGTTGACCAAACTCTTGCTCATATCTTCACTGATGATTTGCTCAATTAAATCCATTCGAAAACATTCTTCCTCATCCGTGGGGAATTTCATGGCCTTGAACACATTGAATTTTATCTCTTGATCTTGGACCTTCATAGTCAGTTCTCCTTTTTGTACATCTATGAGTGTCCTACCCGTGGCCAAAAATGTCCTCCCTAGGATAATTGGGATATTCTTATCCTCTTCAAAGTCCAAAATGATAAAGTATGCGGGGAATATAAACTTATCCACTTTCACTAAAATGACCTCCACTATGCCTCTCGGATATGTGACTGACCTATCCGCCAACTGTAATGAGATATTTGTAGGTCTTGGTGCGGGCAAACCCAATTATGTGTATAATGACAATGGCATAAGGTTTACACTCGCCCCCAAATCACATAAACACTTGCTGAAATGCATATTCCCGATCGTGCATAGAATAGTAAAGCTCCCCGGGTCCTTGAGTTTTGGTGGTAATTTCTGCTGTAATACTGCACTACACTCCTCGGTTAGTGCAACTGTCTCAAAATCTTTCCATTTATTTTTCCTTGACAGAATCCCTTTCATAAATTTTGTGTAGCTCGGCATTTGTTACAGGGCTTCTGCAAATGGTATGTTGATCTGAAGTTTCTTGAACACTTCCAAAAACTTTGCGAATTGCTTGTCTAGTTTCTGTTTTTGGACCCTTTGTTGAAACGGTGGTGGTGGATAAATAATTGGCTTATTGTTTAAATTTGTTCTCTCACTCTGTTTATCCTCACCCTTGCTTCTTTCAATTTTGCAGCTATCATCAACTTTTTCATCTGGAGTCACGAAATTTTCTACTTTAATACCCTCAAGTTGTTTCCCACTCTGCAATGTAATTCCCTGACACTGTTCATGGTTACCCTTCGGATTTCTCTCAGTGTCACTTGGTAACGTCCCTTGTGGTCTATTATTCAATGCCAACACAATTTGTCCTATTTAATTTTCTAAAGTCTTGATAGCCATCTCTTGTGATTTCATTGCCATTGCTTGATTTTTCATTGCTGCCTCATTGCTAGTTATGTACTTCGACACCATTTCCTCGAAATCTGATTTCTTTTCCTGATGTTGAACCGGTTGTTGGTGACTCCGAAAACCTGGGGGATATGATGGTCGTGGAGCTTGATTTTGCTGATTATTTCTCCACGAGAAATTTGGGTGGTTCCTATTCCCCTTGTTGTAGGTGTTTTGGTATGTATTCTGTGGAATTCTGTTATAGCTACCTATGAATTGGACGGATGCTGGATTAATTGCGCACTGATCTGTAGGATGATCACCCGTACACAATTCGCATACTACCGCAACCTGCTGTACTTGAGCCCTTGTCATAGCATCCAACTTCTTGGACAGCGCAAAAATATGTGCTTGTATAGTTGTCACCCCATCTACTTCTAAAATCACAGCCGCCTTTTCCTGTGTCATTCTTGCTGTGGGCCACTGGTAGTTATTGGCCGCCATGGTTTCAATCAAATTGTAGGCTTCGTCGTAACTCTTAGCCATGAATGCTCCGCCCGACGCTACATCAATACTTATTCTGATATTCCCATGTAGTCCATTGTAAAAGGTGTTCATTTGCAGCCACTTCGGCAATCCATGATGAGGGCACTTTCTGAGTAACTCTTTGTATCTCTCCCATGCCTCATATAGCGACTCCCCATGTTGCTGCTCAAACATCATTATCTCGTTCCTCATCTTTGCAGTTTTCGCCGGTGGGAAGAATTTGGCAGGAATTTCTGAGCTAAGTCCTCCCATGTAGTAATCGATCTAAGCAGTAGAGAATGCAACCAACTCTTTTCCTTGTCCCATAGAGTGAATGGGAACAAGCGAAGTCTCACTGCATCATCTGATACCCCATTGTACCTAAAGGTGTCGTAATTCTCCAGAAAACTGACTAGATGTTCATTCGGATCGTCATTCGCCAATCCCCCAAACTGAATTGAATTCTGAATCATTTAAATCATCCCAGGCTTAATTTCAAATGTGTTAGCGGCTATTGCGGGCTTGGTCATGCTTGACTGCAGTTCAGTCACCTTGGGTGTGGCGAAGTCCCTTAACACTTTCTGATCTTCGGCTGCCATTTCCTCTTCCTTCTCAGATGTTTTAAATTCTTGCCTCGTTTCCTTGATCCACTTACTTAACCTTTGAAACCTTCTCTCGATGTCATCCTCAAAAGGAAACAAGTCTGGATTTTTGGACCGAGTTTGCATAAACTGCTTCCAACACCTGAAATAAGAAGAACAAAACAAAAATAAAAATGTCTAAGTAAAACTGGATTAATTAAACTGATATTGTAAAACTATTACGATTTATACTAAATGTTCCCCGACAACGATGCAAAAAACTTGTTGGGTAAAATCTAATTACACACAACACGCAAGTATACGTGGTCAACAAGTAATACAGTGAAAGTAGAGTATCATTCCCACAAAGACAATTTAGTAAGAAACTTAACTTCACAATTATCAATTTTCTATTAATCCTAATTTTATTAAACTATCCAATTCAATTATTAATAATTATAGAAACTAAATTAAAAACAAATAAACTACCACAAACCAATCACCAATATCAAAATCTGGAAATTTCAAATAGTTAATAAAGAATTAGACTTACGATTTTACCCTGAGCTTCACTTTGATTTAAACACCTTTATTCCAATTCAATTCACGATCCCAGTTTATTAATCAAGAATAGGAACGTAGTATTAATCACCTCTCGATGCACTAATACTGTATTAACATAAATCCACAATTAAGATAGAAACACGTTAAACACTTTAATCAACTAACTCACTATATCTCTATGTGAATTACAATTAAAGAATGTTTAAGAATAAGTTCTCTATCAGATTACATGCGATGTCAAGCATATCTCTACCTTAACATTCATCAAGATTTTGCTATTCACAAAATTTGTGAACACATGCTATATTAACTAGGTCTAGATTTGAATATCCTCTCTCAATTCTATACATATCCACAAAGAATTGTTGATCAGACAATTCATAGATTCAAGCTCAAATCAATATAGATAAACTGGAAATAGCTTATTAAATTGGAAAACCAAGGTTACACAATCATCGTTCCAATTAGAGATCCATTATAAGCCTAACAAGTAATTTAGCCCATAACTAATGAATTAAATACTGAATAAATAAAAGAAAACATCATCCCAATTTACAGAAGACAGGAATTAGAGAAGAATAATAATACACCACCCTTCTCGCCCTTCGATTCTGAAATCTTCGTGAAATTATTTCTCTTCTTCGTTCCTCCAAGCCCTTGCTCTTCACAATCCTTCTCCAAAATAAGTCTCTCCTCTTTGATTGAATGAATCGCTCTATGTATGCCTAGATCAACATATATCTCCTCTCCCCTCATACCATGACCCCTAATCCCCTTCTAATTTCTACCCAAGAAAGACTCCCCCAATTTGCAAATACTTCCCCCAATCAAGTTCCCACACCAGCGCAGTCCGCGCTGGCCTTAACATCTCCGCAGTGCGCTCCGCGCTAGCCCACCAGCAGCCTACCACGCTCCAACGCGGTCTGCGCTAGCCTGCTTCTTAACACAGCCCGCTCCACGCTCGGCCACCAGAAACTTGCAATGTTGCTCGAAACGTCCTCAAATGCTCCCATTCGCTTGATGAGTCTGAATTACCTACAACAAACGTAAACCTCATCAAAAGTAACATAGAAATACCCAAAAACTAACAATATAACAAGTCAAATGAACATAATTCATAGGTTAAAAACCTACTCATCAATTAACCTTGAACCAGGTACAAAACCCATTTCTAAAACCTCATATCGAATAGCTCCTATTAAGCTTTAGGAGTTAAAGGTCCAACTACAGGAGTTGTTTGACATCGGTTTCATTCGTCCTAGTACATCTCCTTGGGGTGCTCCTGTTTTATTCGTAAAGAAGAAAGACGGAAGTATGCGACTTTGTATTAATTACCGGGAATTGAACCATGTCACCATCAACAATAGGTATCCACTACCTCGCATTGATGATATGTTCGACTAGTTGCAAGGAGCACAATTCTTTTCAAAGATCGATCTCGTTCTGGATATCATCAGCTGAAGATTAAAACTGAGGATATTCTAAACACTGCCTTCAGAACTCGGAATGGGCATTATGAATTCTTAGTCATGTCTTTTGGATTGACTAATGCTCTTGTTGCTTTCAAGGATATGATGAACCGTGTGTTCAAAAAATATTTAGATCAGTTTGTTGTCATCTTTATTGATGACATCCTCATCTATTCCTAAAGCCGTGAAGATCATGAGCGCCATTTGAAGCTGGTCCTTCAAAGGCTTTGTGATAACAAGCTATATGCCAAGCTAAAGAAATGCGAGTTTTGGCTTGAGGAAGTAGCATTTCTTGGGCACGTGGTGTCAAAAGATGGAGTATCTGTTGACCCGATAAAGATTGAAGCAATAAAAAATTGGGAGCAACCGAAGTCGGTGACCGAAGTACGTAGCTTTCTGGGCTTAGCTTGTTATTATCGGAGATTCGTGGAAGGATTTTCTTGAATCGCTACTCCGTTAACTCAGTTGACTAGTAAAGATACAAAATTTGTATGGAGCGAGGAATACAAAAAGAGTTTCAAAGAACTTAAGAGGAGACTCATTTCGGCACCTGTTCTGACAATACCATCTGGTTCGGATGGATTTGTTATCTACAACGATGCTTCAGACAAAGGGTTAGGATGTGTTCTCATGCAACATGGGAAAGTCATAGCCTATGCTTCACGACAACTCAAACAATATGAGAGGAATTATTTTACTCATGATCTGGAGTTGGCAACAGTCATTTTCGCGTTGAAGATCTGGAGACACTACCTGTATGGGGAGAAAGTGGAGATCTATATAGATCATAAAAGCCTCAAATATTTTTTCACCAAAATGGAACTCAACTTGCGACAATGACGTTGGCTCGTGTTATTGAAAGATTACGACCATACCATCCAATATCATCTTGGAAAAACAAACGTGGTAGCTGACGCATTGAGTAGAATATTATATGCGGGTATGAGTGCGATGTTGTTAACACAAAGGCCCATTTTGTATGACTTGCAAAGGATAAAGATAGAGGTAAAGGCTCAAGTACCCACGTGATGATATCAAATATATGAGTAGAACCGACTTTAATCGATAAAGTTAAAGCTTCTCAAGCTACGGCCCTGGAGCTGATGTGTATGAAGAAGAAAGTGCAAGAAGGTGTTATTCTAGAAGCAAGAATCGACGAAGAAGGAATACTTCGAGTCAACTCCAGACTTTGTGTTCCTAACGATTCTGACTTGAAGCATAGAATCATGATGGAGGCACTCAACACACCATTTGTAATCCATCCTGGGAGTACCAAAATGTATCATGATCTTCGACATACATTTTGGTGGAGCAATATGAAGAGAAAGATCGCGGAGTTTATCTCAAGGTGTTTATCTTGTCAACGTGTAAAGGCGGAGCATCAAGTGCCAAAGGGTCAATTGCAACCACTTGAGATTCTAAAATGGAAGTGGAAAAACATTACCATGGATTTCGTTACGGGTCTTCCTAAGATTTCTCAAGACATAGATACGATTTGGGTTATTGTTGATAGATTAACCAAGTCTTCTCATTTATTGCCGATACGGGAGACTTATTCCCTTGAACGTCTTGCTTGTATGTATGTGAATGCGATTATGAGATTGTATGGCATGCCAGTATCCATAGTTTTGGATCGTGACCCAAGATTCACTTCACGAATTTGGGTTAGCTTGCAGAAAGCTATGGGCACGGATTTATAATTTAGTTCAGCATAGCATCCTTAAATAAACGGGCAATCAGAAAGGACTATTCAAACTCTTGAAGATCTATTAAGACTCTGTGTCCTACATTTCAAAGGGAGTTGGGATAAGTACCTACCATTGGTGTAATTCTCCTACAACAACAATTATCAAGCAAGTATAGGCATAGCTCCATTCGAAGCGTTGTATGGACGAAAGTGTCGCTCTCCAGTATATTGGGATGAGGTGGAAGAAGTAATGATGTTAGGACCAGAGTTGGTACGAATGACTACAGAGAAGATCCAAATGATCCGACAACGTATACAAACGGCACATAATCGACAAAAGAGTTATGCGGATCTTCATCGAAAGGACGTGGAAGTTAATATTGGGGATCATGTACTGTTACGTATTGCTCCATGGAAGGGAGTTACAAGATTTGGGAAGAGAGAAAAGCTCAATCCATAATTTGTTGGTCCATTTGAGATTCTTGATCGAATAGGAAATGTGGCCTATAGACTCGCATTACCTCCAAGCATGTCTCGTGTTCATAATATTTTTCACATATTTATGCTTTGTAAATATGTGAAAGACCCAAACCACATTATTGAGTTAGAACCAGATGAGATAACCGAAGATTTAACGTACGAGGAGGTACCTGTCAAGATCTTGGATAGAAAGGAGCATGTTCTACGCATAAAGATTATACCACAAGTCAAAGTTTTGTGGAGGAACCATGCTAGTTAGGAAATGACCTGGGAGTTGGAATAGAAAATGAAAACGAGGTATCCTCACCTTTTCAAAACATCAGGTACGTACGTCAATTTCGAGGACGAAATTTCATAAGGAGGGGAGGTTGTAAGACCCCGACTTTTTATAAATAAAATCGAATTTCCTCTAATTATTATTTTGAGTAATAAGGTGTTAATTTGATATAATGCTTTGGTTATGGGTGAAATATGAAAATTTTACAAAATAAGCAAGTGGTTATAAAATATTCATTGTCGGGGAATATTCGTTTGGTCGTGAAATATTCTTACTGTCGGGGAATATTTGTACGACAGCGCAGCCATTTGTGGGCCCCATAACAGAAAATGGTCGAATGAAGAAAACTATAAGTTTGAGTATTTATAAATAACGGTGTAGTTGTTACCGTTAACACTGTTGAAATACCTGGTGGTTAAAATACAGTAATACGCGTGGTTGTACAGTAGCACACGGTATTGCACAGTATTTTTGGATTATTAATTCTTACGTAAGAAGGCACTACTCAATAATTGTTACTGTAATTTCTGTTCAATATTTTATTTTATTGATTCAATAATTACTACATTGATATTTTATATTATTGTTGTTTCAATAATTGTCACTGCACAGTATTTCTCATTATTAGATCAATAATTCACATTATTTGAATAATATTATTAGATAGTAGTATTGGTAATGTCTAAGGAAGTTCTGTCTAGGAAAGGGATTTGGTCACCTAATTGCGCGCTAGTAAGGAGAAATCCTTATCGAAAAGCTCCATCTTTCTTGGGAACGACCTGGTTGTTATAATTGTGATTCTGTAATATTATTTGTGAATAATTAATTATTAATTTATATGATAAGGAAATATTTATTTTTATGTGGATATAAATGAAGAAATTAATGCTGAGGTATTTTATCAGTATTTTGTCGGAATGGATGTATTAAAAATCGTCCATATATGGATTTCGGACATTTTCTGTTTAGAATTTGAAAAAACTTTCTTCTACAAAGTTGTAGAGAATTAAATTTCCTATGGAATGGACATAAAATTTGTATTTTTTTGATAAAATGGCTATTTATTATGAATTATTGAAGTTACTGATTATTATTTAAATTTAAAACATTTTGGAATTTTTTTACAATGGGTGGGCCCCACTTTTGATTGGTGAGAAATGTACTGAAATTTTATTTCAAAGGTGGTGTGCTTGAATAGTAGCAGGCAAAGCCATCAGGTAGCAGGTTAGTCTGCTTTGGCATTCTAAGCATTTTCCTATAAATATGGTGCTTAGTTAGAATTTTAAATCACACCAGAATCATAAGCTTTCTCTCTCTATATTATCGAGTGTTTTTGTGAGTATTTAAATACTTTTAGAGTTGATATTCAGTGCAAGTTTCCTTCAGCGTTATATCCGATATTTCAGGTAGAAATACTATTTTTTTGAGGTAAGGGATGTTATTTTCTTCATAAATGATGTTATTTCGTTCAATATCATTATGCTAAAATATTGGTATGAATATTATTATGGATTTTCTACCTTTTTGTGTTGGAGTTACTATTCACGTATGCGATACTATTTACGAATACGGCACTATTCATAGAAAAATAAAATTTTCTCTTCTTTATCCAAGATGTCTATTATGGTTACTATCTTTGATTGTATCCATATTTTGATCTTCATTCTTGAATTTTACTCCACTATGGTTTATTATGGAGTATTTTTGAACTTGGATTATCTAAAGTACGAATCCCTAACCTTTGTCCTTTTATCTCATTGAATTCCTTTCTTTAAAATATTTTTCATCATCCTCAGTCCTAAATAATGATATAACTGAATATCTTTGGCATGTAGTGCAAAGATGAATAATTACCTGATGAATATCTTTGGCCCGTAGTGAAAAGATGGACAGGTGTTGAGATAAACATGACCAACTGGTAATACAAATGAATATCTTTGGCCCGTAGTGCAAAGATGAATATTTGGTTCAAGATGTATATTGATTAATGTTACAGGGATAAAATATTGATGATGGACTTTTAAATTATAGAAGATAGTAGATTTCATTCTCTACTTAACTCTTCTAATGAATTGTTATTTTCGTTGCGAATATTGATATAAAACTTGTTGTCCATTATTTTTTATTTGATTTGTTGAAGGATAACGATAATTTGTTGTTCATTATCTTAGTCATAATATTTTTACTGGGCTAGTTGAGCTCACCCTTTTTCTTTTTGTTCCATTTTTCTTTTCAGGAGGCGAGAATATAGCGGAAACTAGTCGGGGTGTGGAGTAATGTTCCCAGTCAGTTGTTTTAGCAGTCCTCACTATTTTGTAAAATAGTGTTTCAATAATTGTAATGAGGACTTATTTGAGTTTGAATACTGTCTAGAAGACAATATTTGTATTTAAACTCACAGTATATGTGTTGTTGTATTTTGCACGACAATTGTAATAATGAAGTTGTAGTTGTTTTCTATACCATGTATTTAGCGACTCAGAATGGGTGATGTATACCTATTTTGGGGGCGTCACAACACTAGTCAGTTTAGCCTCGTTTAACCCCAACTTTTTATAGATAGACAGAGGCATTAGATTAATACTCTCTCCCAAATCACATGGGGATTTGCTGATGAACTGATCCCCTATTGTGCATGGTATAGTCAAACTCCCAGGATCCTTCAGCTTTGGTGGAAGCTTGTTTTGTAAAATTGCACTACATTCTTCCGTTAGTGCCACTATCTCGTAATCCCCCATCTTCCTCTTTTTGGACAAGATGTCCTTCATAAATTTTACATAGCTAGGCATTTGCTCCAATGCCTCTACAAACGGAATATTGATATGAAGCTTCTTAAACACTTCTAAAAATATTAAAAATTATTTTTTGAGCTTTTGTTTTTGCATGCGCTGGGAAACGGTAACTGTTGGATAGGAGGACTAGACTTGCTCACTATAGGGATTGGTTTTGTAGGTTCATCCTGTGTATTCTCTTCTCCCCCAGACTTATCACCAATTGGTTCCTTTACAGCCACTTCCTCTTATATTGTTGAAGTCTCCCCACCATTTTCATTTATTGTCCTTCCACTCCGGAGTGTGACAGCTTTTCACTGCTCCTTGCCATCCCATTTTTGGTTGACATCAGTGTCACTTGGCAATGTGCCTTGAGGACGACTGTTCAGAGAAGTTGCCAATTGTCCCATTTGGACTTCTAGATTCCAGATGGATGCCTTTTGGTTATTGCTCCTAGTTTCATTTTAAGCAATATATCTCGAAAGGAGATCTTCCAAACTGGGCTTTCTTTCCTACTGAGGTGGGGGTTGGTAAGAACTTTATGGCTATTGGTGGTATTGATTCTGAGCTTGGAAACTAGGAGGATTTAAATAATTTGGTCTGGTGGTAGATGGTTGTGCTTGGTTGCTGTTTGTGTTACTCCATGAGAAATTTAGATGATTTCTCAGTCCAGGATGATAGTGAGTAGGAAGATTGGAATTTTGCTGCCGCCTGTAGTTTGAAAAAAATTGAACTGATTCAGGTCTTATGGCACATTGATCAGTTGGGTGGCTCCCTGCACACAGTTCACATGGCACCACGACACTTTGTACTAATTTCACTCCTATGGTGTCGAGTCTTTTGGTTAGCACAACAACCTGAGTAGCTAATGTCGTGACTGAATCAACCTCATACACCCCTGCCACTGTCCTAGGTGCCTGCCTATCATTGGGCCATTGGTAATTGTTGGCAGCCATTCTCTCCACCAAGTCATATCCTTTTGCATGATGTTTTGACATGAAGGTCCCACCAGATACGGCGTCTATACTTGAACGAGTAGAACCATATAAACCATTATAAAAGGTCTTAATGGGAAGCCATTCTGGCAATCCATGGTTGGGGCATCTTCTTAGTAAATCCTTGAATCGTTCCCACGAGTCGTATAAAGACTCGGATTTAAACTGGATGAAGGATGTAATGTCATGTCTGAGCCTGGTTGTTTTTACGGGCGAAAAGAACTTCACCACAAATTTTTGAGCCAACTCAGCCCATGTGGTGATGGAGCTTGGCAGAAGTGAATGTAACCAACTCTTGGCCTTCTCCCACAGAGTGAATGGGAACAGTCGAAGTCTGATGGCATCATCGGACACTCCGTTGCCTTTAAATGTATCGCAGATTTCCAAGAAATTGATCAAATGATCGTGCTGGTCATCATTAGGCAATTCTCTGAACTGAACATTATTTTGGATCATTTGAATGGTGCCCGACTTGATCTCGAATTTGTTAGCTTGGATCACGGGCCTCAGAATGCTCGCTTATAAATCTGCAATATGGGGTATGGCATACTCCCTTAAAGATTTTTGAATCTCCTCAACCATAAAAACAGGAGTAGGTATGTCCCGAGCTTTTTCTCTTCTCAGTCGTCTATACGTTCTGTCTACATCGGGATCAAGAGGTATTATATTTAGAACCCTTCGAGCTGGCATACACAATTAAGACTACCTGAGAAGAAGATTAAGCAGATATATTAGTTCAAATTAAGATCGTATTGAATTAGTATTAATATTGATAAACAAATAATACTAAGTATTCCCGCCTATCACGCGGGTGACCCGGGTTCGATCCCCGACAGCTACACCAAAAACTTGTTTATCATTTTCACGATCAATAAAACATGTGCAAGTATACGTGGCCGAACAAGTAATACAGTGATAAGATAAGTGTCGTACCCACGAGGACAAAGTGTTAAAGCTAGTCAAATACTAAAATTAGAACAATACGGTCTTATTTAAACAAATGGTTAAAGATGGTGTGTTAAAAACAAAATGCTTAAAATAGCAAATTAAGAGATTGAGTTGCACAAGTAAGTCAAGCTAGGATCATAACTCCCCTAATGTGTCGCCTTATCTCCTAACTCTCCATTTTACTAACAAATCATGGGAATGGCCAACCGAGAACAGTAAGTACATATATGCCTCTTTCGACGGTCAAATGCACATCCCTTAGCTAAATGAATCACAATATTTCTATGGTGAAAATGACTAGACTAGGGTCATTAAGTTTAATCTCAATGGTTACACAAGAAAAATAGAGATATACCAATTTTTTTATGCAAAATATGCTCACATTCCCATAGGAATGGTCATAACATATGTTATTTGTATTTTAGGGTTGGATATTAACATCCATTTTTCAATATCCATTAATACCTATATCAATTCCTTTGTCAAGCAACTAACAAATAATCATGAAATACAACAACTGTGACGCCCCTAAATTTGGGTACTTTCAACCCACAGATATGGTTCTACACGGTACTCATATAAGACCCCAAATTATTAATAAATGAAATTTAAATTCCCTCTATTTATTATTTTGAAATAGTAAGGGTTAAATTGATTAATGAGGTTAGTTATGGGTAAAATGTGCAAATATTTCAAATAAGCAGGTGGTTATAAAATATTCATTGTTGTCGGAGAATATTCATTTGGTCGTGAAATATTCTTCCTGTCGGGGAATATTCGTACGATGGCGCAGTCTTTTGTGGGCCCCATAACGGAAAGCGATTAGATGAAGAAAACGACAAGTATAAGTTGTTTATAAATAACGGCGTAGTTGTTACCGTTATTACTGTTTGAATACCTGGTGGTTAAAACACAGTAATACGTGTTGTTGCACAGTAGCACACTGTATTGCACCAATTATTGATTCTTACGTAAGAAGGCACTACTCAATAATGGTTACAGTAATTACTGTTCAGTATTTTATTTTATTGATTCAATAATTACTGCGTTGATATTTTATATTACTGTTGTTTCAATAATTGTCACTACACAATATTTCCCATTATCAGATCAATAATTCATATTATTTGAATAATATTATTAGATAATATTATTGGCAATGTCTAGAAAGTTATGTCTAAGGAGAGGTTTGGTCATCTAATTGCGCGCCAGTAAGGAGAAATCCTTATTGGAAAGCCCCCTCTTTCCTGGGAACGGCCTGGTTGTTATAAATGTGATTCTGTAATATTATTTGTGAATAATTAATTATTGATTCATATGATAAGGAAATATTTATTTTATGTGGATATAAATGAGGGATATATTTTTGTGGTTAAAAATGAAGGAGTTAATGTTGAGATTTTTATCAGTATTTTTGTGGGAATGGAAGTATTAAAAATCAGGGTTTTTGAGATATTTTGCGGGGGTTATAATTTTTAATCCGACGTTGGATCGTGGTAATTTTTGGATATGTTATACATATATAAGTTGAGTATATGTCCACAAATTTTGAACCGTTAAAAATGAACGTATGATTTATTATGAATTTTACGAGATGACTGGTTCAGGAATTGTTGAATTTTCGGAGTTTATCATTTTGGTAGAAAATTCTAGAATTGGTGGGCCCCACTCTTGGTTGGTGAAGAAATGTGCTGAGATTTTTATTCAAATATGGTAGGCTTGAATAGTAGCATGTAAAGCCATCAGGTTGCAGGTTAAGTCTGCTTCGGCGTGCTAACATTTTTCTATAAATAGAGGGCTAAGTTAGAATTGAAAATCACACCAGAAACAAGTTTTCTCTCTTTCTCTCTCTAGATTATTGAGTGTATTTTTTGAGTATGTAGATACTTTGAGGGTTTCTATTCATCAGAGTAAGTTTCTTTCAGCCTTATACCAGTATTCCGACCAGAAGTACTGTCTTTACGAGGTAAGGGATGTTATTTTATTCGAAACTGATATTATTTCTTCAATATCATTATGCTGAAATATTGGTTGAAATTTTTTATCAAATTTAGAACTTTTCGCGTTGGGGTTACTATTCACGAGTTACTATTCACCGAAAAATGAAATTTTCTTCTTTTCGTCCAAAATATCTATTCTGGGTAATAGCTTTGATTGTATCCATGTTTTGATCATTCTTGAATTTTACTTCACTATGAATAATTATAAAGTATTTTTAGACATGGATAAATCGAAATACGAATCCTTAATATTTGTTATTTTGTTTCACTGGATTCGTTTCTTTAAGATATTTTTCATCATCCTCAGTCCTAAATGATGATATTACTGAATATCTTTGGCCTGTAGTGCAAAGATGAATGATTAACTGATGAATATCTTTGGCCCGTAGTGCAAAGATGAACAGGTGTTGAGATGAACATGACCGACTGGTGATACAAATGAATATATTTGGCCTGTAGTGCAAAGATGAATATTTGATTAAAGATGGTTATTGATTATTGTTACAGGGATAAAATATTGATGATGGACTTTTAAATCTTAGAAGATAGTAGAACTCATTCTCTACTTGACTACTCTAATGGTTTGCTGTTTCCGCTGCAGTTATTGATTTAAAACTTGTTGTCTATTGTATTCTATTAGATTTTTCCCTGTTGAAGACTAACGATAATTTGTTATGTATTATCTTAGTCATAATGTTCTTTACTGGGCTAGTTGAGCTCACCCTTTTCCTTTTTGTTCCATTTTTCTCAGGAGGCGAGAATGTAGTGAGTACTAGTCGGGGTATGGAATGATGGTTCTAGAAGTTATTTTAGTAGTCCTCACCATTTTTATGAAATAATGTATCAATAATTGTAATGAGGACTTATTTGAGTGTGGATATTGTCTAGATGATAATATTTGTATTTAAACTCACAGTTCTTATGTTGTAACAGTAAAGATGTAGTTATTTCTGTACCATGTATTTTGGCGACTCAGAATGGGTGTTGTATACCTATTTTGGGGGCGTCACAGTTGGTATCAGAGCTTAGGGATATGATCTCTGGCGGAGATCGGAGAATAGAACTAGGAGGGGAGAGACGAATAAATCCTTCGCTAGTGTGTCCTACCTAAGTTTATTTATTGGTCAGTCATAATATAGGGGTATTATGTGATTTGTTAATTTATTTAATTAACCCTTGTTTTATGGCAGTATTTGAGAATGTCGACTGAGAATGTTAACAGTGGAGTAAATGAGACCGTGGAGACACCGGTACTTACCAACGAGGAGAACGTGCAACAGGCTGGCAATGTTCCTCCTGTGAACAACACCAATGAGCAAATGATGAACGATGGAATGTTTAGAAGTTTTTTGCAATTCATGCAAAACCAGACGAGGGAGACTCGTGTTCAAAATACAAGAGGAAATGATAGCAATTCACGGTTTGTCACAGCCAAACAGTTCAAAGAATTGGGACCACCAGAATTTAAGGGAAAGCCGGATCCGATCATGGCGGAAACGTGGGTCAAGCAAATTACCAAGATATTCAATGTCTTGGGATGCACGGAGGAACAGAAGGTTCCATTCGCCACCTTTATGTTCCGTGGCGAGGCAAACTACTGGTGGGAGTCTGTGAAGCGTACCCATCCAGCCGCACTCAGCATGTCTTGGGAGACATTTCAAAAACTGTTCAATGACAAGTACTTTCCTAAAAGTATTCGTCATATGAAGGAGGTAGAGTTTATTAGACTGGAGCAGAATAACATGACGGTGTCTCAGTACGAGGCGAAGTTTGTAGAGTTGTCCAGGTTTGCATCTCATTTGGTGGAGAATGAGGAACGTATGACGAGGATGTTTCTGAGAGGTTTGAAACCCGGCATACGTCAATATCTCATTTCTCATAAATTTTCTCTCTATTCAGATGTTGTCAACAGGGCTCAATTATTAGAGCGAGATAACGAGTACGGTCAACTGAGGGACCACAACCAGGACCATATCGGTGACAGCAGTCATCAGAACAATGATAACCAGCGGAGAAAGAAAAATATAAACAAGAACGGCAACCACTCTGGTGGTAATCATGGCTATAAAAATAGAAGAAGCGAGTCGGGAGGAGATTTTAAAAAGAGAAGATTCAACAATGACAATACGAAGACGTCAGCACCAGCAGCAACTGGTTCCAAGGGAGGAGAACGACCACCGGTTATATGCTATAAGTGCGGAAAAGAAGGACATATCAGCCCAAACTTCCCACAACAGTTTAAGGTATGTTATAATTGTGGAAAGGAAAGAAATATCGCTCGAGATTGCACTGTAGCAAAACCAAGTCCAGCGGGGATGGTGACTCAAAAAGCTGTCCCAAAAAAGATAAAGTCGACGGTTCCTGGAAGAGCGTTTGTCGTGACTGGTCAACATGCGAGGAACCCAAACGAGGTGATCACGGGTAAGCTAATCATAAATTCATGCGAAGTTTATACCTTATTAGATACGGGTTCTACCCATTCTTTTATCTCTCCTACTTGTGTTCAACGTTTAAACTTGACTCCAGAGAAGTTAGACTTTGATTTATATGTGGAGACTCCGTTAGGAGAAACTTTCATCACATCCATTGTTTATAAATCTTGTTTGATCCAAGTCGGCACCATCACATTACCTGTTGACCTTATCTCTTTAAAGATATTTGCTTTTGATGTGATTTTAGGGATTGATTGGTTAACTACTCATCATGCCAAAATTGATTATTTTCGTAAGGTTGTTAGTTTTCATATTCCTAACCAACCTGTTGTACGAATTCAAACAACTAAGCCATTAAAATCAATCACTGTTATATCAAGCCATAAAGCCATTCGTTTATTAAAAAATGGATGTCAAGCTTTCTTAGCCCATGTTATGGATTTGAATAAAGACACGTCAAATTTGAATAATATTCCTGTTGTTATTGACTTTCCTGACGTATTTCCTGAAGAACTTCCCGGTCTACCCCTGGAACGCGAAATTGAATTCTTTATTGATCTTGATCCTGGTACAAAGCCCATTTCTAAAACCCCATATCGAATGGCTCCTATTGAACTTCAGGAGTTAAATGTCCAACTACAAGAGTTGTTGGACATCGATTTCATTCGTCCTAGTACATCTCCTTAAGGTGCTCCTGTTTTATTTGTAAAGAAGAAAGACGGGAGTATGCGACTTTGTATTGATTACCGGGAATTAAACCATGTCACTATTAAGAATAGGTATCCGCTACCTCGTATTGATGACCTGTTTGACCAGTTACAAGGAGCACAATTCTTTTCAAAGATCGATCTTCGTTCTGGATATCATCAGCTGAAGGTTAAAAATGAGGATATTCCAAAGACTGCCTTCAGAACTCGGTACTGGCATTATAAATTCCTAGTCATGTCTTTTGGATTGACTAATGCTCCTGCGGCTTTCTTTGATATGATTAACCGAGTATTCAAGGAATATTTGGATCAGTTCGTTGTTATCTTTATTGATGACATCCTCATATATTCCAAAAGCCGTGAAGGTCATGAGCATCATTTGAAGCTGGTACTCCAAAGGCTGTGTGAAAACAAGTTATATGCTAAGTTGAAGAAATGCGAGTTCTGGCTTGAGGAAGTGGCATTCCTAGGGCACGTGGTGTCAAAATATGAAGTATCTGTTGACCCGGCGAAGATTGAAGCAATACAAAATTAGGAGCAACCAAAGACGGTGACAAAAGTACGTTGCTTTTTGGGCTTAGCTGGTTATTATCGGAGATTCGTGGAAGGGTTTTCTCGAATCGCTACCCCGTTAACTCAGCTGACTCGGAAAGATATCAAATTCGTATGGAGCGAGGAATGCGATAAGAGTTTTCAAGAGCTTAAGAGGAGACTCATTTCGGCACCTGTTTTGACCATACCATCTGGTTCGGATGGATTTGTTATCTACAGCGATGCTTCAGGCAAAGGGCTAGGATGTGTTCTCATGCAACGTGGGAAAGTTATAGCCTATGCCTCGCGACAACTTAAAGAATATGAGAGAAATTATCCTACTCATGATCTAGAGTTGGCAGTAGTTGTTTTCGCGCAAAAGATCTGGAGGTACTATCTATATGGGGAGAAAGTGGAGGTTTATTCAGACCATAAAAGCCTCAAATATTTCTTCACTAAAAAAGAACTCAACATGCGGCAACGATGTTGGCTCGAGCTGTTAAAAGATTACGACCACACTATTCAATACCATCCTGGAAAAGCAAACGTGGTTGCTGACGCGTTGAGTAGAAGATCATATGTAGGAACGAGTGCGATGATGTCAAGTATACGCATAGAACCAACTTTAATTGATAAAGTTAAAGTTGCTCAAACCATAGACCCGGAGCTGATGCGTATGAAGAAGAAAGTGCAAGAAGGTGCTATTCCAGAAGCGAGAATCGATGAAGAAGGAATACTTCGAGTCCACTCCAGACTTTGTGTTCCTAACGATTCTGATTTGAAGTACAAGATCATGATGGAAGCACACAATACACCATTTGTAATCCATCCTGGAAGTACCAAAATGTATCGTGATCTTCGACATACATTTTGGTGGAATAATATGAAGAGAGAGATTGCAAAGTTTATCTCGAGGTGTTTAACTTGTCAACATGTAAAGGTGGAACATCAAGTGCCAAAGGGTCCGTTGCAACCACTTGAGATTCTGAAATTGAAGTGGGAACACATTACCATGGATTTCGTTACGGGTCTTCCCATGGTTTCTCAAGGCATAAATGCTATTTGGGTTATTGTTGATAGATTAACCAAGTCTGCTCATTTCTTGTCGATACGGGAGACTTATTCCCTTGAACGTCTTGCTCGTATATACGTAGATGAGATTGTGAGACTGCATGGCATACCAGTATCCATAGTTTCGGATCGTGACCCAAGATTCACTTCAAGATTTTGGGTAAGCTTGCAAAAAGTTATGGGCACAGATTTACGATTTAGTTCGGCATACCATCCTCAAACGGACGGACAATCAGAGAGGACAATTCAAACTCTTGAAGATCTAATAAGACTTTGTGTCCTAGATTTCAAAGGGAGTTGGGATAAGTACCTACCATTGGTGTAATTCTCCTACAATAACAGTTATCAGGCAAGTATAGGTGGGCCCCATTTGAAGCATTAAATGGACGAAAGTGTCGCTCTCCAGTATGTTGGGATGAGGTGGAGAAGCAACGTTGCTAGGACCAGAGTTGGTACGAATGACTACAGAGAAGATCCAAACGATTCGACAACGTATACAAACGGAACAGGATCGACAAAAGAGTTATGTGGATCTTCATCGAAAGGACGTGGAATTTGACATTGGGGATCATGTATTATTGTGTGTGGCTCCATGGAAAGGAGTTACAAGATTTGGGAAGAGAGGAAAGCTCAATCCACGATTTATTGGTCCATTTCAGATTCTTGACCGAGCAGGAAATGTGGCCTATAGACTCGCGTTACCTCCAAGTATATCTCGTGTTCATAATGTTTTTCATATATTTGTGTTACGTAAATATGTGAAAGACCCAGACCACGTTATTGAGTTAGAACCGATCGAGATAGCTGAAGACTTAACGTACGAAGAGGTACCTGTCAAGATCTTGGATAGAAAGGAGCATGTCCTACGCACAAAGGTCATATCACAAGTTAAAGTTTTATGGAAAAACCATGCTATTGAGGAAATGACCTGGGAGTTGGAAACGGAAATGAAAGCGAGGTATCCTCGTCTTTTCGAAATACCAGGTACGTACGTCAATTTCGAGGACGAAATTTCATAATGAGGGGAGGTTGTAAGACTCCAAATTATTAATAAATGAAATTTAAATTCTCTCTATTTATTATTTTGAAATAGTAAGGGTTAAATTGATTAATGAGGTTAGTTATGGGTAAAATACGCAAATATTTCAAATAAGCAGGTGGTTATAAAATATTCATTGTTGTCGGGGAATATTCGTTTGGTCGTGGAATATTCTTCCTTTCGGGGAATATTCGTACGACGGTGCAGTCTTTTGTGGGCCCCATAACGGAAAGCGATTGGATGAAAAAACGACAAGTATAAGTTGTTTATAAATAATAGCGTAGTTGTTACCGTTAATACTGTTGGAATACACGGTGGTTAAAACACAGTAATACGCGTTGTTGTACAGTAGCACACTGTATTGCACCAATTATTGATTCTTACGTAAGAAGGCACTACTCAATAATGGTTACTGTAATTACTGTTCAGTATTTTATTTTATTGATTCAATAATTGCTGCGTTGATATTTTATATTACTGTTGTTTCAATAATTGTCACTACACAGTATTTTCCATTATCAGATCAATAATTCATATTATTTGAATAATATTATTAGATAACATTATTGGCAATGTCTAGAAAGTTATGTCTAAGGAGAGGTTTGGTCATCTAATTCCGCTCCAGTAAGGAGAAATCCTTATTGGAAAGCCCCCTCTTTCCTGGGAACGGTCTGGTTGTCATAAATGTGATTCTGTAATATTATTTGTGAATAATTAATTATTGATTCATATGATAAGGAAATATTTATTTTATGTGGATATAAATGAGGGATATATTTTTGTGGTTAAAAATGAAGGAGTTAATGTTGAGATTTTTATCAGTATTTTTGTGGGAATGGAGGTATTAAAAATCAGGGTTTTTGAGATATTTTGCGGGGGTTATAATTTTTAATCCGACCGTTGGATCGTGGTAATTTTTGGATATGTTATACATATATAAGTTGAGTATATGTCCACAAATTTTGAACCGTTAAAAATGAACGTATGATTTATTATGAATTTTACGAGATGACTGGTTCAGGAATTGTTGAATTTTCGGAGTTTATCATTTTGGTGGAAAATTCTAGAATTGGTGGGCCCCACTCTTGGTTGGTGAAGAAATGTGCTGAGATTTTTATTCAAATATGGTAGGCTTGAATAGTAGCATGTAAAGCCATCAGGTTGCAGGTTAAGTCTGCTTCGGCGTGCTAACATTTTCCTATAAATAGAGGGCTAAGTTAGAATTGAAAATCACACCAGAAACAAGTTTTCTCTCTTTCTCTCTCTAGATTATTGAGTGTATTTTGTGAGTATTTAGATACTTTGAGGGTTTCTATTCATCAGAGCAAGTTTCTTTCAGCCTTATACCAGTATTCCGACCAGAAGTACTGTCTTTACGAGGTAAGGGATGTTATTTTATTCGAAACTGATATTATTTCTTCAATATCATTATGCCGAAATATTGGTTGAAATTTTTTATCAAATTTGGAACTTTTCACGTCGGGGTTACTATTCATGAGTTACTACTATTCACGAGTTACTATTCACCGAAAAATGAAATTTTCTTCATTTCGTCCAAAATATCTATTCTGGGTAATAGCTTTGATTGTATCCATGTTTTGAATATTCTTGAATTTTACTTCACTATGAATAATTATAAGGTATTTTTGGACATGGATAAATCGAAATACGAATCCTTAATAGTTGTTATTTTGTTTCACTAGATTCGTTTTCTTTAAGATATTTTTTATCATTCTCAGTCCTAAATGATGATATTACTGAATATATTTGGCCTGTAGTGCAAAGATGAATGATTAACTGATGAATATCTTTGGCCCGTAGTGCAAAGATGAACAGGTGTTGAGATGAACATGACCGACTGGTGATACAAATGAATATCTTTGGCCTGTAGTGCAAAGATGAATATTTGATTAAAGATGGTTATTGATTGTTGTTACATGGATAAAATAGTGATGATTAACTTTTAAATCTTAGAAGATAGTAGAACTCATTCTCTACTTGACTCTTCTAATGGTTTGGTGTTTCCGCTGCAGTTATTGATTTAAAACTTGTTGTCTATTGTATTCTATTAGATTTTTCCCTGTTGAAGACTAACGATAATTTGTTCTGTATTATCTTAGTCATAATGTTCTTTACTGGGCTAGTTGAGCTCACCCATTTCCTTTTTGTTCCATTTTTCTCAGGAGGCGAGAATGTAGCGAGTACTAGTCGGGGTATGGAATGATGGTTCTAGAAGTTATTTTAGTAGTCCTCAGCATTTTTGTGAAATAATGTATCAATAATTGTAATGAGGACTTATTTGAGTGTGGATATTGTCTATATGATAATATTTGTATTTAAACTCACAGTTCTTATGTTGTAACAGTAAATATGTAGTTGTTTCTGTACCATATATTTTGACGACTCAGAATGGGTGTTGTATACCTATTTTGGGGGCATCACAACTCATAACTATACATTCATTCCATCGAAACAACATCAAAATGATTGTATTTACTACACTCTTATTACAATAGTAATGAATCCTTTACCAGGTTCTATAACAAAATACATTCTTTGTTTGTCATATTATAATTTATACAAATATACTAGTCTATTACAGGATACACTACTTATCCATCTTAGCTTTGCCTTTATCTTTAATAGAACCCTCAGTTCGTTCAACCTTTGTAACATTCCATATTTTTTAAATGTAAGTTATAAATATTTATTAATTTATATAAATATTTATTGGATATGTTTATTATTGAATAAGTAATTGTTCAATTTGATTGAGTTTATTTAGTTAATTATTTATTTGCTAAATAATTAATGTAATTAGTTAATTATTTATTTGTTAAATAATTAATGTGTTACGTGGATTGAGTTATGTGATTAAGTAATTTATTTAATTGTTATTACAGAATGTTTGACAAATAACTATGTTATAAAGAGTTATTAAATTAAATTAAAGTAATTTTAATTTAGTGTTGCCAAACAAGGTGTAAGTATATTAATTTTTTATTTTATAAATGGGTTGCCAAACAAGGCCTTATGGCTTTTAAAATTCTTGTTAATTTTAAATTATATTACTAATAGAATAAAACAAAAATATAAATAAAATATATTTATATTTATAAGATTATATGTTATATGTTTGGTAACTGATAAGATTAAATAGGCTTATTATTGCCATAACAGTTATTTTACGTGTATGATTTATCAGTTTTACGCTCAGTGTTAATACCTAGTCTATTGTGAGAGAATTAAGAAAAGAGAAAGGAAAAGTTCAGAGAGTTTGAGAAGAAGTCAAGTGCGTGATTTTTCAAAACAGATTTTGTTAACAAGGTTTTCTTAACAACAAAAGGTACGTGTTTATAACCTTAATATATATTTTACGGTATATTGTCTCTTTGAATTTGATAGTCGGTGTTCTTCTACTTCACTGTGTATAAGTTTTTACAAAATTCTTATAATCTATGTGTTGGTTATTGTTATACTAGCATATATATATTTGTATATAATTGTATGCTTAATATATAAATATGATGGTATGCAAAATTACGTATTCAAGAAATTGTTTTTTTTTACAGTGAAAACATGTGAGTACGAACTTGAGTGTAGAATTTATCAAATGTTATATATATATATATATATATATATATATATATATATATATATATATATATATATATATACACTAACTGAGAAATTGGACTATACATGGTAATTGGGATATATATTGGTATACTTGTATTTCAAAGGAATCAAAATTGGTTGATAACAGTGTAAATTTACATCCACTGTAAATTTATATTTCGTCAATGGAGTTTAATTTTTAAAACACAGTGTTTTCAAAGAATTAGTCTATGATAATGTTAATTAGTGGTTGGTAATTGGTATATGGATGATTGTTAACTTTCATGTGTAATTTTCATGAAGTTATATATGTTGTTGGATGTCATTGACCGTTAAAAATAAATTAGACAGTAGCTTTGCTCTTTCTTTCTGGGTTGGTTCTGTGAGTTGCGGCGCCCCAGCGTCAAAATTCACGCCCCAGCGCCAAATTTCGCGCCCTGGCTCCAAGGTTCGCACCCTAGCGCCAAAAATGGGCCAGTAGCTCGCGCCCCAGCGCCGTAGCTCGCGCCCCAGCGCCACTGTTCCGCGCCCCGGCGCCGGAAAAGTGTCCTAGTTGGGCAGTTTTGACCTCCTGTAGTAAAATGGCCATAACTTTTTCATACGAACTCCGATTGAGATAATTCAAGATGATTCGGAAAGAGGACGAGTAGACCTACAACTTTCATTCTTTAAGTTTTTTAATTTGAGGTCTGTAACAGTAGTCAAAATGGCCATCTTTAGGATTGTTGTGTATTTGGAGCCAATCGGAGGGCGTCGGGATGCACGAATGCAAGTGCAACCCTTTGGGTATTACTATAACTTAATGATAATGTGTTGGACATGTATTAGGATGTTGTATCAAGTTGTTAATGTACATGTGGTGCAATGGCATGATCATTTAAGTAGTTGTAATAAAGCTAAAAAGTAATGTTCATGAAAGATGTGATGTTGTTTAAACTTAAACTTAGTTAGTAGCCATACTAAGAGTAATAAAGGAACACATAAAGGTAATGTTAGTGTAACTAATGTGTATTGTCAATGCATATGGTATGTGTAGGACTTGGGGTGAACGTGAATAGTAATTGTTTAACCTACACACGAGGCAAGTTCCCTAACCTTTGCTACTTTATTATTCAGCAAGGTTACTTTTCACTGTTATGTTACACTTATGCAAGTTCTCTAACTCTACTTTTATAATTGTGCAAGTTTTCTTAACTCTAAAATTGTTATATTAGCATGCAAGTACCTTTAGTTTATCGTTCAAGTTATTATTTGTTGTGCATGCTTGATATTAAATTCTATGATTTAACCTTAGCTTAACGTTTTTCAAAGCAAGGTATGATAAGTTATTCAATTGTTATGCTATTAGATTATTCCTAAAGCATGAACTTAGAACGAAATGTTTATTCAGTATGATCATTCAATAACATAGTGTTATTATCTTGTATTCAACTAATCCTTAGTTGATGTCCGTTGAACTCCAAATTATCTTGAAAACTTATCCAAATCAAACTTACTTTGGTGCGGACTTGTATTATAAATACTGAGATGAACAACTCTTTTAATAGAGGTTTACGCTTAGCGTTAAAATGGTTGTGCACAATACATTGTACGAAGGGTTGATCCCCCTAAGTACGTGGAGTCCTTATAGTCTTATGACTGTTAAAGTTAAAGTTGAAAGATTACTTATAACTGTGGACATGATTCGTGGTCATTAGACCCTCAGTGAATGTTATAATTTTTAGAAAGTTAATAGAATATATTGTTCAGTTCTATTGAGCCTAATATTGGCAATTGATGTGAAAGTTTAAAGATTTACTTATTGTTATTTCAAGTGGGCCTTGTTTGCTCACTCTTGCCTGTAAAATTTCTTACAGCTAAAGTTGAAACGGGTGACGTACCTAGTACCAGTAAGGGAAAAGGAAAGATGAATACATACTGAAGACTTGTAATAGTTTTGATTACGTGAACACCAAATCTTGAGGTAATGAAGTACCAGGATTTGGGGGTGTCACAGGTTGGTATCAAAGCTTTAGGTTATAAACCTTAGGTGGGGGAAAAGCCCTAGGGAGTAACCTTTGAAAAGATAGTGGAGATTTCTTTTATTTAAGTTTAATCCTGTATGGGCAGGTTTTCTTTTAGTATTCAATTCTATTATGATTGGGTAGTTAGAAATGAATGTTTTGATTATGTGTTTATAACTTATGTGCTCGCGAGTGTCGAGTAGAATGATTAATAACTAAAACTTTAAAATTTTGTTGTCAGGATGACTAATGTCGGAGAATCTAGTCAGACTAGGGAGGAGGGACCTTAAATGCCTATAGAGGAGGAGCCTTGCGACATTCAAGTAGTTTGGGAACAACTACTGCCACGGGAGTCAGCCCCGTTGGTCACAGTGGTTTAAGATGAGGATGATGATGTGGAGACGTATGAGGAGGATCCCGTGGAGTTGCCACAGGAGGATGAAGATAACGAGGAAGAGGAAGAGGAGACTCCACTAACCTCGATGGCTGCTCGTATGTATGATGAGGTATATGACCGTAACGTGGAACTTCAGGACGCAGTTGAGGAGTTGCAGGAGATAATAGCTGAACAACAGACTGCAATGACACAGAAAGACGACGACATCCGGGATCGAGATGAACGTCTAACTAATGCTGAAGAGAAGCTGATGCAGACTGAAGGAGAAAAGGAACAACTGATCGAGACGGTCGTGGAACTGAAGAAAAAGCTGAATGAAGAAGCTACCAAGAGGGCGAGAGCTGAAGACGCATACGAGGAAGCTTATCAACGAACTGGAAGAGCAGTAAGGGACGCACAAGCAAAGAGGATGAAGATGGAAGATATGGATAAAGTATTCAATACCGTGATCAATCGAGCTCAAGATCGGGTCATGGGTTATCCAATTCAATTCGAGACTCTGCCATCATACGTGTTAGATCGCCGAACCATGTTCCGTGTTATGGAAGAAGAGCGTCAAAAGGCGACTGATTATCTTAATAGATCATCGTAGGAAATTTGTCTGTTTTGCAAGTAATAAGTGTTAAATAATGTGTAAATCCCGAGTGTTAAGTAACCATGGGATATGAGAATGATGATGTTGTCCTATAACTTTTGTAGTTCAGGAAAGGAATGTAAATGGTAGTGATGCTATTATTGTTATGTTTTTCGAAGTTATGATGAATAAATAAAAAGCTATTATTTTATTCAAAAGTATTATGTGGTTATTTTTTTTATGGAGACAAATTAGAAAATACTTAAAGAAGTTGGGTAATAGTCTAATAGATGTTTTTTTTTTCTTTTTCTAACAGAAAATGCCTCCCAGACGTGAACCACCCCGCCAGAGAACCAATGCGAGAATTAACAATAACGATGTTGAGGATAATCCCGTTCAACAACTAGTGACATTACTAACAGGAGCGCTGCAGAATCAACCTCAAAACCAAGGCACAACGTTTAAGGAGTTTAAGGCAGTCGGACCACCTGATTTTCGTGGGTCAATGAATCCGGTCGAGGCACAAACCTGGATTATGGAGATTGAGAAGATATTTGAAGTCGCTAGGGTAGGGGATGACCAGAAGACTGCTTTTGCAACATTCATGTTGAAAGCAGAAGCTAGTTATTGGTGGCAGGCCAATAAAACCCGGGAAGGACCAGGAGTGATGACTTGGGATAGGTTTAAGGAGTTATTCTTCAAGACCTACTTCCCAGAGAGTTCTAAGAGTCAGTTAGAGGTTCAGTTTCTGGAACTAAAATAAGGAGCGATGACGGTATCTGAGTATGCCGCAAAATTCAACGAATTGGCAAGATTTGCGCCATATCAAGTCAGCACAGACGAACATAAGGCGAAGAGATTTGAACAGGGACTGAAGCCCTGGCTGTACAGTAGGGTTTCCCTATTCCAGTTGAAGACATTTGCAGCGGTGATGGAGAAAACAGTACTCGCTGAAGGTGGAGGTGAGGCAGTGACAAAGTTCAATCAGGAACAGAAGAAGAAAAAGAATGAGAATGAGATTAAGAATGGAGGTGGTAACAGTGGAAACAACAACAACAACAACAACAACAACAACAGCTTGAAGAGAAAGTGGAATGGGAACATGGGTCCTGGAAACCATTAGGGTAACCAGCAAAACAAAAAGTTTGAAGCATGCGCGACATGCGGGAAATTTCACAAGGGTGCGTGCTTGATGGGGAAACGAGTTTGCTACAATTGTGGCCAGGAGGGTCACATCGCCCCAAACTGCACTCAACCGAAGAAGAAGGCGTGCTTCACATGCGGATCCAAGGATCATTTTGCTCGTGAATGCCTTAAGAAGAAGGAGGGAGGGACAACCAGAAGCAATGGAGGTAACAATGGAAGTACATGGGCCATTACAGGACCTGCAGCATCAAACAAACCCACAGCCAGAACCTTCAACATGACTGTGCAAGATGCTATGCAATCAAAAGATGTGGTGTCAGGTATTATCCCAATCAATGATATTAATGCATATGTATTATTTGATTCGGGTGCTACTTGCTCGTTTATATCTGATGAATTTGCCAAGAGGTTAGAATTGCCTAGAGAAGAACTGAATTTTCCTTTGAACATAGAAATTGTGAATAAGGAAGTAATCCCTGTTAGATTCGTATACAAGAACTGTAGGGTGAACATTAAGGAGAATATCTTGTTGGTAGATTTGATTCCGATTAGACTCGGAGAATTTGATGTAATTTTAGGAATGGATTGGTTGTTCAAATACGGAGCGGTAATTGACTGCCAAAAGAAGTGTGTAAACCTTATGACTCCGTCAAAGGTAGTTTTCCATGGTAGCAAATCGCCTAGACAAATGAAATGTCTGACGATTATGCAGGCCAAGAAGTTGTTGAGTCAAGGTTGTGTGGCCTATTTAGCTTACATAGTCGATACTCAGAAGAAGGGTGTAAAACTGGAGGAGATACCAGTGGTTAGAGAATTCGTTGATGTATTTCCAGAGGATTTGTCAGGACTACCGCCTGATAGAGAGATTGAGTTCGTAATCGATTTAGTGCCCGAAACAGCACCGATATCGAAGGCCCCGTACAGAATGGCTCCGGTAGAAATGAAGGAACTCATGGTGCAACTGCAAGAACTACTGGACAAGAAGTATATTCAACCAAGCGTGTCACCGTGGGGAGCGCCGGTATTATTTGTGAAGAAGAAGGACGGATCAATGCATCTTTGCATTGATTATAGGGAGTTAAACAAGGTCACTATTAAGAATAGGTATCCGTTACCTAGAATAGATGACTTGTTTGATCAGTTGAAGGGTGCTAAATACTTCTCGAAACTAGATTTGAGAAGTGGGTATCAGCAATTGATGGTAAGAAAGGAGGATATACCTAGAACGGCATTCCGAACTCGGTACGGACATTACGAGTTTCTGGTGATGTCTTTTGGTTTAACAAATGCCCCTACCGCGTTCATGGATCTGATGAACAGGGTGTTTAAACCATTCTTAGACAAGTTCGTAGTGGTGTTTATCGACGACATTCTGGTGTATTCCAAAACTCAAGAAGAACACGTGGAACATTTACGTCTGACATTGGAGACACTAAGAAAGGAAAAGTTGTACGCGAAATTCTCTAAGTGTGAATTTTGGCTCGATCGTGTACAATTTTTGGGTCATGTGATTGACAAAGATGGGATTTCAGTAGATCCATCAAAAGTGGAAGCTGTAATCAATTGGGAACAACCAAGAACACCTTCGGAGGTGGGGAGTTTCTTGGGGCTGGCCGGTTATTATAGAAGATTTATACAAGATTTTTCTAAGATAGCCACTCCGTTAACAAATTTGACACGAAAAGCTGTGAAATTCGTTTGGACGGAAAAGTGTGAAGAGAGCTTCCAAGATTTGAAGAAGAAGCTAAGTATGGCACCTGTGTTAACCATGCCGGATAATACAGGAAATTTTGTGGTGTATAGTGATGCCTCACACAAAGGATTGGGTTGTGTTCTTATGCAAAACGGCAAAGTTATTGTCTATGCATCAAGACAACTAAAGGATTATGAGAAAGGTTACCCGACTCATGATTTAGAATTGGCTACAGTGGTATTTGCTCTCAAGATATGGAGACATTATCTGTATGGAGAGAAATGTGAGATCTACACAGACCACAAAAGTCTGAAGTATATTTTCAATCAGAAGGACCTGAACATGCGTCAGAGGAGATGGATGGAATTGATAAAGGATTACGATTGTGAGATCTTTTATCATCCTGGCAAAGCGAATATGGTTGCAGATGATTTAAGCAGGAAAGGTCGGGAAAAATTAATGCTGATAACAACTCAGGAGGAGCTCATTTCAGCAATGACAAAGTTAGAACTAGAAATCAAATTTCCACAGGAAACCGACGAACGACTATTGCATCTAGAAGCAGGTCCAACTTTACTGGACAAGGTGAAAAACGTTCAGTTACAAGATGAAGAATGTGGAAAGATAAAAGAAAATATGGTTGATAGTAATAATACGAAATACAAGGTCGATACCGAAGGATTACTACGGTACGAGGGAAGAATCTGGGTTCCAGCAACACCAGAACTGAAAAACGAAATCTTGACCGAAGCTCATAGCTCGAGATATTCAATTCATCCAGGAAGCACTAAGATGTATCATGATTTATGCCGACATTTTTGGTGGCCAAATATGAAAAGGGATGTTGCAAAATGCGTGGCTAAATGTTTGACATGTCAAAGAGTAAAAGCCGAACATCAAAGACCCAGCGGATTACTTCAACCGTTGGAAATACCGGAATGGAAATGGGAGCATATCACGATGGATTTTTTGGTGGGTCTTCCAACTACTCAAAAAGGATACGATGCGATTTGGGTAATAGTAGACAGACTGACAAAATCTGCACACTTTTTGCCAATAAAGATTAGATTCAATCTTGATCAGTTGGCAAAACTATATATTAAAGAGATCGTTGCAAGACATGGAGTTCCATTGTCAATTGTGTCAGACAGAGATCTGAGGTTCACATCAAACTTCTGCAAGAGACTACAAGAATGTATGGGAACACATTTGCGAATGAGTACGGCATATCATCCACAAACAGATGGCCAAAGCGAACGAACGATCCAGACATTGAAAGATATGTTGAGAGCATGCGTCATGGATTTCAAAGGAAGCTGGGAAGAGCAATTACCGTTGGTGGAATTCGCCTACAATAATAGTTATCACGCAAGCATCGGCTTGCCGCCTTATGAAGCGTTATATGGCAGAAAGTGCATAACTCCACTGTACTGGGATGAAGTTGGTGAACGTCAACTGTTAGGACCAGAATTGGTGCAACAAACTGCTGACGTTGTTAAACTCATCAGGACAAGATTAGTAGTAGCACAAGACAGACAGAAAAAGTATGCTGATCAACACAGACAAGATCGTGCATTCGACGTAGGAACTTTTGTATTCCTAAAAGTTTCTCCTTGGAAGGGAAAAATTCGTTTCGGTAAGAAGGGAAAACTAAGCCCGAGGTTTATTGGACCCTTTGAAGTGCTGCCAAAAGTTGGTGAGGTAGCTTATGAGGTAGCTTTACCTCCAGAGTTGGAAAACATTCATAATGTTTTTCATATTTCGGTGTTACGACCATATAAACCCGATTACAATCATGTGATCGAGTACGAACCGTTGCAGTTCGAGAAAGATTTGTCTTATGAAGAGGTTCCTATCCAGATAGTCGACAGGAAAGAACAAGTGCTCATGAATAAAGTGATACCTTCTGTGAAGGTGATTTGGAGAAACCACAACGCTGAAGAAGCTACGTGGGAACTCGAAGAGAAAATGTTGAAAGAGTACCCTGAGTTATTTGTTTAATCTGTGTCTTCGATTCAAAGGACATAATCTTTGTAAGTAAGGAAGAATGTAACGAATGTGTTGTTTGAGTTGTGATTCTGAGGACAGAATCCTTATATGAGGGGAATGATGTAACATTCCATATTTTTTAAATGTAAGTTATAAATATTTATTAATTTTTATAAATATTTATTGGATATGTTTATTATTGAATAAGTAATTGTTCAATTTGATTGAGTTTATTTAGTTAATTATTTATTTGCTAAATAATTAATGTAATTAGTTAATTATTTATTTGTTAAATAATTAATGTGTTACGTGGATTGAGTTATGTGATTAAGTAATTTATTTAATTGTTATTACATAAAGTTTGACAAATAACTATGTTATAAAGAGTTATTAAATTAAATTAAAGTAATTTTAATTTAGTGTTGCCAAACAAGGTGTAAGTATATTAATTTTTTATTTTATAAATGGGTTGCCAAACAAGGCCTTATGGCTTTTGAAATTCTTGTTAATTTTAAATTATATTACTAATAGAATAAAATAAAAATATAAATAAAATATATTTATATTTATAAGATTATACGTTATATGTTTGGTAATTGATAAGATTAAATAGGCTTATTATTGCCATAACAGTTATTTTACGTGTATGATTTATCAGTTTTACGCTCAGTGTTAATACCTAGTCTATTGCTGAGAGAATTAAGAAAAGAGAAAGGAAAAGTTCAGAGAGTTTGAGAAGAAGTCAAGTGCGTGATTTTTCAAAACAGATTTTGTTAACAAGGTTTTCTTAACAACAAAAGGTACGTGTTTATAACCTTAATATATATTTTACGATATATTGTCTCTTTGAATTTGATAGTCGGTGTTCTTCTACTTCACTGTGTATAAGTTTTTACAAAATTCTTGTAATCTATGTGTTGGTTATTGTTATACTAGCATATATATATTTGTATATAATTGTATGCTTAATATATAAATATGATGGTATGCTAAATTACGTATTCAAGAAATTATTTTTTTTATAGTGAAAACATGTGAGTACGAACTTGAGTGTAGAATTTATCAAATGTTATATATATATATATATATATATATATATATATATATATATATATATATATATATATATATATACACTAACTGAGAAATTGGACTATACATGGTAATTGGGATATATATTGGTATACTTGTATTTCAAAGGAATCAAAATTGGTTGATAACAGTGTAAATTTACATCCACTGTAAATTTATATTTCGTCAATGGAGTTTAATTTTTAAAACACAGTGTTTTGAAAGAATTAGTCTATGATAATGTTAATTAGTGGTTGGTAATTGGTATATGGATTATTGTTAACTTTCATGTGTAATTTTCATGAAGTTATATATGTTGTTGGATGTCATTGACCGTGAAAAATAAATTAGACAGTAGCTTTGCTCTATCTTTCTGGGTTGGTTCTGTGAGTTGCGGCGCCCCAGCGTCAAAATTCACGCCCCAGCGCCAAATTTCGCGCCCTGGCGCCAAGGTTCGCGCCCCAGTGCCAAAAATGGGCCAGTAGCTCGCGCCCAGTGCTGTAGCTCGCGCCCCAGCGCTGAAGCTCGCGCCCCAGCTCCGTAGCTGGAGCCCAGCGCCACTGTTCCGCGCCCCGGCGCCGGAAAAGTGTCCTAGTTGGGGAGTTTTGACCTCCTATAGTAAAACGGCCATAACGTTTTCATACAAACTCCGATTGAGGTAATTCAAGATGATCCGGAAAGAGGACGAGTAGACCTACAACTTTTATTCTTTCAGTATTTTAATTTGAGGTCTGTAATAGTAGTCAAAATGGCCATCTTTAGGACTGTTGTGTATTTGGAGCCAATCGGAGGGCGTCAGGATGCACGAATGCAAGTGCAACCCTTTGGGTATTAGTATAACTTAATGATAACGTGTTGGACATGTATTAGGATGTTGTATCAAGTTGTTAATGTACATGTGGTGCAATGGCATGATCATTTAAGTAATTGTAATAAAGCTAAAAAGTAATGTTCATGAAAGATGTGATGTTGTTTAAACTTAAACTTAGTTAGTAGCCATACTAAGAGTAATAAAGGAACACATAAAGGTAATGTTAGTATAACTAATGTGTATTGTCAATGCATATGGTATGTGTAGGACTTGGGGTGAACGTGAATAGTAATTGTTTAACCTACACACGAGGCAAGTTCCCTAACCTTTGCTATTTTATTATTCAAAAAGGTTACTTTTCACTGTTATGTTACACTTATGCAAGTTCTCTAACTCTACTTTTATAATTCTGTAAGTTTTCTTAACTCTAAACTTGTTATATTAGCATGCAAGTACCTTTAGTTTATCGTTCAAGTTATTATTTGTTGTGCATGCTTGATATTAAATTCTATGATTTAACCTTAGCTTAACGTTGTTCAAAGCAAGGTATGATAAGTTATTCAATTGTTATGCTATTAGATTATTCCTAAAGCATGAACTTAGAACGAAATGTTTATTCAGTATGATCATTCAATAACATAGTGTTATTATCTTGTATTCAACTAATCCTTAGTTGATGTCCGTTGAACTCCAAATTACCTTGAAAACTTATCCAAATCAAACTTACTTTGGTGCAGACTTGTATTCTAAATACTGAGATGAACAACTCTTTTAATAGAGGTTTACGCTTAGCGTTAAAATGGTTGTGCACAATACATTGTACGAAGGGTTGATCCCCCTAAGTACGTGGAGTCCTTATAGTCTTATGACTTTTAAAGTTAAAGTTGAAAGATTACTTATAACTGTGGACATGATTCGTGGTCATTAGACCCTCAGTGAATGTTATAATTTTCAGAAAGTTAATAGAATATATTGTTCAGTTCTATTGAGCCTAATATTGGCAATTGATGTGAAAGTTTAAAGATTTACTTATTGTTATTTCAAGTGGGCCTTGTTTGCTCACTCTTGCCTGTAAAATTTCTTACAGCTAAAGTTGAAACGGGTGACGTACCTAGTACCAGTAAGGGAAAAGGAAAGATGAATAAATACTAGAGACTTGTAATAGTTTTGATTACGTGAACACCAAATCTTTGGTTTATTCATACTCATGCTTACCTTTTAATCCGTACCAAACAATTGTCATAAGATAGTGTTATCAATACTATATCGAAAGACTTGTAAACAAATTAATCGAACTCTTAAGATTGGTCTAACCGAGTTAAAACTGGCATCGACTCTTTCGTAAAATAATTCATGCATATTATGACATGAATCACAGAAACTTGGCTAACACGAAGGTTAGACAAGCGTTAAGGAAACTTGCCTTCAAGCGTCTTCAATTAAAATTCAACAGTTCTTGGTCTTTACAGTTTCTACATGATATATTCATATAACACACTGGAATTAGCTACCAAACAATCTAATCACATTGTTTTTACCAACTTCTTTCACTTATATAACTTAACTGAATTTATTTTATTAATAATATTTGTTTCGAGTTACTATCCTTCCTTACGGCTTATTAACGTTCTTACGTCACTAAAACAATTATCAACAACCATTGGTTAAGTACAATAGTAGTTGAAACCCTAATTGATATGTTAACTCAGATGAATTCCTTTTGGATTACCGACATCGGACTCCATATAGTACGTAAATAGGTTATACCTTCACTTCTTATCATTTACGTATTACGCATATCTATTACCTAATGTATAATATTAGGACGTGCATTAAACTTGAATACAATTTACGATTTACATTCTCACACTTTATGTTTTTCGTTTAATTACTTTTAAACAACGTTAAATTCGTAAAGTCAGCACTATATTTGTTATTTAGGAATTGTCTTATCATGTATATTAAGTATATACATGCCCCATAGTTGTCATGTAAACAGTTGGGTTGATAAACAACTAAGTTAGATTTTTTCTCTTACCGACGCTGCGGCGCCAGCTTCAAGTATAACATTGGCATTGCGGCGCGAGTTTCATAGGCTTGGGGGCGCTGCGGCGCCGACCCTGAGCCTTTGAATTTTTTTTAAGTTTTTCATTTCAATTCTTTCCAGACTTGTAACTTGATCGTTATAAGTCGGAATCGGCTCGTTCAAAAGTCGTTATCTTACATATCTCATATACTTCAATTTCATTTGGACAAAAGTAGTTTTTAAATCCATTAACAATGAATTTACCTTTTAACTTTTCTATTACGCGTTCGTTTAGCGCTCGTGAACGTTCATAACTCGATTCTTCGTTTTAAGTCAGAATTCGACCATTCTTGAGTCCACGACTCTTAAATACGTTGTTCTACGATACGCCATTGAAAACTAAAGTTTTTGAATTAAACGACGACTTTTGACTACTAATCTGGGAATTCTACGATTTCGACGATTATCGTCTAATCTCGTAAATTTATCCATAACTTCGTTACTCGAGATTTATACACCAAATCAAATGGAACCAATCCATTGATTCGTTATTTATAACCTAACCAAGCAATATGCATATAACCTATACCTGATGGTTTTTAATTTGTCCATCAACAACCAAATCAACGTTTTAATGGTTTTCTTTGATTAAAACTCACTTAGACGCTTATGATTCTTACTTATACATGGCTTACGAATGTTTTAATTCACTAATAGACATCCTTATTACTTTGGAAGAGACATACTCCACCAATTCATACTTCTCTATGAAAAATAAATAGAAAAGAATCGAAGACTAAAGTTTACGTATTGTTACCTTAACGTTCTTCGCGTTCTTTACTTAAACTTGAATATTTTGCTTTTGATTCCTCTCGATTACTTGTAATTTCTCTTCCCTTTCTCTCAATATATTGCTCAATATTGGTGAAAACAACAAATGAACTAACATAGCTTCCTTTTATAGAAAACCAAATTGAGGGCAATTTGGTCATAAGGTCCACCTCCATACTATTCATTTCTTATTCACCAAGCAAAACACTTTACTTGGTTACCAAGTGGCCGGCCCACATGCCCCTTTGGAGGTCCGACATGGGTTGCCCTATGGGTTTTACCCATCCGGTGATCCATCGGTTCGACCCACGGTTTGGTTTCTTGGTTTCGGCTTAGAATTAATTCATATCGAGCTTATCTTGGGCTTGATTTAATATAACATTGGGCTTGACATAAATCTCATCCAATTAGAATTGATAAGGTCCAATTAGTAAAGTCCATTAAGAACTAATCGTATTCTACTCGTATAATTCTAGTATTCTCTTCATATGATATTCGTATTATACATCGTAATAATCTTCATGTCATACTCGAATAATAACTAGTATCATACTCGTACTTCTCACGTATAATAACTATAATTATTATACATAGTCATTTAATTCTCGAAACTTACTTTTTCTAACACTTAGGTTTTAAGTCCGCATGCGAAAACTTCGCTTGTCATAACTGAAATATTATTGGATATTCCATCTCATCTTAGAATTCTATCATTACATGTTTCTCAGAAATTCATAATTAATTCTCGAGCAGAAACGGATGAATAGTATTTTTACAAAAAAATTCTCGGAAAACTTTTATTTTCGTCTTAAAAATTCAAAACAATTAAACCTAGCACATAGCCAGAATCCTAACTACATCAGCACCTTATAGGTCATAGAACGACCTCTAAATAGTTTACACACGTAAATAAATAATTAAATTCATCTAATTCAAATAATCAAATAAAATTTAATTCACATAAAATTCGATTTTTCTCGGGCGTTATATTCTTCCCCCTTATAAGGATTCTGTCCCCAGATTCTCGATACAATTACTTAAACAAATGGGGAAAATTTTCCTTCATTTTACTCTCGAGTTCCCACGTTGCTTCTACGGCATTATGGTTCCTCCAAATTACCTTCACCGAATGTATTATCTTATTTCTCAAGACTTGTTCCTTCCTATCCACAATTTAAATTGGAAGTTCTTCATTCGTTAAGTCTTTTTCTACCTGAATAGATTCATACTCTATTACGTGTTTGTAGTCCAATTTATAAGGATGCAGTACTGACACATGAAACACATTATGTATTCGTTCTATCTCTGGAGGTAAAGCTACTTCATAAGCTACTTCTCCTACCCTTCTTAAAATTTCAAAAGGTCCTATAAACCTTGGACTTAACTTCCCTTTCTTTCCAAAACGTATTTTCCCTTTCCAAGGCGACACCTTCAGAAAGACATATGAACCGACTTCAAACTCCCTCTTCTCACGGTGAGGATTTGCATACTACTTTTGTCTATCTTGAGCCGCTACCAATCGAGTTTGTATTACCTTTACCATGTCTGCCGTTTGTTGTACCATCTCAGGTCCCAACATCCGACGTTCAACTACTTCATCCCAGCACAGTGGAATTCTACAGTTCCTCCCATATAACGGTTCATAAGGCGACATGTCTATACTAGCGTGAAAATTATTGTTGGAAGCGAATTCCACCAAAGGCAGATGTTCGTCCCAACTCCCCTTGAAATTCATAACGGAAGATCTTAACATATCTTCTAATGATTGAATTATCCGTTCACTTTGTCCATCCGTCTGTGGATGATACGCTATACTCAACCTCAACTGCATTCCTAGTTGCTCTTGCAAACTTCTCCAAAAATTCGATATGAATCGTGAATCACGATCTGACATAATTGAAATAGGTACTCCATGTCTTGAAATGATTTCTTTGACATACATTTTAGCCAATTTCTCTAAGCTATACCTAACTCCCATCGGCAAAAAGTGAGCCGATTTTGTCAAACGATCTACTATTACCTAGATAGCATCATATCCCTTCCTCGTTGTTGGAATTCCCACCATAAAGTCTATCATGATATGCTCCCACTTCCACTCTAGAATCTCTAATGATTGCAATAATCCACTCGATCGTTGGTGTTCGACCTTGTAGCGCCCCCAAATCTGGGTATCTTTTAACCCGACAGATGGTGCTATACTGTACAACCATTCATACATTCATTCAATTGAAAGTCTCAAAGAACGAACATAACTTCAATATATTTAAAGTAATATTAACATTTCCCATGTTCTATACCCATTACAAAGGTTCTTTGTCATAATATCAGTTACATTACAACATTAGACCTATTATATTACAAGACATCTTAACAATCTGCCTTAGCTATTCCTTTATCATTTTCGATCTTTTGGGACGTTCAGTCTTAGCTGCATTCATATGGTTCAAGTAAGAGTGAGCATAACTAGCTCAGCAAGTATAACAATTCAATAACAACATGCTTGACACATACAAATCGTATATCTTCAATAACTGAACAATAGTTATGAAGTACTATTATTAACTCAAAATAGCACTTCATCTTTTCTTTCAAAATGTTTTCCAATAATAACAATATTTAGTAAAACATTCACTCTGGTCAAAGACCTCGAGCATTCATTCTTTCTTGGAAAAAGGACAACCCGGAACGAATTTCGTAAGCCCGATATTACTTACGAGCACTTCTAGGTGATAAGCCTATTGTACTCTATGTTGATCAACACTACATCCATTAAACGTATGTACGTTTAATCATTTGGCAACCTTACGTGCCTGTCGTTTTACCAACAAAATATTTGTTTAACATTTCAGTCTTCTTTTGAAAACCATATTGAGTAGTTGACAAAAGACAACAACATTTGATAATAGATGAATAAATTACCAAGTCTAGCCAAGGAATTGGCTTTAACTTCAACATACCTTAATTCATGTGAAAGAATACATGAACCTCAAAAACTTGTTCAGATTGAACTGAGACAAGAGTGAGAATACTTGCCTTTAGCGTCTGCTACCGTAATTTAACTTTATGTTTAAGTCTTTCAAGTCTCTACAATACATGATCACATAATGCCTTACATTGGGTCACATATAATCAAGTATGTATATGACTATATCTTACCCTTCTTCTCAATCTAATTGTGTATTAGATTCAATTATTATTCGTTCGGTTTATCATTATCCTTGCATTTATATTCGACTAAGTTATCTCAACTTTTATACAACATCCTTAAGGTTTAACAAAGTTTAAATAAACTTACATTACATTCCTTAAGTTGTGTTTACTTTCAAAACAATTAGCTTTCCTTTGTACTTAGAAACATTCATTACTATCTTTGTTCTGAGACCGGCGCTGCGGCGCGAGTCCTTACTTAATGGGCCGCGCTGCGGCGCCACACTCCAGAAGATTTTCTTACTGTACATGGCGCTACGGCGCCACAAATTGTACTATGGTTCGCGCTACGGAGAACTCTTGCAGTGTGCTCGGCTACTGTTACGCGCTGCGGCGTGACTCATTTAGCCTAGGGTTGGCGCCGCGGCGCCAACTCTGTGCACCAGAAAACACTTTCAGTTTTTAAATTTTGTGAACTTCCTGGGAACATAACTTCTTCGTTATAAGTCCGAATTGGCTCGTTCAAAAGCCTACGATTCACAAATTACGTAATCTACGTATTCTTACAAGAATTTTATCTATTTGACTTTGTTTGCTAAAAATTCACCAATTGATTCATTTTTAACGAAAACGATAAACGTTCGTGAACATTCAACGCTCGTTTCTTCGTTCTAAGTCGGAATCCGGTCATTTTCGAGTCCACGACTCTTAAATGCCAAATATGACTTGTCTTCATTGGAAAACAACGGTTCCAAGTTTATACACAAAATTTGACTTCTATTCCGAGAATTTCACGAATTCGACGATTATCGTCCAATCCTGCAATTTCCTGCAAATCTTCATTCGTATGATTTGTTCCACATTGCCAATGAATTCCATTCATCATGTGAACATCTCAACCTACTTATTACAACAACTTATTCTAATTGTTGGATTTTAGACTTATTTTTTCATGAGCTTATAACTTGTCAAATTATAAACTACTTAATATTTCACTGTTCATGACTTATGACAATTAAAGTTTCCTAATCATTATACCTTATATGTTCTCAACATATAACTTTTACTTACGTATTCATGATACATATAATCATACAAGTTCTTTTACATCCATATCACTTCTCTTACTAAACTTATTACAAGTTCATAATACTTTCACATAAGTTTATAACTTATGTTAACTTAAATGACTTATCACCAACTTATGTGATTTAAGTTCATTGCTTACTCATTCTTCTTACTTTTTAACATTCATGTTCCTTAATCCAAACTTTTCTTATTAACCTATCATAGTAAAGATAGAAGATAATGGAGAAGAAGTCTTACTTTTGAAGTTTTGGTAAGTAGCTTCTTCTTCTTCATCTTCTTACGTATGGAAGTGACTTATTTGTAACTTAATCTCTCTAACACTTAAGCACTTTGTAATGTTTGGATTATTTGAACAACTAACAAATGGCTTGCAAGCTTCCTCTATTTATAGAATTTACAAGGCTAGGGTAATTTAGTCATTAAATCATCCCACCTCCTTTAATCACCTCCTTACTATTCATTACTTGTTAAACACAACTCTTATCTTTTGCTTGGCCATTACTCCTAAGTCTTGGTCCCCACATTAACTTGGTCACCACATTACTTGGTCACCACATTTAACCATATAAATATGGTTTGCCCCATGGGTCAAACAACTCATGGATTCTAGCTTGGGCTTGGATTAAATAAATCCTTAGACTTTACATTAACAAACACTAACTTGTTTATTAACCAATAATTGGACCTTAACATTTAATTTACTTGGACTTTAATAATTGTTAATCAATCTTGCAAGTCCATTAACATTACTTAATACATATACATATTGTTTATGTATCATTTTCGTATTCTAATTCATATAGAATTTATATACGGTAATTAATTCTTCATACTAACTCGTATAATACTTTGTATTATACTCTTTTCATTACTTTGTACAATACCAAAGTATCATACCATTATTACTTATTCATTACTATTTCGACTTCCTTATCGTTTATAAATTAAGTCCACGAGCGAAATATTACATTTCCCATAATTAGATTTTTATTACATAATCCATCTTACCTTGTTATTCCATCATTACGTATTTCTCAAAAATTCAAAATTATATCCCGAGCAAATCCCGATGAATAGTGTTTTTTCGAAAAATTTCTTGGAAAACTTTTATTTTCGTCTTGGAAATTCAGACACTTTAATTCATCCACATAGCTCAAATACTACGACATTCTAACATCAATAGGTTATATAACGACAACCATCTTGATAACACATAGAATAAGATTTTATTACTATTTAATTTAATAAAATCATTTTACAATAAGATCCGAATTTCTCGGTCGTTATATTCTTCCCACCTTATAAAGATTCTGTCCTCAGAATCTCATCTTACTCTAACCAAATAGATGGGGAAAATTTTTCTTCATCTGTTCTTCTAGCTCCCACGTTGCTTCCTCAGCATCGTGGTTCTTCCATAATACCTTTACTGATGGTATTACCTTGTTCCTCAGAACTTGTTTTTCTATCAATGATTTGTATCGGCGATTCCTCATATGTTAAGTCTTTCTCGATATGAATCGGCTCATACTCGATTACATGCTTATAGTCTGGCTTATATGGACGTAATACCGATACGTGAAACAAGTTATGTATACGTTCTAGGTCCGGAGGTAATGCTATCATATAAGCTACCTCTCCCACCCGTTTTAATACTTCAAAAGGTCTTATAAACCTTGGACTTAACTGTCCTTTCTTTTCAAAACGTATCTTTCCTTTCCAAGGAGATACCTTTAGAAACACATACGAGACCACTTCAAACTCTCGGCTTAGTCTGTGCGAGTCTGCATACTTCTTCTGTTTGTCCTAAGCTGTGACGAGACGCATTCGAATTAACTTTACCACCTCCGCTGTCTGCTGCACCAATTATGGTCCTAGCATCCGGCGTTCTCCCACCTCATCCCAACACAATGGTGTTCTGCATTTTCTTCCATACAGAGCTTCATAAGGCGGCATACCTATGCTTGCATGATAACTGTTGTTATACGCAAATTCTACTAGCGGTAGATGATCATCCCAACTACCCTTGAAATCCATGACGCAAGACCTCAACATGTCTTCTAACGTCTGAATTGTTCTCTCGCTCTGCCCATCAGTCTGAGGATGATACGCTGGTCTTAACTTCAGCTGTGTTCCCAACTGTTCTTGCAAACTCCTCCAAAAGTTCGATGTGAATCGTGGATCACGATCAGACACAATCGATACCGGTACTCCATGTCTGGAAATGATTTCCTTAACATAAAGTTTAGCTAATTGGTCTAAGTTATACTTGACCCTGATTGGCAAAAAGTGAGCCGACTTCGACAACCGGTCCACTATTACCCAAATTACATCGTACCCTTTATTTGTCGTCGGAAGTCCCACCACGAAATCCATCGTAATATGCTCCCACTTCCATTCTGGAATCTCCAATGACTGTAATAAGCCACTGGGTCGTTGATGTTCAGCCTTAACGTTTTGACAAGTCAAGCACCTACTCACATACTCTGCTATTTCTCTCTTCATGTTTGGCCACCAAAAACTCTGTCGAAGGTCTTGATACATCTTAGTGCTACCAGGATGTATCGAGTACCTCGAACTATGAGCTTCTTGTAACACTTGCTCCTTTAATTCCATCTCATTCGGAATCCAAATTCTTCCTTCAAATCTTAATAATCCCTCATTATCAAGACTATACTTAGTATCTTCCTTCTCGGATAACCGCTTCTTCATTTGGTTACACTCGTCAGTCTTGAGTTGTACCTCCTTGACTCTTTCTACGATGGTAGATTGCATCTCCGTCTCAAAGAGTATCTGCTCTGAATCACTCGGCATCTTTACTTCTATTTCCATACTAGTCATCTCTGTTATTAACTCATCATGAGCCGTTAACATAGACAACTTTTCCCAGCCCTTCCGACTTAAGGCGTCGACAACTACATTGGCCATTCCAGGGTGATACAGAATTTCACAATCATAATCCTTTATCAACTCTAGCCATCTTCTCTGCCTCATATTCAACTCCTTCTGAGTGAAGATATACTTTAGACTCTTATGGTCCGTATATATCTCACATTTTTCCCCATAAAGATAATGTCTCCATATCTTTAGGGCAAACACTACTGCGGCGAGTTCCAGATCATGAGCAGGATAAACTTTCTCATAATCCTTCAACTGCCGTGACGCATACGCAATGACTTTGCCATGTTGCATAAGCACACAACCAAGTCCATTATGCGAAGCATCACTATATACTAAAAAATTTCATGTGTCATCTGGCAATGACAAAACAGGCGCTTCACTTAATCTTTTCTTCAGTTCTTGAAAACTGTCTTCACATTTATCTGTCTATACATTTTTCACCTTCTTCCTTGTTAAATTAGTCAACAGGGTAGCTATCTTCAAAAAATCTTGGATAAATCTTCGATAGTACCCTGCTAACCCTAGGAAACTCCGCACCTCAGTCGGCGTTTTTGGCTGTTCCAAATTCATCACTGCTTATACCTTCGCTGGATCTACTGAAATCCCCTCTTGGTCAATGACATGACCTAAAACTGCACCTTTTTCAGCCAAAATTCACATTTAGTGAATTTTGCATATAACTTCTCTTTCCTTAGTGTCTCCAGCACTAATCTTAAGTGTTCAGCATGATCTTCTGGCGTCTTAGAATAGACTAGAATATCATCGATAAATACCACGACGAACTTATCCAAATATGGTTTGAACACTCTATTCATCATATCCATAAATGCAGCTGGTGCATTCGTCAATCCAAATGACATTACCAGAAACACGTAATGACCATAACGAGTCCTGAATGCCGTTTTTGGTACATCTTCCTTTCTGACCTTCAACTGATGATACCCCGTCCGCAAATCTATTTTAGAAAAATACTTTGCCCCTTTCAATTGATCAAAGAGATCATCGATCCTGGGCAATGGGTATTTATTCTTTATCGTTAATTTGTTCAACTTCCGATAGTCGATACAAAGTCTCAACGATCCGTCTTTCTTCTTGACAAACAACACTGGTGCCCCCCACGGAGAAACACTTGGTTGAATGTACTTTCTGTCCAATAGTTCCTGTAGCTGAACCATTAGTTCTTTCATTTACACATGCGCCATACGGTACGGTGCCCTTGAGACTGGTGCCACTCCTGGCACAATGTCTATCACAAATTCGATCTCCCTATCCGGCGGTAACCCCGGTAACTCACTTGGAAATACATCCATGAACTCATTTACTATAGGTATTTGTTCCATGGTTGCTCCCACTCTCTGGGCATCCACAACATGGCATAGGTAACCTACACAACCCTTCCTTAATAATTTTCTAGTTTGTGTCATCGTAAGGCAACACGAACGTCCCGACAACTTACTACTGTAAAACACTACATGAGGTTGCTTCAACGTCTTGACGCTCACACACTTCTTTGGACAATCTATAATTACTCCATGATTAGTTAACCAATCCATTTCGAGAATTACGTCAAATTCTCCTAACTTTATCAGTATTAATTCTACCGATAACTTACAACCCCGTACATCTACGCAACAACTCCTATGAATATTTTCAACAGGAATTATCTCTTCATTTGCTACCTTAATGTTTAAAGGTATAGGTAATTTTTCAGGAAATAATTCTAGTCGTCTAGCAAAATCACATGCTATAAACGAACAAGTAGCACCCGAATCAAAAAGCACGTATGCATTTATGTTATTGATCGGAATAATACCTGCAACTACATCCCCTGATGCCACAGCATCTTGAACCGTCATATTAAAAGTGCGAGCCATTGATTTACTTGGCTGAGATGGACCACTAATATCCAACTTACCACTATTAGTTCCCTTATTTCCTTTCGTCCCCTTCTTCGGACAGTTATTCGCTATGTGGTCAGTTGATCCATATACAAAACATCCGTGATTTTTCTTCGGATTTGGACAGTTAGGCAAAATGTGCCCTTCCTGTCTACAATTATAACATACTACCTTTCCTTTGAGACAGACTCCTAAGTGAGTCTTCCCGCAGGTTTTACAGGCCTCCGTCCTTCTCTTAGAATCCCCTTGTTTTACTCCGGTATTCCCAGAGTTAAAGCCCTTCCTCTTTTGACCGTTGCCACTTCCACTGGCTCCCTCGGTCTTGATTCTTCCATCAACCTTGCCCTTATTTTTGTGGTACTGGCTGAGAGCCTCATTCCCACCTTCGGCAATTATTGCCTTTTCTAATATGGTTCCAAAGGAAGTACTTTGGAATACAGAAATTCGGCTATAGAGCCAGGGTTTCAAGCCCTGCTCGAACCTTCTAGCCTTTCTCACTTCAGTGTCCACTTGATGTGGAGCAAATCGTGTCAGTTCATTAAACTTGGCGGCATACTGGGGAACTGTCATATCCCCTTGTTTCAATTCAAGAAATCTCATTTCCATCCTCCCTTGCATACTTGTGGGAAAATAGTTCTCAAAGAAAATCTCCTTAAACCTCTCCCACGTTAGATTTCCTATATCGGCCCTAGCCTGGTTTGCCTCCCACCAGAAGTTGGCCTCTCCTTTCATCAAATAGGTTACAAAGGCAACCTTTTGACCCTCCTCAACATTTGCTATTACAAATGCTTTCTCGATTTCTTTTACCCAAGTCTGGGCTTCTATAGGGTCTGTAGTTCCTTTGAACTCTGGCGGACCTACACTTTTAAAATCCTTAAAAGTAGTAGCTCGTACTACTCCCATAATCACAGGTACATTAGCCCCCGTTCTATTAAATGTAGTCGTTAAAAGATTAACGAACTCCTGCATTGGATTAATTGGACCACCCTCCGGTTGGTTAACATTAGTGCCTTGACTTCGTTGTCTCCTTCTTGGCGACATTTTGCTGTTAAGAAAACAACACATCATTATTACTCTATTCTTGTTGGTTTGTTATTATTTGTAATAAAACAGTAACTCATACTCATTACTCATTATATTCCATAAAAAGACTTATATTAATTCATAACTTGTAGTATAACACTACATTGTTTACATTACTCAGCCTTAGCTGATTACATTACCATCCCGCAATTACTTTCCAAAAATTGAGATTTTACAAAAGACTACCCTTTGTTATACAAAAGAGGGTTTTACGTCACTACTAGATACATAATATTTACATATCTAAGCTACTCTAGCTATTGCTAGGTTACATCTGCCTTAGGGCATTTTCAAAATCTTTGTTGGCCAGACCGGCAATAATATCTCTACTGATAGTATGTCGGGTCTGTCCTGCTTCTATCGGATACCCAGCTACCTGCTGCTGGAAATCCACATGAGAACTCCTATGTATATAGGACATCCTCTCCAACTTCTGCTGTTTAGTCTTTAGCTCCTGCTTGAGCTCAAAGACTTCACATTTCAGCTCTCGGACCTTGTCCTTAGCTAGAATTCTATCATCGTGCTCCTCTTCCCACATTCCCTCCATGCTAGTCTTGTCCTCACGGACAGCTTGGAGTTCCTCTTTCAACTCCTTAACCTCCTGGCAGTAATGGATATTCCTATCCAATACTTACATAAACAATGCCTTCATGGATTCCCCCGTAGACAATTTTTCTGTAGGTGGAACCTGATCAAAGGACATCACGTCCACCTCCTCCTCTAGCATGCCATCAAATATAGACATATAGTCTAAATCGTCTGAGTCTCCAGACTCGATTGTCACCACCTCTGGTTCTACAGCTACAGGATTTGGTAGTATCTCTACCCGATTAACCGAATCCTCGCTCACTACATGTATGTCTCTATACATGTCATTTTCTCCTGACATCTACAATAAAACAATATAGTTTGATTAGTATACGTCAGTAAAATAATAGAAACACATAACATAATATAATGCATTTTTATAGGGTTACTTTTCATCTTTTACTTCTGTATTCTTTCTTAAGGTTATGACTTAAGGTTCTATTTTCCCTCTTAAGTTTTATAACCTAGGCTTTGATACCAACTTGTAGCGCCCCCAAATCGGGGTATCTTCCAACCCGACAGATGGTGCTATATTGTACAATCATTCATGCATTCATTCAATTGAAAGTCTCAACGAACGAGCATAACTTCTATATATTTAAAGTAATATTTACATTTCCTAGGTTTTATACCCATTACAAAGGTTCTTTGTCATAATATCAGTTACATTACAACATTAGACCTATTCTATTACAAGATAGCTTAACAATCTACCTTAGCTTTTCCTTTATCCTTTTTCGATCCTTCGGGATGTTCAGTCTTAGCTGCATTCATATGGTTCAAGCAAGAATGAGCATAACTAGCTTAGCAAGTATACCAATTCAATAACAACATGCTTGACACATACGAATCGTATATCTTCAATAACTAAACAATAGTTATGAAGTACTATTATTAACTCAAAATAGCACTTCATCTTTTCTTTCAAAATGTTTTCCAATAATAACAATATTTAGTAAAACATTCACTCTGGTTAAAGACCTCGAGTATTCATTCTTTCTTGGAAAAAGGACAACCCAGAACAAATTTTGTAAGCCCGATATTACTTACGAGCACTTCTAGGTGATCAGCCTATTGTACTCTATGTTGATCAACACTACATCCATTAAACGTATGTACGTTTAATCATTTGGCAACCTCACGTGCCTGTCGTTTTACCGAAACAACATTTGTTTAACATTTCAGTCTTCTTTTGAAAACCATATTGAGTAGTTGACAAAAGACAACATCATTTGATAATAGATGAATAAATTACCAAGTCTAGCCAAGGAATTGGCTTTAACTTCAACATATCTTAATTCATGCGAAAGAATACATGAACCTCAAAAACTTGTTCAGATTGAACTGAGACAAGAGTGAGAATACTTGCCTTTAGCGTCTGCTACCGTAATTTAACTTTATGTTTAAGTCTTTCAAGTCTCTACAATACATGATCATATAATGCCTTACATTAGGTCACATATAATCAAGTATGTATATGACTATATCTTACCCTTCTTCTCAATCTAATTGTGTATTAGATTCAGTTATTATTCGTTCCGGTTTATCATTATCCTTGCATTTATATTCGACTAAGTTATCTCAACTTTTATACAACATCCTTAAGGTTTAACAAAGTTTAAACAAAGTTACATTACATTCCTTAAGTTGTGTTTACTTTCAAAATAATTAGCTTTCCTTTGTACTTAGAAACATTCATTACTATCTTTGTTCTGAGACTGGCACTGCGGCGTGAGTCCTTACTTAATGGGTCGCGCTGTGGCGCCACACTCCAGAAGATTTTCTTACTGTACGTAGCGCTGCGGCGCCACATATTGTACTACAGTTCGCGCTGCGACGAACTCTTGCAGTGTGCTCAGCTACTGTTACGCGCTGCGGCGCAACTCATTTAGCCTAGGGTTGGAGCCGCGGCGCCAACTCTGTGCACCAGAAAACACTTTCAGTTTTTAAATTTTGTGAACTTCCCGGGCGCATAACTTCTTCGTTATAAGTCCGAATTGGCTCGTTCAAAAGCCTACGATTCACAAATTACGTAATCTACGCATTCATGCAAGAATTTTATCTATTTGACTTTGTTTGCTAAAAATTCACCAATTGATTCATTTTTAACGAAAACGATAAACGTTCGTGAATGTTCAACGCTCGTTTCTTCGTTCTAAGTTGGAATCTGGTCATTTTCGAGTCTACAACTCTTAAATGCCAAATATGACTTGTCTCCATTGGAAAACAATGGTTCTGAGTTTAAACACAAAATTTGACTTCTATTCCGAAAATTTCACGAATTCGACGATTATCGTCCAATCGTGCAATTTCGGGCAAATCTTCATTCTTATGATTTGTTCCACATTGCCAATGAATTCCATTCATCATGTGAACATCTCAACCTACTTATTACAACAACTTATTCTAATTGTTGGATTTTAGACTTATTTCTTCATGAGCTTATAAATTGTCAAATTATAAACTACTTAATATTTCATTGTTCATGACTTATGGCAATTAAAGTTTCTTAATCATCATACCTTATATGTTCTCAACATATAACTTTTACTTATGTATTCATGATACATATAATCATACAAGTTCTTTTACATCCATATCACTTCTCTTACTAAACTCATTACAAGTTCATAATACTTTCACATAAGTTTATAACTTATGTTAACTTAAATGACTTATCACCAACTTATGTGACTTAAGTTCATTGCTTACTCATTCTTCTTACTTTTTAACATTCATGTTCCTTTATCCAAACTTTTCTTATTAACCTATCATGGTAAAGATAGAAGATAATGGAGTAGAAGTCTTACTTTTGAAGTATTGATAAGTAGCTTCTTCTTCTTCTTCTTACATATGGAAGTGACTTATTTGTAACTTAATCTCTCTAACACTTAAGCACTTTGTAATGTTTGGATTATTTGAACAACTAACAAATGGCTTGCAAGCTTCCTCTATTTATAGAATTTACAAGGCTAGGGTAATTTAGTTATTAAATCATCCCACCTCCTTTAATCACTTCCTTACTATTCATTACTTGTTAAACACAACTCTTATCTTTTACTTGGCCATTACTCCTAAGTCTTGGTCCCCACATTAACTTGGTCACCACATTACTTGGTCACCACATTCAACCATATAAATATGGTTTTCCCCATGGGTCAAACAACTTATGGATTCTAGCTTGGGCTTGGATTTAATAAATCCTTGGACTTTACATTAACAAACACTAACTTGTTTATTAACCAATAATTGGGCCTTAACATTTAATTTACTTGGACTTTAATAATTGTTAATCAATCTTCCAAGTCCATTAACATTACTTAATACATATACATATTATTTATGTATCATTTTCGTATTCTAATTCATATAGAATTTATATACGGTAATTCATTCTTCATACTAACTCGTATAATACTTCGTATTATACTCTTTTCATTACTTTGCACAATACCTAAGTATCATATCATTATTACTTATTCATTACTATTTCGACTTCTTTATCGTTTATAAATTAAGTTCACGAGCGAAATATTACATTTTCCATAATTAGATTTTTATTACATAATCCATCTTACCTTGTTATTCCATCATTATGTATTTCTCGAAAATTCAAAATTATATCCCGAGCAAATCCCAATGAATAGTGTTTTTTCAGAAAATTTCTCGGAAAACTTTTATTTTCGTCTTGGAAATTCAAACACTTTAATTCATCCACGTAGCTCAAATACTACGACATTCTAACATCAATAGGTTATATAACGACAACCATCTTGATAACACATAGAATAAGATTTTATTATTATTTAATTTAATAAAATCATTTTACAATAAGATCCCAATTTCTCGGTCGCTACAGACCTTAACTTTCTGACAAGTTAAGCACTTACTATCATATTCTACAATCCCTCTCTTCATGTTTGGCCACCAAAAGTTCTGTCAAATGTCTTGATACATCTTAGTACTACCTGGATGTATCGAGCACCTCGAACTATGGGTCTCTCTCATTATCTCTTCTTTTAACTTGGAATCTTCAGGAACCCAAATTCTTCCTTCAAAATGAAGCAATCCTTCTTTATCAAGGGTATACCTAGTCTTCTCTTCATCCTCCATTCTCTTCTTCATTCTCTCACACTCCTCTTTACTTAGTTGTACTTCCTTAACTCGTTCCATTATCGTTAGTTGAGTCTCCATTGTGAATAACATCTCTACCGATTCACTCGATAATTTAACTTCTAGCTACATTCTTGCCATCTCCGTTATTAACTCATTCTGAGTCATTATTATTGATAACTTTTCCCTACCCTTCCTACTTAACTCATCGGTCACTACGTTTATTTTCCCCAGATGATATAAGATATCACAGTCGTAATCTTTTATCAATTCTAACCACATTCTTTACTTCATATTCAACTCCTTCTGTGTGAAGATACATTTCAGACTTTTATGGTCCGTGTATATCTCACATTTCACCTGTATAGATAATGTCTCCATATTTTTAACGCAAAAACTACAGCTGCCAATTCTAGGTCATGAGTATGATAGACCTTCTCATAATCTTTTAATTAGCATGATGCATACACAATGACCTTGCCATGATGCATGAGCACGCAACCCAATCCTTTATGTGAAGCATCGTTATAAACTAAAAAATTCCTCGTATCATCTGGTAAAGATAATACATGTGCCTCACTTAACCTCCTTTTTAGTTCCTAAAAACTATTTTCACACTTCTCAGTCCACACATACTTTACTGACTTCCTCGTCAAATATGTCAATGGAGTAGCTATTTTAGAAAAGTCCTGGATGAACCTTCTATAGTATCCTGCTAACCCTAAAAAACTCCGGACCTCAGTTGGTGTTTTCGGTTGTTCCCAATTATTAATTGCTTCCACCTTTGCTGGATCCACTGAAATGTCATCTTTATCAATAACATGTCCTAAAAATTGCACTATTTCAAGTCAAAATTCACACTTAGTGAATTTTGCATACAACTTC